>QRDG01000388.1:542788-933192 GCA_012064385.1 Puccinellia tenuiflora | reverse complement strand
CGCGTGCTCTCCCTTGACGCAAAAAATTGCTCGCCGAGGGCGATCAGGGGTAGAACTTGCGCAGGTGTTGGATGTTCCAGGGGTTGGCGACAGGGATGCCGTCCTCCGTCTCGAGCCGCGCGGAGCCAGGCCTGGCGATATGCACGACTCTGTAGGGGCCTTCCCACATTGGTGAGAGCTTGTGGAGGCTTGCCCTGGAGAGGACCCTCCTCAGGACAAGGTCTCCTGCTTCGAGAGTGCGTGGGCGGATGTGGCGGCTGTGATAGCGACGGAGGTTTTGCTGGTATCTTGCTGCTCTCAGGGCCGCATTGCGGCGGAGCCCTTCAAGCAGCAGTAGGTCGTCGTTGCGGAGTTCGTCCACCTCAGCCTCCTTGAAGGCCAAGACTCGCGGAGAGCCATGAGTGATCTCGCTGGGGAGGACGGCTTCAGCGCCATAGACGAGGGAGAACGGCGTCTCACCAGTTGGCTTTGTTGGCGTGGTGCGGATGGACCAGTGCACCGAGGGGAGCTCATCGATCCAATGCTTGCCGCTGGCCTTGAGGCGGTTGAAGCTTCTCGTTTTGAGGCCCTTGAGCACCTCGGCGTTGGCTCGCTCGGCCTGCCCGTTGCTTCGTGGATGCGCCACCGAGGCGTAGCAGATTTGGGCACCGATGCTGCCGCAGTAGGACTTGAAGGCGCCACTGATGAATTGTGAGCCGTTGTCGGTGATGATGCGGTTGGGCACGCCGAAGCGGCAGACCAGGCTCCTTATGAATTTTACCGCCGACTTCGCCGGAATGGTGCGCACGGGCTCCACCTCAGGCCACTTGGTGAATTTGTCAATGGCGACGTAGAGGTAGCGGTAGCCCCCGAGCGCTCGCGGGAAGGGTCCCAGCAGGTCCAGCCCCCAGACCGCGAACGGCTAGGAGAGCGGGATCGTCTGGAGTCCTTGCGCGGGCTGGTGGATTTGCTTGGCGTGGAATTGGCATGCGTCGCAGGTTTGGACAATTTCGGCAGCATCTTGAAGCACTGAGGGCCAGTAGAAACCACTCCGGAAAACCTTGCCTGCAATGGTGCGCGAGGAAGAGTGGTGGCCGCACTCGCCGCTGTGTATGTCGTTGATGAGCTGGCGGCCCTCCTCGGCAGGGACACACCGCAACGCAACCCCATTGGGTCGCTTGCGGTACAGGTCTCCGTCGTGGAGGCAATAGGACTTGGCCTGGCGAGCAATTCTCTCGGCCTCTGCGTCGTCTTCGGGGAGGGCTCGGTTCTGCAGGTAGTTCTTGATCTCGTCGATCCAACCAGTGTCTTGTCGTACTAGAGTCAGCAGCAAGCGATCGCCCGAGGGCAACCCACAGTTTGGTGCTCCGCTCGGTGGGGCAGGTGGGAGCTCCTCGTCGATGCTGAAGTTGACCACAGGTTGCTTGACTGAGGCCTTGGTGAGCCTCTCCTCGAACACTCCAGGCTTCTGGGCTTCTCTTCTTGCTGCTCGCCGAGCAATTTCATCTGCCTCTTGGTTTTCTGCCCGTGGGATGTGCTTGAGCTCCATGCCCCTGAAGTGTTTTTCCAGCCTGCGTACCTCTTCAAGGTAGGCCACCATGTAGGTGTCCTTAGGCGTGTAGCTTTTGTTGGAGAAGTTGACGAGGAGCTGGGAGTCGCCCTTGATGAGGATGTACTTGATACCGAGGGCGATGGCGGCTTTGAGCCCGGCGAGGAGGCCTTCATACTCAGCGATGTTGTTGGAGACCTTGTCGCTGTCCTTAAAGCACAGTTGGACGGCGTAGTAGAGCTTGTCGCCTGTCGGTGAGGTGAGAACGGCGCCAGCCCCTGCACTCCTGGCTGCAAAGGCGCCGTCGAAGTGCATGGTCCAGTGGCTTGGTGTCGTTCCTCCTGAGGCTGTAACCTCCTCCTCTGGAAGCTCTTCGTCTTTGCGCGTGTCCGTCCATTCGGCCATGAAATCAGCCAGCACTCTGCCCTTGATGACCCTGGTGGTGTCAAACTCCAGCTCGAAAGGTTGTAGCTCAATGCCCCAGCCTGCGACGCGGTCTGTCGCGTTCGGGTTGCGCAGGACCTGCTCCAGGGGATATGAGGTGACCACCTTGATGGGGTGACCCTGGAAGTAGTGGCGCAGCTTCCTGGAGGCGATGAGGAGCGAGAAGAGGAGCTTTTGCTGCATGGGGTAGCGCTCGCGAGCATCCCGCAGCACTGTGCTGACGAAGTACACGGGGTGCTCGACGAGGGTAGTCGTTGGTGAGGCAGCGGCTGGCTCCTCCCCAGGCTCGGTGGAGTCCTTGGCGAGGTTTTCTTGGGGCTGGGGGCCTGACGAGGCTGCTTCCTTGTCGGGGGGTTCTGGGCTTGGCGAGGCGGAGTTCTGCTTGTCGAGGACTGGCTCTTCTCTTTCGGCCACCAAGACCGCGCTTGCCGTCTGAGGAGTGGCTGCAAGGTACAGCTTCAGAGGCTCGCGAGGGCGTGGGGCGACCATGATGGGTGGGCTCGCCAGATATTTCTTCAAGTCCTCAAAGGCCTTTGCTGCTTCGGGGGTCCACTTGAAAGGACCGGACCTCTTCATGATCTTGAAAAATGGCAGCGCCCTCTCGCCGAACTTGGAGATGAAACGGCCAAGGCTGGCCATACATCCCGCTAAGCGTTGCATGTCCTTGAGGCGACGAGGGGGCTGCATCTGCTCTATGGCCTTGATCTTGTCGGGGTTGGCCTCAATGCCGCGGTGGGATACCAGGAACCCGAGGAGCTTGCCTGAAGGGACCCCGAAGACGCACTTGGCGGGGTTCAGCTTGATGTTGACCTTGCGCAGGTTGGCAAAGGTCTCCTCGAGGTCCTGGATGAGCGTGTCCTTCTCGCGAGTCTTGACGACGATGTCGTCGACGTAGGCCTCTGCATTCCTCCCCATTTGAGCTCCCAAGGCGATCCTCATGAGGCGCTGGAAAGTGGCGCCAGCGTTCTTCAGACCGAAGGGCATACAGACGTAGCAAAACACACCGCAAGGGGTGAGAAATGCTGTCTTCTCCTCGTCCTCCTTCGCCATCTTGATCTGGTGATAACCAGAGAAGGCATCCAGAAAACAGAGGAGTGCGCAGCCGGCGGTGGAGTCTACGATCTGGTCGATCCTCGGGAGGGGATAGGGGTCCTTGGGGCAGGCCTTGTTGAGGTCGGTGAAGTCGATGCAGAGGCGACTCCCTCCGGTGTGCTTGGGGACGACCACACCGTTGGCGAGCCAAGTGGGGTGGACCACTTCCTTGATGATGCTGGCCTTCTTCAGCTTGTCTACTTCCTTGACGATGAAGTCTTGCTTCTCTGGCGCTTGGCGCCGCGCTTTTTGCTTGACGGGGCGTGCGTTTGGGCACACGGCTAAGTGGTGCTCGATCACCTCCCTCGGTACTCCGGACATATCTGACGGTGTCCAGGCGAACATGTCAGAGTTTGCCCTGAGGAAGGCGACGAGCGCGCTTTCCTATTTGGGAGGCAGGTTGGCGCCGATGGTGACGCAAGCCCCCGAGCCGCTCGCCTCCAGAGACACTTGTTTTGTCGCGGCCTTCTCCTGAGAGAACAGCTGCTTCTTCTTCGCGGGGGGCCTCGGGAGGGGTTCCTCGTCCTCGTCGGCGGGTGACGCCACCGCGGCAGCCTTGTAGGCCGCCTGCGCAGCGTACAGGGCGTCCGAGACCACGCCGCGGATGACAATGGTGCCACCCGAGCCAGGGAGCTTGACGAGGTTGTAGGCGTGGTGGGTCACCGCCATGAACTTGGCGAGGGCGGGGTAGCCGAGTATGGCGTTGTAGGGTAGGCCGATGTGCGCGACGTCGAAGTCGATCAGCTCGGTGCGGTAGTTGGCCTGGGTGCCGAAAGTGACGGCGAGCCTCACCTGCCCCAGAGGGGTGGTGAGACCCTCTGTCACTCCCGAGAAGGGCCTGGTAGGCATGAGCCGCTCGTAGGGCACCTGCAGCTTCTCGAATGTCTCGACGGAGATGACGTTGAGGCCAGCACCCCCATCAATGAGCGTCTTAGAGACGGCGATATTGTTGATGGTGGGGGTGCAGACCAACGGGATGGTGCCAACGGTTGAAGTGGACTTGGGGTGGTCGCCGGAGTCGAAAGTAATGGGGCACTGGGACCACTTGAGGGGCCTGGAGGCCTCGACTCCAGGAAGGGCTGCTGCGACCTCGCGAGCGAGTTGCTTGAAGTGGCGGTTGGAGCGAGGGGCCTGAGCCCCGCCAAGGATGCAAGCGGCTCCACGAGGTACCTGGTAGCCTTCGTCAGCCTCGGCAGGCAGGTTGTCGTTTGCGGGCTGGGCAGCGTTGGCCTGGGGTTCTGCTGGTAGTTGTCGTTGTAGTTGTTGTTCCAGCGTCGCCCCCCGCGGCCGCTGCGGCCTCCGCCGCGGCCTCCGCGGCCTCCGTTTGCCTCGCGAGCCTCGCGAGCCTCGCGAAGCCTCTTGATGTCGAAGCAGTCCTCGGTGGCGTGAGAGTGCCTGTTGTGGTAGATGCAGAAAGGACGATCATCCTTCTTCTCAGGTCCTGCGGCTGGAGTGGCAGCTTGGCGAGACTGCTTGGCGTCAGGCTCTGCCGCGAGGACCGCAGTAGTCTTGCGCTTCTCAGAGGATTTCTTCTTCTTGGACCCCTCGGCGGGGTCCCCTGGCTCGTTCTTGACGAACAAGCGGCCCTCTTCAGCCTTGGCGCACTTGTCCGCCAAGTCGAAAAGCTTGACGACGGTGGTGATGTTGTCGTGGATGCCGAGCTTCTCGAGCATCCGCACGTCTGTGACCCCAGCCTGGAAGGCCGAAATGACCTGCGCGTCGGTGGCGTTGGGGATCTTGTTGCGCACTTGGCTGAAGCGCTGGATGTACTTGCGGAGGGTCTCGCCGGGCTTCTGACGCACGGCGCGGAGGTCGTTGTAGGTGAGGCCGCGCTCGTACGTGCCCTTGAAGTTGGCGACGAAGCACCGGCAGAGCTCCTCCCAGGAGTTGATGGACTCGGCGGGGAGGTTGGTGAGCCATGAGGACGCAGAGTCCTTGAGGGCCATGGGGAACCAGTTCGCCATGACCTTGTCGTCGCCCCCGGCGGCCTGGATGGCCAGAGAGTAGAGCTGCAGGAACTCCAGGGGGTTGTTCTTGCCGTCGTAGCGCGGAGGGAGGTCCGGCCTGAACTTGACCGGCCAAACGACGCGACGAAGGCTGCGAGTGAACGCGGCCGTCGTGCCGTAGGTGACCGTGCCGTTGGCAAGGGTGGCGCGGAGGTGGCGCCCGGCGGTGGCGACGTCCTGGACGGCGCGGTTGCGGCGTTCTTGCCCGCGCTCGATGCTCACGCGTGCGTCCTCAGGGGCTCGCTGCACGATCTGGCAGTCATGCGGCGACGACGCGTGCGATGCAGCGCGGCCGTCGCGAGGAGGAGCCCCCGCTGGAGCAGGTTGCGGTGCAACCGGTGGAGCCGGAACGGGTGCGGGTTGGAGAGGAGGCGCGGGAGGTGCGCCGTGCGCCACGTCCCCCACGAGCGCAGAAGGAACCAAGGAACGAGACGGCGCAGGTGCCGCGGCGCGAGCGGCGCCGATGAGCTCGGCAACGCGGTTGAGCCAGGCCTCCTGAGCCGCCGGCGTGGGGCGGTACTGCAGCAGCTCCTGCGCCATGAGGAGCGCAGTCGCCGGGCTGGGCGCAGGGCGGCCCAGCGAGGAGGCAGCACGGTCCCGCGACGGGGGCAGGGAGGAGGCCTCCTCTTCGCCGAGGTCGTCCTCAGCGTGGTCGATGTCGTCGTCGTCGGGGTGCTCGACGCGGGGCTCGGGGTCGACGCGGCGCTCCGGAGCAGAGCCCCCACGCGGGCGGCCGCGCGGGCGGCCTGCGGGAGCGGTGGCGGCGCTAGCCGTCCGGCGAGCGAGACGTTCGGCACGAGAACCGGCCATGGCTGTGTCGAGGATGAAGACGCGCCTCAGCCCCCTACCTGGCGCGCCAAANGGAGATTGTCCCCGGAACTAGGGGTGTCTCCAAGGTATCGTGTAAGGGGCTGAACACGGAGTCAAACAATCCACAACGTGCTCCGGCGACGGTGCTCGTCAGGCTCGCTGCGGACGACACTGCAGAGATTGACACAAGGTATTACCCAGGTTCAGGGCCCTCTTGTGGAGGTAAAACCCCTACGTCCTGCTTCTATGTATTGCACTGCTTGGAGAGTTTACAGTACAAGGAGAGCTTGTCGAGCTCTAGGTGGCTAACAATGGCTACTGGCTGATCTTCAGATCTAGGGTTTTTGGGTAGGCTCCTGGACTCCAAAAACCGAACTAGAAATCGAACCCTTTGCTAGGGCGTGCTCCTCCTCCTTTTATAGGCGCCCTGGGCCTCTTCTGCCCAAACATTTGGGCGGGAAGGGCTACCACATGGCGACGAAGGAGGAGGCGCGGTGCACCGTAAAGGTGAGGTCTACCATAAAGGTAAAGCTCGTGGACGCGGTCCACGGCAGGGGAACGGCGTCACCAAAGCTGAAAAGGGGCACCGACCAGCTGGACAGTGGACTGGCGCTTGCCGAGGTGGGAGGTGACCCACGGTGACGTCGTCCTTGGAGCGTAGCTGCAGACTGTTCCCTTGTCACCAAAGAGGCAATACTCGTTGTCCGCTTTGCTTGGCTCCGCTTTGTTGACTGCTTTATACATGGAAACGGCAACTGCGGCGTTGTCGTCATCGCGCGTAGGCACGCGCGTCACTCTGCACACGGCGCAGAGCCCATGTGCGCTCTGCCGCGGGGGCAGAGATGGCTTCACGAAGAAAGCGCTTCGCGAGGCGAAAAGCCTCGCCAAGCCCTTCAGCTTGGTCCTTGCAGAATTGCGGGCGGCGTCGGAGACGCCTTGTCGAGGAGCGATCCCTCGCCGAGGGAAAGAACCCTTGGCGAGGAGAAAAACCCTTCGCGAGGGGAGAAAACCTCGCGAAGCTCGCCAGGCTTGGAGAGCCTGGTCCTTAGCGAAAATCATCCAAAGAATCTTGTGGGCCCTGGCAGGCCGGCCCGTGGTACCCTGGTTTCCACTGTGCCGACAGTAGCCCCCGGGCCCGCGATGGGCACGCCGAGGCCCATGACGAAGGCGAAGCGTCGAGGGGCCAAAGATGCCTGGCAGGGCCGCGACACGTGTCACGCAGCGGTTGCACCCGCGGCCACGACCTCCTCGGCTCCAACGGGCGACGTGGCGGGGCCCGCCACGACTCGAGTACTGGTCAATAAAGCCTGGGCGCGCAGGCGGCGCCCATTGCTTCTCACATAACTCTCCCCACGCCTCCAATCTCTCCAGAGGCTCCAACTCCAGAGTACTCTCTTCTTCTCCGGCGACCATGGCCCCAAAGAGCAGCCGACTTGAAGGGCAAGGCCAGCGCAGGCGAGCACGTCTGCAGCGATGGCGCGGGCGGGCACGTCCGCGGCGATGGCGCGCGCCGCTGCCTCGAGGGAGCGCTGCCGCGGACGCGTGTCACCGCGGCGACGATAGCGACGGTGCGCCATCTGGCGGCGGCGCGAACCAACGAGCACGGCGCCACCGAAATGAGGCCGGCCGGTAGCAGGCTCACCGACACCTTCTACCCCATCTTCCTTCATACTCTCTACGCCGGCCTGGTACCGCCATTCTCCGACTTCCTCCTGGCGATCTTGGAAGTGTACCAGATCCAACTCCTTCATCTTCATCCCAACTCCATCCTCATCCTTGCCATCTTCGCCCACCTCTGCGAGGCCTACCTTGGCATCCGTCCCTCGGTGGCGCTCTTCCGCAGCTTCTATTCTCTTCGGAACTCCGCCAAGGGAGCGGCTTGGATGCGTCTCCTTCCGCATCGCCGACGCCAGGAGCGATAACTACATCCCCATCGCCTGGTGCGGCGAGGACGCCGTCACCAACGTGACGAAGAAGGTGGACAAGTTCCGCGAGAAGTGGCTCTTCGTCGACGCCAAGGCCACACACCCTCTCCTGGAGGTGCCCGAGGGGCCGCCGAGGAAGTGGGCGCGCTGGGCGAGCGCGGACTTCAGGGGCTCGAAGCTTGACGCAGTGTACGAGTACATCCGTCAGATCCGCGAGGCAGGGGTCACCGGCCAGATGGTGGCGAAGGACTTCACCAGGCGCCGCATCGCTCCCCTCCAACAGCACGCCGAGCCGGTGTGGCGATACGACGGCAAGGACGATGCAATGCGGCTAAGCAGGGACGGCTTCGAGCCTGATGTGCTCCGCCAGATTATGAGCGTTCTCTTCACGTCGCCGGAGATCCCGTCCGCCAAGAAGGAGGCGGCCAAGCCGCTCATTGTCTTCGCCGAGGAGAGCATAGAGGAGCAGCGCTCGCATATGCCCACGTTCGACGAGTGGGGAATTGTGCCCGCGGGGCACAGCGGGCCTCGCCCTAACCCGTGGGCAGCGGAGCCGGAGTACATGGATGAGGCTCCTGAGGCTGAGGAGGCCGAGTCCGCCGAGGAGGAGGCCTCGAGAAGCGAGGACCCCCTTGGCGAGGACGAGGCTTCGAGGGGCGCTGACCCCGTCGGCGAGGGCGCCGGCTCCTCGAGGAGCGCCCACGCCGAGGTGGACCTCCAGGTGCTCTCCTCTGGCGACGAGGAGGACGCCTTCCGCATCGTCCGCTCCCAGCGCGCCGAGGAGGAGGAGACGAGCGGCGGCGGAAGAGGGCGTTGCGAGCCCCGCTCCAAGGCCGTCCACGACAGGAGGGCCGCAACCGCGGGAGGCATCCCTCGCGCGGAGACAGGGGCGGCCCGGGAGGAGGCCGGAGCAAGCCTCACCCAGCCTCCCAAGGCGAAGAAGAGGGTGTGGGTGATGGCCGGCGAGTAAGCCCTCGACTTCTCTTTCTCCTTCAATATTCCACTTTGAGAATTCCCCCCTTTGAAGGATTTTCGACTTGTCTTCCTTTCAGGCAGCCCGCGGAGCCAAAGAGGCGGCGGCTCGGCGGGGCTGGAGGACCACCAGCGTCGCCACGGAGACGCCTGCGGCCGGCGAGCCGCAGCAGGCAGGTGTTCCTCCCGCGGTCGAGCACCGCGCGGGGACGGTGGTGGCCGAGGAGAGCGTGGCGTCGCCGATTCGGGCGGCGACTCCTCCAGCGGCGGAGCACCGCGTGGAGGAGGAGACCGTAGAGGCGGCGCCGTCGCCAACCAGGGCGGCGACTCCTCCAGTCCAGCAGGAGACGGAGGAGGAAACCGTGGACGAGGACATCGTCGCGGAGCCGCCTCCAGAGGAGGAGGCCTCCTCGAGAAGGGCTGACGCGCCCGAGGCCGCGGCGGACGCGGCCGTTGCAGAGGGGGCCGGAGGCGCCCCTGTGGAGCAGGAGGCGGTGGCGACGCCGGAGCCCACTGGCGCTGAAGCTGAGCGCGAGAAGGCGCCCAGCCCTCAGAGGGCAACCGGAGGCGAGCACCGGAGAAGGGCCCCCACAAGCCCCCGGGTCGCACCAGAGGCAGTCGCGGGTCCGAGGCAGGACCCGGGCGCCTCGACGAGGATCGAGGGAACTGCACCCAGCAGCAGCGTGGGAGTCTCCTTGGCGCTGCAAGCGCCGCATCGTCAAGCAGCCCATCGCCGGATCGTCCTCAACCGGGCGTGGCGAGCGCTCGACGGGCTGGAGGAGCAGCTCGCCAAGGAAGAAGACGCCTTGGCGGAGGAAAGGGCAAGGCTCGGCGAAGCCTGGATTCTTCTCCACGAGAGGGTGGAGATGTGCCGCCGGCAGGACGCGTCGGCAAGGGCGGCTCGCGAGGAAGCGATCCGCTTCGCCAAAGAGACCCGCGACAGCGTCAAGCGGGAGGCGCAGGAGGTGATGGAGGAGCTCGACGCCGCCAGGGAAGCGCTTGAGGTGGAAACCACCTCCAAGCATGACGAGCTGGCAGCCGCGAAGCAGAAACTCGCCGCCGACTCCGAGGCCGCCAAGGCCAGCCTGAATGAAGCTCCGCGAGCAACTGGACGCCCGCGAGGGGCAGCTGGCGCCTCGCGAGGTCGAGCTGAAACGGCGCGAGGAAGAGCTCGCCCTCCAGAGAAGGAGCTGCAGCGGCGCGAGGAGCAGATCCATCTGCTCGTGAAGGACCAGGCCACCCGCGAGGGGCAGCTGGAGGAGCGTGAGGGTCGGGTGGCCACTGACGAGGCCAACCTTGCGGCGGAGCATAAGAGGCTCCAGAAGAGGCTGACCTCAAGGTCAAACTCGTCCGCGAAAGCCTCTCAAAAGAGTATGACGAGAAGGTCGCGAAGCACGAGGACCGTCTCAAGACCAAGCGCAAGGAGCTCGAGAAGCGCATCAAGGAGCTTGAGCAGGAGGAAAAGCGGTTGACCTCCTGCCTCGAGGTCTCTCGGCAGGCCCAGGCGCGCGCTGAGGGGAACGCCTTCGCCCTGGAGAGGGACCTGAATGAGCTCCGGCAGCAGGTGGGACCTGCCGCGGCTCTGGCGGAGCGGGCACGGGACCAACGCCAGGTTGACCGGCTCATGACGCGCCAGCGCCAGAGCATCCTCCAGAGCTTGGTGAGCCGCGTGCGCGCGGTCGGGAGAGACCTGAGGATCGACGTCCCCTCCTTCTCCGCAGCGACCGACGACGAGACCTCGTACTCGCACTTCTTCGAGCAGTTCCTCGGAAAGCTTGAAGGGGTCGTGAAGAGCTTCGAACAAGCGTGTCGTGGAGGAGAGTCGCGACCTCCTTGTCGTCGCCGTCACCAACGTCTTCAGCAACCTCGTGAGGCTCCAGCCCTCACTTGATCTTGAGGACGTGATGGCGCCACCGCGCGCCATCAGCGACAAAGCGCGGGAGACCGCCACGCAGGCCGCCATCGCGTACGCCAAGAAATTCGACCAAGTGATGATCGAAGGCGACGACGAGGAAGCCCTGGAAGAGGCGGAAAACACCGTGGATCGCGCAGGCACCTCAGGAGGCGCGACGGCCTGAGCTCCTTGCCTGTAGCTGGACGTGCCGAGGGCACATTTATCTTAGCCATTTTGATTGTAAACTTTGTAAAAACTTATCAAGTTATATTTGAGTGTGCTTGTGTATGTTCCCTCGGGAAGCCTTTGTCCTTCCCCCTCATGTATTTTTCGCTCTACGTCTTAGGACCCTCTCTTAGCGCTACACCACCGCCGCTTCGGTATGTGCGAGTCAGTGCTCCACAAGTCCGGGGGGTGCGTGAGGCCTCAAGAAGTAAGAGCTCCGCGAAGCGCGATGCTTGGGGCTCCCCTTTGATGTACAAGCAGCCCATGAGGCGTGGGAGAGAGAAAAGAGACTCGAGGAGCAAAGACCAGCAAGAGGAAATTTGACCAAGTCTTTGTACTTAGCTTGACGGGGCGTTTCCGCCTTGGAGAGGGTGTTGGTGTCCTGGCGAGGCGTTGTTGCCTTGGAGAGCCTGTTTTCCTGCACTTGGAGAAATAGGCATACCCACGAGCAATAGATAGCTATAAAACTTGAGCCCGTAGGTTCCTTCATGTGTGTCTTACGAGGAGTTGATGGACTCGGCGGGGAGGTTGGTGAGCCATGAGGACGCAGAGTCCTTGAGGGCCATGGGGAACCAGTTCGCCATGACCTTGTCGTCGCCCCCGGCGGCCTGGATGGCCAGAGAGTAGAGCTGCAGGAACTCCAGGGGGTTGTTCTTGCCGTCGTAGCGCGGAGGGAGGTCCGGCCTGAACTTGACCGGCCAAAACGACGCGACGAAGGCTGCGAGTGAACGCGGGCCGTCGTGCCGTAGGTGACCGTGCCGTTGGCAAGGGTGGCGCGGAGGTGGCGCCCTGGCGGTGGCGACGTCCTGGACGGCGCGGTTGCGGCGTTCTTGCCCGCGCTCGATGCTCACGCGTGCGTCCTCAGGGGCTCGCTGCACGATCTGGCAGTCATGCGGCGACGACGCGTGCGATGCAGCGCGGCCGTCGCGAGGAGGCGCCCCCGCTGGAGCAGGTTGCGGTGCAAACGGTGGAGCCGGAACGGGTGCGGGTTGGAGAGGAGGCACGGGAGGTGCGCCGTGCGCCACGTCCCCCACGAGCGCAGAAGGAACCAGGAACGAGACTGCGTGGGGCGGTACTACAGCAGCTCTCCTGCGCCATGAGGAGCGCAGTCGCCGGCTGGGCGCAGGGCGGCCCAGCGAGGAGGCAGCACGGTCCCGCGACGGGGGCAGGGAGGAGGCCTCCTCTTCGCCGAGGTCGTCCTCAGCGTGGTCGATGTCGTCGTCGTCGGGGTGCTCGACGCGGGGCTCGGGGTCGACGCGGCGCTCCGGAGCAGAGCCCCCACGCGGGCGGCCTGCGGGAGTGGTGGCGGCGCTAGCCGTCCGGCGAGCGAGACGTTCGGCACGAGAACCGGCCATGGCTGTGTCGAGGATGAAGACGCGCCTCAGCCCCCTACCTGGCACGCCAAATGTCGGAGATTGTCCCCGGGAACTAGGGGTGTCTCCAAGGTATCGTGTAAGGGGCTGAACACGGAGTCAAACAATCCACAACGTGCTCTGGCGACGGTGCTCGTCAGGCTCGCTGCGGACGACACTGCAGAGATTGACACAAGGTATTACCCAGGTTCAGGGCCCTCTTGTGGAGGTAAAACCCCTACGTCCTGCTTCTATGTATTGCACTGCTTGGAGAGTTTACAGTACAAGGAGAGCTTGTCGAGCTCTAGGTGGCTAACAATGGCTACTGGCTGATCTTCAGATCTAGGGTTTTTGGGTAGGCTCCTAGACTCCAAAAACCGAACCCCAACCAAGCGTCGAACCCTTTGCTAGGGCGTGCTCCTCCTCCTTTTATAGGCGCCCTGGGCCTCTTCTGCCCAAACATTTGGGCGGGAAGGGCTACCACATGGCGACGAAGGAGGAGGCGCGGTGCACCGTAAAGGTGAGGTCTACCATAAAGGTAAAGCTCGTGGACGCGGTCCACGGCAGGGGAACGACGTCACCAAAGCTGAAAAGGGGCACCGACCAGCTGGACAGTGGACTGGCGCTTGCCTGAGGTGGGAGGTGACCCACGGTGACGTCGTCCTTGGAGCGTAGCTGCAGACTGTTCCCTTGTCACCAAAGAGGCAATACTCGTAGTCCGCTTTGCTTGGCTCCGCTTTGTTGACTGCTTTATACATGGAAACGGCAACTGCGGCATTGTCGTCATCGCGCGTAGGCACGCGCGTCACTCTGCACACGGCGCAGAGCCCATGTGCGCTCTGCCGCGGGGGCAGAGATGGCTTCACGAAGAAAGCGCTTCGCGAGGCGAAAAGCCTCGCCAAGCCCTTCAGCTTGGTCCTTGGCAGAATTGCGGGCGGCGTCGGAGACGCCTTGTCGAGGAGCGATCCCTCGCCAAGGGAAAGAACCCTTGGCAAGGAGAAAAACCCTTCGCGAGGGGAGAAAACCTCGCGAAGCTTGCCAGGCTTGGAGAGCCTGGTCCTTAGCGAAAATCATCCAAAGAATCTTGTGGGCCCTGGCAGGCCGGCCCGTGGTACCCTGGTTTCCACTGTGCCGACAGCTACTCGGTGTTTCATATTGGTGAACACCGCGCCGCTCCAACGGAGACTAGCTTCCATTGGGAAGTGAACTTAGGGATAAATCCTCGTCTCCAAGTGCCTCGGTATTTCTATACTCGAGCTTCTTACTTATGCTATTTACTTTGTGATAGTCGTTGAGCTTAAAGTCATATATCTTGCTATCACCTAGTTGATCATATTGCTTAGCATAAGTTGTTGGTGCACATAGGTGAACCTAGCTAGTTTAGGTTTTGGCTTGATAAATTAAACGTTAGTTTTATTCCGCATTTATTCAAGCCTTAACCGTAATAATTTTAAATCGCCTATTCACCCTCCCTCTAGGCGACATCCGTGTCCTTTCAGAAGGGCAACCACAATTTGGCATAAAGGTGAGTACAAGACAAAACGGTCCTGGCGTGTCCTGCAGGTGGGTCCCGTGCTTGTCGCTCCCGAAGTGTGCAAGACGCGGGACAAAGGGCACCGTCCTGGGCGTGCCCGTGGTGGTCGATGACGTCGCATGTCCGGTCTTGTCTCCCTCCATCGCTTTAATCACCAGATGGGGTGGTCTTGCTGCGGCAGGGTGCCATCCGGCTAGGTATACACGCCGACGGTAGAGAGAAGACGTGGGGGGAGGAACGTAGCGGGATTCCGGTGACGGGATTAGACAAATTTTACCCAGCTTCGGATCACACGACGGTGACGTGATCCTACGTGTTGCTATAAATCACTATAAGGAATATGAGCCGATTACAATGATGTGTGTATAGCCAGAAAAGCTTGGGTCTCAGGTTCTGCCCTAAGGCGTCCCGTAGGCCGGCTTATAAAGGCGGTCGGACCTAGAGCTTACAAGGAAAGTGCACCGACTAAGGTAACAGGAGTCCTAGACGAACACGGCTTCGTTATCTTTGTCTTGTTCACCAAGCCAGATGGTTACTGGGCCTTCGTATTGGATCCTCCTTAGCCGGCTTTGCCTTCTCCTTGTGCTTCAGCATACTGGACTGCCCGGTAAGCCAGCCGACATTACCACCTGTGGGCCACCCTGGTATACTCGAATATGTACATGTCGATGATACCCCTATTGGGTATATCCCCGACATTAACCCCCGGAAAGTTTTGAGTTCTCCAGCGGCCGGCTTCTTCGACGGGCTTGAAGTAGTTTCTCTTTTGTCGTCTTGTCTTGGTTAGGCGGATGTAGAACTTGAAGCTTTGCTGAAGAAAATTATCCGACATGTACTGCCTAACTGACATCATCTTAATTGCCATTTAAGACGGATTGACCAGGACGTCCGGGCTGATCAATTTTTTATCGTGCCGGCTTGTGTCCAGTGGAACTCGTCCGATTTCCATGCTTCTAAAGTAGACCGCGTCCAGTCTGCTTTCAGAATTGAGCTGTGCCCGCTGGTGCCGGCTTTATTGTCTATTGGGAACACAGTCAATTTGCATGGCTCAGAATCGAGTTTATTCCAAAGGGTGGACGAAGAAAAAAGCTTCCATGTCCTTGTGGATGTAGCCCCCGAGGCTCATGTCGGCTTATGAAGTAAGGCGGCATGAGGCTCAGAAAATCCGATGGCTGTAGCCCCCGAGCGTCGAATCGAAGTACTCGAAAGTCGGGTCGATGCTCAGCAGAACTTGCGTCATTGTAGATCCAATGGTTTAGCCCCTGAGGCTTATGTCGGCATATAAATTATGGCGGCATGAGACTCGATGCAGCCCCCCGAGTTATCCATCAAAACTGTAAGTTTCGACGGACTGTAGCCCCCGAGGCTCATGTCGACATGCGGCTTGATGAGAACATCTCGCCGGGTAACAGGGCGCAACGCCAATTCTGTTCAAAACCCAGGAGGCGGCTGAATGAAAACATCTCGCCGGGTAACAATGCGTGATGCCAATCTGTTTTAAATCCAGGAGGCGGCTGAAGACGAGTCGGCTTGCAGGAGACGTCCTTGATGAAGCGACAATAAACCACCTGTAGAATAGACAATAACTGCATTAAGCTATACTTTTAATGCAAGCTGAACAATTGTAAGGCCTAAGCCGACAGTTTTTTCAACAAAAACATTGGGTTGCAGATTATCTGCGGTCCGCCCTTAAGTTTTCTGACTTATGCACTTTAGCCATATTTCGTGTGTTAGCAAACCTCACGGAACGTTTGCTGGGCAACAGGGATGCAATACCAAGCTGTTTAGACCCAGAATAAGCGCCGGTTTTGGTGCCGAAACACCTACTTAGGCGACCCAGCACATAAGCGATCAGATGAATATTTTTAGGCGGACAAAACATTAGTTTGTAAGGCAACATGGCAAAAAAGCATCAGAAACATAACCACTAGCACGAAGCAAATTCGGGTTGACATTAATAGCTTAGTATATATGATCATCGGGAAATAAAAGATGGCATGATCTCGAAGAGCGAACCAGAATTTATTTAATGAGCATATATAATGTTAACGAGAGAATCACTAAAAAATTTAGCTTTTTGTTGCTCTTGATGTTGATGACGCATAAGCCGGGATGCGGCGATGAGTAGGCCGTGAAGGCAATTAAGCCGGGTCGCGACGACGAGTAAGCCGCGATGACAAATTAAGTCGGACCCAACGATGAGTAGGCCATGATGGATCCGCCTAAGCCAGACGTGGCGTAGATGACGATTAACTCATCTAAACGAGGAGAAAGAGAGATTTTTTTTGATTATTATCGGGTTGTCACATAAGCCGGAACAATGGCGATTAATACATTGTGGCACGTCAGCAATTAAGCTGGAACACGACGACGGGTACGTCAAAAGACGCCATGCCACGCCGGCAATTAAGCCGAAACGCGACGATAAATACATCAGAGAGACGTCATGTCCTGTTAGCAATTAAGCTGGACACGACGATAATTACGCCGAAAGGCGACGGGCCGCACTGACAATTAAGCCGAAACGCGACGATAAATATGCCGAAAAGGCAATCATGCCGCATCGGCGATTAAGCCAGAACGCGACAATAATTACGCCGAAAAGGCGTCTTGTCACATCAACAATTAAGCTGGAACATGAGGATAATTGCGCCGAAAAGGCGTCTTGCCGCGTCAGCAATAAAGCTGGAACGCGAAAAAACATCATGCCGCGTCAGCAATTAAGCCGGAACGCGACGATAAGTATGTCGAAAAAACGTCAGCAACAATAAATTCGCTGGACTGGACGTCGGATGAAAACCGGATGTAGCCGCGATGATTCACCTGGGCCAAACGTCGGTACGAAGCCGGACACGGGAGTAACAGAGGCGACGAACTTTGTGCGCCTGATCTAGCTGAACTGAGTCACGCAGCTTGGAGCGGCCACGATGTCGTCGCGTCTATTGATGACGAGCCTCTGCATGCTCAAAGCAGATCGACAAAATTGACGAGCCGACCGGATGCGATCTGGCCGAAGATGGCGACGTTGAACATGTCGAATTGGATCAGCCGGCCAGATGCGATCTAGCCGGCGATGATGATGAAGGATCCTGCCCGGATCACCGCCTGGACGCCTCTTGCCCCCCGGTGGGCGCCAACTGTCGTGGTATTGTCAAATCTGGCCGGGATAGGGGTGCCATCCGGCTAGGTATACACACCGACGGTAGAGAGAAGACGTGGGGGGGAGGAACGTAGCGGGATTCTGGTGACGGGATTACACACAGTTTACCCAGCTTCGGATCACACGACGGTGGTGTGATCCTACATGCTGCTATAAATCACTATAAGTCAATATGAGCCGATTACAATGATGTGTGTATAGCCAGAAAGGCTTGGGTCTCAGGTTCTGCCCTAAGGCGTCCCGTAGGCCGGCTTATAAATGCGGCCGGACCTAGGGCTTATAAGGAAAGTGCACCGACTAAGGTAACAGGAGTCCTAGACTAACACGGCTTCGTTGTCTTCGTCTTGTTCACCAAGCCGGATGGTTACTGGGCCTTCGTCTTGGATCCTCCTTAGCCGACTTTTCCTTCTCCTTGCGCTTCAGCATACTGGGCCGCCCGGTAAGCCAGCCGGTATTACCACCTGTGGGCCAACCTGGTATACTGGAATATGTACATGTCGATGATACCCCTATTGGGTATATCCCCGACAGCACAGTTTCCTCTTTTATCATAAGAGGGCACAGGGTCTTCGACGTCACCCTATGCCAGCCACGCTGCGCGCGTGACTGGAACGACATCCGAGGAGGAGGAAACTTCCGCGCAGCTTCCTGGCGCGACAGGCGCTCACGAGGTGTCCTCGCGAAGAGAGCTCGTCGAAGGATGCTTGACGAGGTAAGGCCCTCACGAGGCGTGGACCCTCGCGAGGTAAGCTTTGTGCGGACGATTGAAAGTGCATGGTTGATCCCATGCATGGTTTTGGTAATTAATGACAATCTCTATGGACTAATATTTGCATTGATCTCTATGTGTAGGTTGTCCTTTAGCTTGTGTCAAGATCATTTGTTGACCAAGGCCAAGCTTGCTTGTCTCCATTGGTTGGAGTCAAGGTCAAGGTAGAAGATCATTTGTTGATCAAGGCCAAGTTTGTCTCCATGTGTTGGCAATGTGCTTTGCTTGATCTCCATTTGTTGGAGTCAAGCTCAAGGGAAGAAAAGTGTTGGGTTGATCAAGGCTTTGTGCGGGTTGATCAACTCTCAAGTTCAAGTGAAGATATGCCGAAGAGTGCTCTCCCCATCTTGGTGTATGGGGGAGCGTCATGTGATTCTTCACCAAGCGAAGCGCAATCAAGAAGATGGTTCGTCTTGAGGAGATGAAGATCGTCTTCATCAACCTCAAGTGGATTAATGCGCAAGGCAAAGGTATGATCTTGATAGGGCTTTTATTTTACCGGTCTCATTATGTTAGTTGAGAGACCGGGTTATAGGATAGATAGCCGTACTATCAAGAGGGGCTCTCGACCGAGTATCGTGATCGTATCGTTCGTGGAGAGCTCAAACCTTTGCATCCATGCAATCGTCTTTCTTGGTTGTTATTTGGCTTTTATCCATGTGAGAATTTAGAGCTTGTGTTCATCTCCATACCAAGCTCTAGTTCATCAAAAATGGATTTCATGATTTTCTTCTTGCGTTTTTGATATTGAAGGTTTTACTTGTTTGTCTCTTCTAAGAGAGGTCAAACTCTCTCCTTATGATTTCCTCCTCACATGATGGACTATGATGTGTATATGCATGATATTGTAGGGCTTGTGATTATCTTTGAAACAAGCCCAATATCATAGAAAACGGAGTCTTGATGGAAAACTTGTTGGTTTTTGATGTTGGAGAATTTACCGGTTATTCCTTTTTAGAGAAGGTTTACCTTTATACATTTTGTTTTATTCTCCTTTGTAGGACTATGATGTTTCTCTGCATGATCTTGTAGAGCTCTTCGTTGCGGTTCCAACGAGTCCAAGATCATCGAAATCGGAGTCCGGGTGAAAAAGTTATTGCAGTTTTCGTTTTGCTGTTTTTGCAGGTTTTCTGTAGGCCGGAGTCTCCGGCCCTAGACCGGAGTCTCCGGCCTGAAACTTTGGATTTTCGTCGAACGGGTGGCGCGGCTCTGTTGCCCTGCCGGAGACACCCCGGAATGACCCCGGAGTCTTCGGTTTGGGCCGGAGTCTCCGGCCTGGACAGACCGGAGTCTCCGGGGTAAGTTTTCCTGCAACGGCTCTTTCTCTTGGGGACCTATATAAGGCCCCCTTCTTCCCCAAAGAGCCAAGCACGTTTTCCCCTCTCTCTCCCACCATTGTTGACCTTGAAAAGCTTACCCCTCTCCCAATTCCTCCCATGATTCTTGCATATCTTTGAGGGAAAAGAGAGAGAAGATCTAGATCTACATTTGCACCAAACAAAATCTCCTCTAAGTGGGGGGAACTCGTGGGATCTAGATTTTGGAGTTCTTGGTGTTCCTCCTTTGTTCTTCCTCCTAAATCCCTCCATAGCATTAGTTGCTTTGGTTGGATTTTAGAGAGAAGGATTTGACCACTTGGTGTGTTCTTGCCTTTTGCATTAGTTGCATCGGGTTGCTCTCCCCACGGTGATACGTGAAGTTGAAGGTTGAGAAGCTTGTTACTCTTGGGTGCATTGTGTTCCCAAGAGCTTGTTGCCTCTTGGGTGCATTGTGTACCCTAGACGGTTGGAGGTGCCGCGAAGACTTCGAGTTGTGAAGCTTCGGCACGAGTTTGGGAGCCCCCAATTGAGTTGTGGGTGTGTGCCCCAAGAAGAGTTGTAAAGGGCTCCGGAATCCGCCCCGAAGGATTCCGATAGTGGAAGGTGAACCAATCCCTTGGGTGAGGTTCATCGGAGAATAGGGTGAGGCCTTTGTGGCATCTTGAGTAGGCCTTTTGTGGCGAGCTCACACCCCTCCAACGAGACGTACTCCCTTAACAAGGAGGAACTCGGGAATACATCCTCGTCTCCGCGTGCCTCGGTTATTTCTATACCCGAGCTTTACTTATGCAATCTACATTGTGATAGCCTTCGTGCTTGAAGTTCATATCTTGCATTCACCTTGTTGCTTGAATGCTTAGCATAAGTTGTTGGTGCACATAGGTGAGCCTAGTAATTAGGTTGTTGGCTTGTTAATTTAAACACATAGTTTTATTCCGCAATTATCAAGCCCCTAATTAGAAAAAGTTTTAATCGCCTATTCACCCCCCCTCTAGGCGACATCCGGGCATAGTTGTTCTTTCAATTGGTATCAGAGCCTCGTCTCTCTTGCTTGGCTTTACCGCCTAGAGAGTAAAGATGTCGTCTAGGGATTTAGTGCACAATTCCTTGTTTAGATTTAATGGCACAAATTTTAATGTTTGGAAAACTCATATGCTTAGACACTTACGGGTCTTGGACCCCAATATTGAGCGTATCTTAGATATAGGTTTTTCTCCTCCAAAGGATTGCGAAAGTAAGACTTTAGAGGATGAGAAAAACTTATATCTAGATGCTCTAGCATCTAACGAGTTTTGCAAGTTTGTGAGTGTAGGCGTGTTTGAGTCAATCATGCCTCCCCGTGATGCTCATGAGCTATGGACCAAGCTTCAAGATAAATATGGAGTGTCCAACTCTATTGAGGATGATTGTTCTCCTTCCATCTCCGGCCGTGATGAGCCCTCATCTTCGTCTACTTCACCAAAATGTGGTAAGCCACAATCCAATGTAATGGTGAGTAGTGATAGGCTTTGCAATTTGGATAGTGAGCTCGTTGTTGATGATCAATTATCTCTATCTTATTACAATGCTTCATCTTTGGACATAAACACACATAGCACCATAAATGATTTACATGCTAGTGTTGATTGTCCTCGCATATCATCTAAAACTTGCTTCGATGAATCTCTTTATGATATGCTTGCTTTATCTTGTTGCCATGATAAAAATGCTTGTGTCTCCTCTAACTCTTGCATGAACAATAATGTAGAGGAAACCCAATTTTCTTTGCAACAAGATGTGAACTTGAGTAGTTCAAAAATTAATTGCTCTTCTTCATCCATCACTTATTGCCTTATGGCTAAATCTTCTTCTAGCAATGATAATAATAATGATGATGATAATAATGATGAAGAAGATGATATTGAAAAAATTAATGCTAGGCTTCAAAATAAAGGTCTAATGATTCTCAAAGCCCTTCCTAGTAATAATAGTGCCCAAGCTAACCTCTTTGAAATCATGAGCACTCTTATTGAGCGTGGGGAAACTATTGAGGCCTTGGAAGCAAGCCTTGAAGAAAAGGGTAAGATAGAAAGAGATGATGCTATGGAGAAAGCATCGTTAGAAGATGCTCTTGTGGAAGAGCAAGAGACTCGTGCTTCTCTAGAGGAGAAACTAGAATCTATCGAGGAGTCTCATAATGACATAATTGCTAAAATCATTAAAGAACGTGACCATGCTCATGCTAAATATAAAGTCACGAAAAATGAAAATGCTAGATTAAATGATGAGCTTGCCAAGTTATCTTCTTCTATTCCTAAAGTTAATGATGCTTGTGCTACTAACTCCACTTCTTGTGAAGCATCTATTATGAAGGAGAATGTTGAGCTAAGGGCTCAACTTGAGTTGCTAACTAGCAAGTATGAGAAGTTGGAAGCAAGTCTTGAAAAGCTATCTAGCTCTAATGATGAACTTCTAGCATCCTATGCTTGTCTCAAGTTGGCTCATGAGGCTATCACTACCAAGGTAACATCTTGTGAGCCTCATGTGGATAATAGCACAACCATAACTAAAAATGCTATATTGCCATGTGCTAGTCCTAGTAGTTCATCAACTAAAAATGTTGGTACATCTTGCGATGAACTACTTGCTTTGCCTTGTTGCTCTAACAACGATGCATCTACCTCCTCTAGTTCTTGTGTTGTCACTAACCATGTAGAGAAAAGAGGAGAGCTCAAGGCCCAAGCCACTTCTTTGAAGAAAGGCTTGGAAAAGCGTCATGAGGGGAAGAGGGCACTTGACAACATGTTGAGTGTGCAACAATCCCCAAATGACAAGAGTGGACTTGGATTCAACTCCAACATCAAGAACAAGTCCAAGGTTGAGAAGAAGAAGAAGGGCCAAGTTCAAATCAAGAATCCGGCCAAGATCACTTGCTTCAAGTGCAAGGTTGAAGGGCACCATGTCCGGGATTGCCCTATGAAGAAGAAGAAGCTTAGTGAGAAGCAACTAGGGAAGCGGCCTCTTGTTCAACCTCGTGCTCAACCACGAGTTGAACAAAGGCCACCTCCTAAGAAGACTCAAGTTATTGCTCCTCAAGTTGAGGAGCCTATTAAGAAGAAGAAGAAGAGTCGGTGTTGCTACCTTTGCCGTGGCAAGGGTCACTTTGCTTCTTCATGCACCGTCGGTAACCTATCCTCTCCTATCATACTTGATGATGTATATTCTCTTAGGAAGGATAGAGTTGGCAATGTGGTTGCCAACTATGTGGGAGCTCAAAGTGGTGTCAAGAAACGCACCATTTGGGTTCCCAAACCTATTGTGACTAACCTCTTAGGACCCAACTCGGTTGGGGACCAACAAGCTCAAACTTGATCAATAGGTGTTTATGGAGGACATTGGTGACTTGGCTATTTTTTGAAGAATTAAGGGATCTTCATGGTTTTATTTCTCAAGCCAAGTCAATTGGATCACATATCTATCTCATATCCAATGCTCCTCCTTGCGGTACAATGGAGATGCATTGGATGCTTGCCTCATTCATAAAGAAGGTGTTCTCACCGTGTGATTGTCGGAGTCAAGCTTTGATGACAAACAAACTCTCATCATCTTCATCATCAATGCATCTCGGTAACAAGTATCTATCCCATGCATACTTTTCTAGTTCCAACCTTGTGTAGGTTACCTCTTGGCATGAATGCTCTTATATGCAATTGTTGTGGTTTTGGCCTATTTCCTTCACTTAATATATCTTTGTGATATGTGTGATGAATTTGCAAAAACCTTTTCTTCAATTGATATTATTTGTTTGTGATACTTGTTGCCTATTTCAAAGCATCTTCACTATCTCTTGTTCCCTTAGTGATATGTGTGATGCATTTGATATATTTGAAGTTCATTTATATACAATGAGATAAATTTGAGCTATGTGCTATTCTTTCAAGCAACAATCTCGTTTGTATATTTATGACTTCCTTTTGGATACCTTGTTCTCTTTTTCCTGGACCATTTCGTATGTACATGTTTCTTTGCGGATGTATATCTTTGTGGTTTGTCTAATTAGAAACCTATACATATGAGAGAGGTCACCTTTTAGTCGGTATCCTATTCCTTTTGAGCCACCTTGTGTTTCATCTATAATTCTTTGGTGGCTCCAAATTTGCCTCATGAGTGCTTGTCTTAGTGTTTATTGGTATCTTTACACACTCATGTATTTGTTGAAGATCTTTTACCTCATGCTTACCGTGGTGAGCATGTTGATTTTTATTGGCTAAATGCTCTCACTAGCTTTTGGCATTTTCAATTGGTTTTAGTTTCCAATTGGTATCCCTAAGCGTGTGAACATATTTCTTTAAAAGATCTCTTTTCTCGGTTGGGCCTATCTTACGATGATTTTTTTTAAAAAATTGGTATCTACTTATGGGTCAACCACATCTTTGGTGCAAGTGCTATGATTTGCTTTTGCATTATGCACTATTGCACTTGTTGCGTGTTCTAGATGATTTTGGGGGAGTGAGGATACCATATTTGTGCACTCTTCATTTTGTGCATAAACATTGGGGAGCTTCTCCATTTTTTTGGAACTCTTGCTTTGGATCCTTTTGATTGCCTTTCTCCTTTGTGGAGATGTTTAAAATGTTTCATTTTTTTGTTGCAATCTTCGGATCCCCAATATAGTTTGATTTCCTCTAATTATTCGTCAATGAATAAGTGCATTTGATTTCACTCATATCTTGAGAAATGCACATCTTTATGGAGGAACTCTTATTATATTGGCTCTATAAATTTTTCTTCCCATTTCGGCAATCGATGCCAATGGGGGAGAAGTTTAGAGGGTTTAAGGGAATTTGGGTTTTATGCGCTTTGCTTGCATTTGCCTTTAATGCGCTTTGCATCCTTGCTCGTGTGTCTTGCAAAGATGCTTTATTCATTATATAAACCCTCTTAAACGGGATTGTCATCAATTACCAAAATGGGGGAGATTGAAAGTGCATGGTTGATCCCATGCATAGTTTTGGTAATTAATGACAATCTCTATGGACTAATATTTGCATTGAGCTCTATGTGTAGGTTGTCCTTTAGCTTGTGTCAAGATCATTTGTTGACCAATGCCAAGCTTGCTTGTCTCCATTGGTTGGAGTCAAGGTCAAGGTAGAAGATCATTTGTTGATCAAGGCCAAGTTTGTCTCCATGTGTTGGCAATGTGCTTTGCTTGATCTCCATTTGTTGGAGTCAAGCTCAAGGGAAGAAAAGTGTTGGGTTGATCAAGGCTTTGTGCGGGTTGATCAACTCTCAAGTTCAAGTGAAGATATGCCGAAGAGTGCTCTCCCCATCTTGGTGTATGGGGGAGCGTCATGTGATTCTTCACCAAGCGAAGCGCAATCAAGAAGATGGTTCGTCTTGAGGAGATGAAGATCGTCTTCATCAACCTCAAGTGGATTAATGCGCAAGGCAAAGGTATGATCTTGATAGGGCTTTTATTTTACCGGTCTCATGATGTTAGTTGAGAGACCGGGTTATAGGATAGATAGCCGTACTATTAAGAGGGGCTCTCGACCGAGTATCGTGATCGTATCGTTCGTGGAGAGCTCAAACCTTTGCATCCATGCAATCGTCTTTCTTGGTTGTTATTTGGCTTTTATCCATGTGAGAATTTAGAGCTTGTGTTCATCTCCATACCAAGCTCTAGTTCATCAAAAATGGATTTCATGATTTTCTTCTTGCGTTTTTGATATTGGAGGTTTTACCGGTTTGTCTCTTCTAAGAGAGGTCAAACTCTCTCCTTATGATTTCCTCCTCACATGATGGACTATGATGTGTATATGCATGATCTTGTAGGGCTTGTGATTATCTTTGAAACAAGCCCAATATCATAGAAAACGGAGTCTTGATGGAAAACTTGTTGGTTTTGATGTTGGAGAATTTACCGGTTATTCCTTTTTAGAGAAGGTTTACCTTTATACATTTTGTTTTATTCTCCTTTGTAGGACTATGATGTTTCTCTGCATGATCTTGTAGAGCTCTTCGTTGCGGTTCCAACGAGTCCAAGATCATCGAAATCGGAGTCCGGGTGAAAAAGTTATTGCAGTTTTCGTTTTGCTGTTTTTGCAGGTTTTCTGTAGGCCGGAGTCTCCGGCCCTAGACCGGAGTCTCCGGCCTGAAACTTTGGATTTTCGTCGAACGGGTGGCGCGGCTCTGTTGCCCTGCCGGAGACACCCCGGAATGACCCCGGAGTCTCCGGTTTGGGCCGGAGTCTCCGGCCTGGACAGACCGGAGTCTCCGGGGTAAGTTTTCCTGCAACGGCTCTTTCTCTTGGGGACCTATATAAGGCCCCCTTCTTCCCCAAAGAGCCAAGCACGTTTTCCCCTCTCTCTCCCACCATTGTTGACCTTGAAAAGCTTGCCCCTCTCCCAATTCCTCCCATGATTCTTGCATATCTTTGAGGGAAAAGAGAGAGAAGATCTAGATCTACATTTGCACCAAACAAAATCTCCTCTAAGTGGGGGGAACTCGTGGGATCTAGATTTTGGAGTTCTTGGTGTTCCTCCTTTGTTCTTCCTCCTAAATCCCTCCATAGCATTAGTTGCTTTGGTTGGATTTTAGAGAGAAGGATTTGACCACTTGGTGTGTTCTTGCCTTTTGCATTAGTTGCATCGGGTTGCTCTCCCCACGGTGATACGTGAAGTTGAAGGTTGAGAAGCTTGTTACTCTTGGGTGCATTGTGTTCCCAAGAGCTTGTTGCCTCTTGGGTGCATTGTGTACCCTAGACGGTTGGAGGTGCCGCGAAGACTTCGAGTTGTGAAGCTTCGGCACGAGTTTGGGAGCCCCCAATTGAGTTGTGGGTGTGTGCCCCAAGAAGAGTTGTAAAGGGCTCCGGAATCCGCCCCGAAGGATTCCGATAGTGGAAGGTGAACCAATCCCTTGGGTGAGGTTCATCGGAGAATAGGGTGAGGCCTTTGTGGCATCTTGAGTAGGCTTTTTGTGGCGAGCTCACACCCCTCCAACGAGACGTACTCCCTTAACAAGGAGGAACTCGGGAATACATCCTCGTCTCCGCGTGCCTCGGTTATTTCTATACCCGAGCTTTACTTATGCAATCTACATTGTGATAGCCTTCGTGCTTGAAGTTCATATCTTGCATTCACCTTGTTGCTTGAATTGCTTAGCATAAGTTGTTGGTGCACATAGGTGAGCCTAGTAATTAGGTTGTTGGCTTGTTAATTTAAACACATAGTTTTATTCCGCAATTATCAAGCCCCTAATTAGAAAAAGTTTTAATCGCCTATTCACCCCCCCTCTAGGCGACATCCGGGCATAGTTGTTCTTTCAACGATGACGTGGCGTGCGCGACCGAAGTGTCGTTCCGCATGGCGTGGGCCAGGGCCAAAGACAGCTGGGTCTGGGTACCTCAGTATCCATGGGCCCGACACTCTGCTTAGGTTATGAAGACTTAGGCGACGCATCGCTAAATGCGATGGGAGGACAAGATGGAGTCTTCTATGAAGAGCCAGACCTCTCTGGCGGAGTTGAAGGCGTGGTCTACCTCATCTGTTACGGAGCCGAGGAGGAGGAGAAGGAGGAGTCAGATTAGGGTTAGCTTGGTCTAGTAACCCTTTACTTAAAACATGGTCGAATCGAGCAGCGTGGCACATTATAATAAGCTGTTGAATTCCCATGTGCGTAATAGTTTGCTTCTTGTTGAACACTAAGTATGTGGTGATCTCATGTTGAGATCATCTCTACATATGCATGACTTTGGCTTGTAATAATAAAGTTTATGATATTTGGACCCGCAATGTTTCTGCTGTACCACCCTGAAGGATGTAACATTTACAGAAAGGTGTTATGTGAGTGTTATGTCAACGACTTACGTACTACAACATACAGTGGTATGTCAGGTCACCGCACTGCACCACCACTCGGTCCACGTGGACTCCACTCAATAGGTTGGCCCCACTCTGGAACCTTCTAGAAACTTACGATACCCTGCCGGAAAATTCCCGAACTTTTCCGACGCCTCCGGAAATCACTTTCCTTATATGAATTTTATTCTCCGGACTCTTCCGGAGCTCCTCGTGATGTCTAGGATCTCATCTGAGACTCCGAATCAATATTCGTTCATACCATCAACTATCTCATCGCAAAGCCTAGCTATATCGGAGCGTTAAGTGTGTGACCCTACGGGTTCGAGAACATGCAGACATGATCTAATCAATAATCAATAGCGGGATCGGGATGTCCATATTGACTCCTACATATTCAACAAATTTCTTTATCGGTTTGAACCATGATGTCGGAGATTCAATTAATCTCGTATACGATTCCCTTTGTCTCGTGATATTTATTTGCCCGAGATTTGATCGTCGATATCACTATATCTAGTTTAATCTCGTTACCCGACAAGTTCTCTTTACTCGTACATAATATAGGATATCTTCATGATTACCACTTAATCATAGGTTTGCAAACTTCCGGATGCTATATTACCGAGAGGGCCTAGAGATATCTATTCCGTCACATGGAGGGACAAATCCCACTCTTGATTCATGTCACCCAACAAATACCATCAAAAATACCTGAAAGCCACCTTTATAATCATCCAGTTACGAAGTGACGTTTGATGTCTACAAAGTATTCCTCCGGTAAACGGGAGTGACATAATCTCATGGTATAAGAAAACTATACTTGGCATATATTAAAAGCATTGGCAATGAAACTGTGTGACACGATCAATTGTTGTGCTTTAAATGGATCTGTCCATCGCATCATTCTCCTAATGATATGATTCCTTTATCAAGTGACTTTAACAAGTCCATGGCTAGAAAATCTTAACCAACGCTTGACTAACGAACTAGTCTAGTAGAGGCTTACTAGGGACACTTTGTTGTTTATATTCCACACATGTATTTTGTTTCCGGTTAATACAATTATAGCATGAATAATAAACAATTATCATAAACATGAAATATGATAATAAACAACTTTATTATTAACTCTTGGGCATATTTCCAACAGCCAAGTCATTGCTCAGATTTCTAATACGCAGCCTTATCAACACAATAGTCAGTGCGGCAGTGCCCCACATTGGTGCTTCAATGGCGAAGCTCCTTACATTACATACTTTGCTTCTCATATGCTTCATTTAACTCCTCTAACTGTTGCAGGTCTAGTGCTGACCTACAAATTACTTAAAAATAAACAATATTGCAAGCGGAGTATTCATATTTCTCAATCTCACAATCCATCCTTGCATTTACAAATTTATTTGCTAATGTTCGAAGTTAAAAGATAGCTTTGAATGAGAAACGGTCATGGGTGAACCGGTAGCTAACAACTAATTAAGTAAGTCCAACACAAAGTATCACAAACCTTGATCTGGAAAAAAAATGAATGCTGACACAAATCCGTTCAGCAAAAGAGTACTGATCAATGGGTTGTATTGAAGAAGGCACTGCCTAAAACGATTAAGTAATGGACAGGGCAGCAATGAATAATTAACATTCTGCACAATCAGAAGTGAGCACTTAATTTTATCTTCGTCAGATACTTTCCACTTGTAAACCTGTGGAACAAAGAAGCAATTTAGGTTCGTGTCCTTATTCTCAGCGAGCAACACAATTTCGAATTTTAATGAATGGGCTAAACACCCGCCAATAAAAAGGAAGCTTTTATCATACACTACACTACAATGGAAATCACAAACCCAAAGAAAATCAATGCTTGTTATTTGCCCCTTCGTGTTGCTTCAGGGATATGCAAGTCTATAGGGGAACGAGAGTATCAAACAAAATGCAGCGAGGGAAAAAAAAGATTTGAAGCCCTAAATGCGTGGCATACCATCTTTATTAGTATATTTGTCAGTTGCAATTATTGCGACAAAATGGACAACAATTCACACAAAGACCGTTAATGTGGATACATATTCAGATAATGCCACAAACACAAGCATACCATTTTTGTAACAAACGCACCATTTTATTGTAAATGGACATTATGTGATAGCATGTTGACTGAACGAAAGTGCTATAAATAAGAGAATGAACAAACACAAGCGCGATAACTCTACAAAACAGGCATTGAATAATCCATCAGGCAAGTGAAAAATGATAAGGATTGTTGTTTTCTATAAGGATTGATTAAAATTTATCTTCTCGAAAAAATGACCTCAGCAGAAGCATGTGGCATCTCTTCCTTGCCCTCCTTCGCACCGTTCACCTGCCATCACAATCAAGGACTGTTGGCTTTGTTTGGATGTAGGTATTTAAGTGTGGAATTGAATTGGGGTGAGAATACAAAACTGTGTGGTATTGGAATTTTTAAATCGAAGGCGATTGCCCAGCTTTATAAATAAAGCACACAGCCAGCGTATTACAAACTCAACCTCGAGCCACAGCACGCAACAAGTTTCAAGCGCTCCAGCGCGAAAACAACCAGCAAGTTTCAAGCGCTCCAGCGCGGGTACACAGGATAGAAATGGACTAGACTCGATACACTACTCATGAACTCGATTAGGTGCTTGCTGTAGCATGTTCTCGTCTGATCCTCCCATCAAGACCTCGCAGCTCCGCTACCAGCCAGTCCAGCCCGAGCCTGTCCCCTTGCTTGCTTAGGATGCTCCAGCTCTGTAAAAGTATAATCAATTTATATAAGCAGTCAGCCGGTTGCCCGATAAACGAGTGCTCAATTGTCATCTTATTCCTAACATTCCATAGCACACAGCTCATCGCAGCGAAACAGATCCACGCCACCCTACGTGTTCTGCCCGTCAACCTTTGCGCAAGAGAAATGAAGTCCCTAGCCCCTGCCGGGTTCCATGAGCATCCCACAACTTCCCGGATGCTAGCCCACATAAACTTAGCAAGCACGCATTGGAACATAATATGAGGCCAATGCCAAAGTTGTTGTTTGGACGTGCTTGGTATTGGTTGTTGGAATGAGAGGGTAGCATCCATTACTTTCCATGTCAGCCAACTAAAAAAACACATTGGACCAACAGCCGTTCCAAATCCTCAACACCTGGTCCTAGATGAACATGGTAACATACTGGTGGCACCTGAAAGAGTTCTGGAAAGTATTCCCAGGGTACAAGGAGACATTAGCATTCCGGTAGTTCGCTGACTTATTAAGTGGGTCAATTTACCAGTCGTAGCAGCCACTTGGGAGGACTCCAGCTTCATTCAGAAAGTGTTCCCTACATTCCAGCCTTGAGGACAAGTTTCTTTTCTTCAGAACGGGGAATTGTAAGGACCTGACGAAGTGTCACCTGTCTATTTTTTGTCGTTGCCATGGGCTGTGGCTAACTCTCAGTCTCTCCCTCTCTGCGCTCAAACGACGGAGGTGGAAGATGAACAGGAGCAACACTCTGAATTTTGTCGGCGACGAACGCCGCCATGGGCGCACCAACGCCCTAATCTTCTTGTCTTTTTTACAATGGCTACATGGCTCATACCGATTCCTAACACAACGATCACAACAGGCTTTATAGCCCTAGGCAACGCAGCACCCACGCACGCCACGATCACCACGCGCACGCATGCCCAGGAGATCCGATTTTTCCTCCATCGTGAGCGGCTTGCTCAACCGTGGAGACCTGGGCGTCATCTTCTGCTGCGCCCGCTAGGTACTCCATCCCCGTACGATCGCAGGCCCACCACAAAGCTAACCTAGACCTACACGGTGGACACGAACGTGAGCATAGACTCACGCGCCACCGGTACTCACGCACGCGACGCAGACACACGTATACACCGACCGACGTGGTTTATGGCTAACAATCTCCCCCTAAACCACGACCTCTCGTCGCCGGAGTTGTCGCGGCTCCCGTCGTCGTCGTCATGACCGTCACACCGCGCCACTACGGCCTCCGCCGCGCAGCACCCTCAGTACGCCATGATCGTCATGCCCTCAGCTCACGCCCATGCCGCACTGACGCAGGCAACGCGGCCGCTCGAGCAGCTCGATCTTCTTCCTCCTCAGCGACCGTCGCCGCGCTCCACACGCCCCAGCTCGTGCCCACGTCGCGCTCCAACGCGATCAACACGGCCGACCGGCGTGCCCAGGACGCGGTCTTGTCGCCTCGCTCCTCCGCTGCATTCACCACGCCCCGCACTCCCCGACCGGCGCNTGATTAAGTACTAATAAAGCACCAGCAAGCTAGAAAAAAAGCAAAAATAAAACTTCAGTCTTTATCTTGTGAAGAAAATTAGCAACATAAATGAAATGTATTTTTTTATAAAATGGGGTATTCCTCAGCCTCTACATCAATCGATGCACACAACTTCAGAAATCGAATGTGTGACGTGGCATTGATCAACATTTGGCTAAATGTTGCAATCAGAAGAAAACTTCAATAACTGTGGAATAAGGGAGACTACAAACCACCATTAAGCATACAGTAGAAAGAGCAGCTCCTCGCGGCAAAGAAGAACAGGAGCACGCCGAGCAGTCATGGCAAGTTACCAGCTTGAGCCAGCCTGGTGCCTTTGGCTGACGAACTTGTATTACCCGGCGTTTGCGTATGCTGCAGTCAATGTCGTGTCATAGCAAGGATTCATGGTTCTCCAGTTCAAAGAACACTACACCTAGAGTCCTAGTCACTGCCCAGAGCTCATTTCCCGTACATGTATTTCAACAAACAGTTGGTGTGCGCGATGAACTCCACGTCTCCACAACGCCACCGCCACCTTGAGGCAAGCTCATGAATTGGCATTGTCGCGCTGCCCGTTGTGCTTCCACGTCGTCGTCCACCTCGTGGGGGCCACACCATCCACAGTCGGCTCCTCTAGCTCGACAAGGCCTCCGAGCTGCATGCGGAAAAGGCGTCCGCCGCCCAGCGAGCCAGAGGACAGGGAGACTGCGAGTTTTTGATCTGCACCTTCCAGTTCCGCTCTCGCCAGCCACCAATCCCACAACGTGAACTGCTGACAAGTAGCAAAGACCGGGGGTCCTGGGCACAAAATCGAATCAAGACACCAGCCGGCTAGGGAAAATAGACGAAGATGCAAAATCCAGGAACCAGCAGGGGAAGGAGCCGTTGGTATGGTTTCTCGACAGGGAGGCGGAGGAGGAATCACTTTTGACCGTCGTGGCTCGAAGGCGTGCTTGCAACGGAAGTGGAGAAGAGAGGGCTCAGAGCAGCGGCTGGCGGTGGCGGCGGCCACCGGACCACCCACTCGAGCTCACGACCGAAGCAGCCGGCGAGGGTGAGGCGGTGCACGGTCGACGGCGACTCGGGTCTGGGCGGAGGATGGACCGCCTCCGCCATTGAGGACAAGCAGACCACTGTGGAGCTAGCACCAAGGACGACGTCGTCGTCGGGGAGAAGGATGCGGCGGCGGCGCTCTGTCGCGTACTCGCGTGAGGGGATAAGTTGTGGTGGTGGACTGCGGGATTGATTTCTGGATTTGTTAGGGGGATTTTGCAAAATGACCGCGACGTACCGTGCCCGCACCAGACCGAGGTGTGGCTCGTTTCTAGACTGCGGGTAGATTTTCCGAAACCTGAGGGGCAAAAGTGTAAAAGTGGCATGACGTACCAGACCATCACCATGGATCCTGATATTATAGTTTAGAGATTAGGTATAGATATATATATAGCAAATATGCCTGTGCATTGCCACGGTAGAAAAAATGGCCCTACAAATAGTTACATACAAAAATACCCATTGACTTTGTGTACCATTTGCTTATCGCAAGGGGTTTGTTCATATCTTCCCTCTTAACAACATTATCAGCGTATTTGACTCCTCTTTATCACATTGCGGACACAAATATTTATTAACAACAGAGAATAACCTGCTCGTATTATCTTGAATATTTTATTACAGCTATCAAGCACGGCATTGTTAAGTAGATCGCTATTGGGAGGGCTCGGGGGGTGATCTTTGACGACCACAGTCACTTGGAGAGATGGAGAAACCATGTAACTAATCCAATTAACACTCTGATACGACAACCTCACACTCCTTTTGTTTCGCACCCAATTCACAATGGCTTAGTTGCCATTGTGGAATTTCATATTTTCCGTCTGCAGTTTCTCTTTGTCATTTTTTCACTTTGACATATCTCAAGTTAGCTATGAATATTATAATATGCAAACGGTCAAAATTTTCCTCGTTGTTGCCTGGTGTAAAATTTTGAACCCCTCATATCCTTCTCGAGTGTGGAATGTACACCCCCAAGTGACTTTGTACATGGAGATGTAGATCTCACTAAAAAAACATAAAGACCTAGGTAAGATCATGAAAAAAAACACTTTGTTATAGTCTAGGACCTTGGCACTCCTGGGGTTTAAACCATATATAATTGATCACGGCATCGCTGGAGAAAACATTTGTTGCCATATTGCCACAAAGAATTTCTGCCAGCGTTAGAAAGCTAACTCAAGTTAATGTTAAGCACCATACACCGGCCATCATCACCATCATTTCTCAACCTGAAGTATTCGGTGCAAAGATCTTCATACATAGTTGCATAATCATTTAATTTTGGGCCATCATTGTGGCGAAGATGAGATAATATTTGATTATGATGGACTTGGAGTGATTCCAGACATACACCAGTTTGGGATGACATCTGTTGCAAGCCAGCAAATCAAAACAGTTATTGATTAGTCATTTCGTGCATACTTAAATTACAAATCCACTGCTAATGAGAAAAAGAGCAAATATGCATTCTCGGTTGTCCGTGGCTGAGTGGAGCGCATCGACCAGGAGGAAGCATTTCCGTGGCAGTGGCAAATTCTCCATGCACAATCGGCTTAGACCTGAAGCGAAGGAACCTCATGACGTTCCTTGTTCCCGTGATAGCCACACAATACGAAAAGAAATTTATCTGTGACCTTTCTCAATCTAACCCACATCACATGCTGACGAGCTTGGCGCCAGCGGCTAGCTTGCAGACGGGAGATGCACCGCGCGAGGATCCATATCCAAGTCGTAGATGCAGCATGCAGGTCGCCAAATGCTCCACTACCCACTGCATCCGCCACCCCATCTTTCGCCTCCGGGTCTAGAATTCTAGGCACGCACGGCGCCGTATGCAAGCAGCATGTTCCCGCTTCCTCGCCTCGGACCAGTCAAGCCCCCACACGATCCTTCTTGTCCACATGCGGCAAATTCTCCCGCTACGTATCTGTCCATCGACGCCTCGTCGGAGATGCTTGGGAGGCGCGAGATCTGAGCACGTGGGGCGGCTTGAGGAACCAGCGGGAGGAGGTTAATTTGGGACCAGATAGGAAGGATGCGGCCACGACGCCGGAGGGAGGACGGAAAGGCGGCGTCGGCGGGAGGACGGAGCAGCGGCGTAGATGCAGAGTGGTGCTGGAATCATGGATGCAGAGGATGTTGGGTCGGACGAAGGAAGGGTGCCGATGCTCTGCTCGTGCTGGATTCATAGGCGGCTATGGCAGCGTGCGGGGAAGCAGGGGAAAGAACAGGCACCCAATCGATCCCCAAATCCTCTAGCTTGCCGGGAATTCCGCCGGCCGGCGATACGTCGAGCAGCAGCCGACTAACTCCGCCTGGATCTGGACTGGATGGCCTCGGACGACAGCGGCGCCGTCCCCGTCTGTGAGTTACGCGAGGCACAGCTCGGCCCGAGAGGTTGCGATCGTGCGCGAGCGAAAGGATAAAAGAAAACCGTTTTTTCAACTTATGGTGGCATCGGTGGGTAATTATATATCAACTTGAGGAATAATTTGGATGACGTACCAAACCAAACCGCGGAAGCCTTATTGCTTTTATTATTAGGTATAGATTGCTTGTTTATTTTTGTCACATTGTTGTCTAAGAACATATAATAGGTGTTCAGTTCTTCGAAAACATCTCCAGGAAATACTTTATTGTGAAAAAATAAAAATTGATTTCACAGCTTCAAAATTATGTAAAAAATACCTGGGTGTAGTCAACTATGTACACCGGGAGCGTGCAAATTTTCAATGTCAAATACCTCGTATTTTGGGCTCAGCAAAAAAGACACGGAGCAATTTAGAAGATTCAAAATTTGCTACACATTTGTTATTATTTATGAGGATAGAATATATAGGTTTTAATGTTAAAAAGTTATATACGGGTGGAAGAATCGTTTCCTACATCCCGGTAATTTTTATTGAATTTTTTGAACTTTAAATTCGATTTTTTAGAAAATTTGAAAACGGGCTACCTAGAGCCCGGGAACCATTTTGCTTCACTCCTCAATTCTGTGAAATCTATTTTGACTCGTTGGTGTAGATACACCCACTATCTAAAGACCTCATTTCAAAATATCAAAATGTTCCAAACAAAAAATTTAGGTGTACATCCGGTGTGGGAAGTCAAACATCAGGATGTGGGACACCCCTTTTTGGTTCGGCAGTGTGCACTAACACGCTCCAACCTTCCTCTCAATACAACATGATTTTTATCTAGGTTTAGACTGCCCGAGAGCGTAAAACCCTACGTCATGCTGGATTGTATATAGGAAGTGGGTGTGTCAAGGGATACAACGATGAACTCACGGTACATGATAGCCCAAAACCTCCTCTGCGCCCACCCCCGCGCCTCGGCCTGCGCGCCGCGTTCGCCACAACCCTGCCTGCGCTTGCTCGCCGCGCTTCGGCCGGCCCGCACACCTGCTCGTCGCTATGTTCGTCGGGTGCGCGCCCGCTCAGCGCTGCATTCGCCGGCGGCGCCCCGCTAAAAGTACGTATGGTCGACTAGAGGGGGGATGAATAGGCGACTACCAATTTTAATTCCTTTTCGATTAATTAAGGCTTTAACAAAGTAAAGACAAGTTATCTAGATGTGCAACTAGATGAAAGAAATCTAAGTGACAAGAAGGAACAAGTAAATGCACAATGGAAGTAAAGGATAGAAGTCACCGCAAATGGACACGAAGATTTGTTTCTCGTAGTTCCTTCCCAAGGGAAGTACGTCTACGTTGGAGGGGTGTGCAGCCTCCTCGGCACTCCTACAAGCACGTTCATGCTCACCCTATTCTCCGTGTGCTACTACCGTGAGGGAATTGCCCTTTCCACTATGAGGTCGACTTGAAGGTGTTGACCAAACCTTTACACCAAGATTAGGACTCTCCACAATGAGTTGAAGACTCCCAAAAATGTCCCGGAGCTTCTCACAACACAATGAAGCTCTGAAACCTGCACTTGCTCCTAGGGTTCCAAGAAATACCCAAGAGACTACAAGATCCAAGATCCACAAACAAATAGTGGGGGGATTCGAAATTCCTTTGATGGAAGGCTAGATCTAGGTCTCCTACTTCACTACTTAAAAGATCAAGAGGATTTGAGCACGGGAGTGGGAGATCTAGGCATTTAAGCTTGGGATCATTAATGGAGGAGAGAGAAATCGGAGCCTTAAAGGGTCTTGGGGGAAGAAGACCCCTTTATATAGGGGGGGGGGCAGGAATCTGCCCGTTGCACTCTTTTCAGCCCGTGGTGACCGGTAGTATCGGCCCGAGGGTGGCACTACCGGGCCCCTGGAGAAAGCCAGTTTGACTGGCCCGACCGGTAGTACCGTCCGGTACTACCGGCCTCCCAAAAGAGAACAGCCCAAGAGTAGATGGGCGCAGTAGTACCGGGGGCCAGTACTACGACCCGCTGCCGCATGACTACCGCACATCTAACAGAGGAGGATCGCGGCAGTGGCCCGGTAGTAGGGCGGTAATACCGGGCAAGTAGTACTACCGTCCTACTGCTGCCCAGCTTTCGAACCTCTAACAGAGGCAGATCGCAGCAGGAGGCCGGCACTTGGGCGGAACTTTCGAGCGTCCGGTACTACCGGCCAGAGCCCGGTACTACCGGCCTAGCCAGTCAACACAAGAAAGAGCAGAACAGACCCCCCTTGTATAAACCTTCACGCTTATCCTTTTCTTGAGGTGGATTCGTAGGTCTTGTGCAATTTATCCTGAACACCTGAAGCTTAAACATAAGATTATTAGCACGCAAATCGTGGTGTCATCAACTCCAAAATCATTAGGGATAAACGTGTTCTTTCAATTTCCCCTTTTTGGTGTGTGATGACAACACAATATTTGCACAAGATAGAGTTTGCAAAATATAAGCGGAGCTCCCCCTAGATGTGTGCAACATTCTAATAATTCTTTGAATGCAAGATGCACACCTTTTCCAGAAGAGAGCTCCCCCCATATTTTGCAACCAAAGCAACATATAATAACACAAGACATAAGTGACGATAATTAAGCAACATATATCAAGATAAATCTAAAGAGGATAAGTTATTACACCACTTAGTCTTAGAGGAAGCATGTCTTACACCATGCATAACGAAGTTCAACCAAAGAACATAAATGGGGAACACAAGAGGTGAAAAGCCAAATGAGAAGATCAAGCTTGTGTTCCAACCCTTAAAAATCCCGAAACTAGACTACCCTAAACTCAAACTCTTCTCCCCCTTTGGCATCAAGACACCAAAAAGGATAAGAGTGAGACTAAATGCCCCAAGAGAGGATCACTCCTCATCCCCGTTTGCGTGGTAAGGAGGAGTGCGCTGAGGGTCTTCATCTCCATCATCGGTGACCATGATGCCATCAAACTAGTTCTTCTGCTTGGAGATCCACTTGTCCTTGGGGGTGATGTCATCGTCGGAGCCACTTGAAACGGGGAGGGACATGGAGTGCATGATAGCTTTCTGACGTTGAGCAGCCTTCTTCTGGTAAACATGTGAGTCATACATACGGTCCTGGACATCACTGGAGAAGAAGCAGGCTTTCTGAAGCTTGGCATTCAACCGAGCAAGCCAAGAGGGCTCCTCACCTGGGGGAGGTGCATGATACGTCTCCGACGTATCTATAATTTTTTATGTTCCATGCTTGATTGTATATTAGTGCCACATGTTTTTACAATATTTTTATATCATTTTGGCATGATTTATGGAACTAACCTATTAACAAGATGCCCAGTGCCAGTTCCTGTTTTCTGCTATCTTTTCGTTTCAGAAAAGTTGTTCTGGGAAGTTTCTCGGATTGCTCTCATAATTTACGGGAATTGTTTCCAATATGAAACGAAGACGGAACCCGAAGAACAGCCAGAGGGGAGGCATAGGAGCTCCAGACGCCACCTGGCCGCGGCCCCCCCTTGGCCACGTGTGGGGACCACCTGGGGCCCCTGTCCATCGCCTCGTGCCGCCCCTTCGCCTATAAATTCTCCTCTGACCTAAAAACAGAGGAGGCGCGATCATAATCTCTAGAATACGTCCGAGGCCGCTGCCATCTCAAACCCTAGTTCGGGAGGGTTCATAAGCTCTTCCCGGCACCCTACCGGAGAGGGGAATTGACGCCGAAGGCATCTACACCACCATGCCTGCGTCTGGAGTGATGCGTGAGTAGTCCACCACGGGACTACGGGTCCATAGCAGTAGCTAGATGGTTGTCTCTCCTCCTTGTACTCCATTGTTTAGATCTTGTGAGCTGCCTATCATGATCAAGATCATCTATTTGTAACTGCTACATGATTGTGTTTGCATGGATCTGATGAATTGTGGAAGTCATTACTTTTGTTCAGTTATGTGTTTCATCTATGATCTTGCATGCTCTCTGATGCTAGTGTTTGCTTTGGCCAAGTAATTGTTAGTGTTGTATGAGGGAGTATTTATGCTAGATAGTGGGTTCATGCCTCTCTTTGTCTGAGTTCGGTGACAGGAACGGTTAAGGCTAGAGATGTGCTGTTGCCACTAGGGAGAAAACAGCGGTGAGATTTCTTCGTGTTATCTACATTTATTACATTATGCACTTTGCTTATTGCAATGATCTGTTGCTTGCAACTTAATACTTTTGGGTGACATGCTGGATAGCGATCCCAGAGTCGATTATTAGTCATAGATGTAGTTGGATGACGGTCTATGTATTTTGACGTAATGCCCATATTAGATGATGTGGTGAACTATATTGTTTTATGATAGCCTTGTTATGCGCCTACAATTCTGTCAATTGCCATACTGTAATTTGTTTACCCATCATGTATATCTTTTGGAGAGATGCCTCTAGTGAACTGTGGACCCCGGTCCTATTTTCCTACATTGCTTACAACCGTCTTCATAGCTTTTCATCATCATTTGCTCACTAGTCATATTTCATCCTCATCATATTTTACATCCACACATTTAATTCTTTGTGTTTGGCAAGCCGGAGAGATTGACAACCTCTCTGTTTTGTTGGGACAAAGTAGTTTGTTGGTGATTGTGTGGAGGTCCACGTCAATAATCGAGAAACGGCGCTATTGACACCTTGCTAAGCCTTCTCCAAGTTCTACTGGTTCGACAACCTTGGTTTTGTAATCAAGGGAAAATTTCCGCTACGCTGCTTCATACCTTCCTCTTGGGGTCTCCCAACAGCAGTCAGCAAGAAATTTTCTGGCGCCGTTGCCGGGGAGTTGGAAGCTTCAGCTAGGGGAGTTTTACACATCCTTTCACTTTACTTTGTTATTGTATTGCCTAGTATATTTTTTGTTAGCCTTGTTTTGCCTATTGTTTGCTTTAAAACTGAAAAACACAAAAAAAAATCCAGCACCTAGTTTATTTCGGTTTTGTTCTGTTATTATGTCTTGTTCCTTACTTGCTATCAATGGTTACTTTTTGTGAGACTAGATCTTATTGGCAAGGTGGGCTCATGAAGGAACAACTGAAATATTATAAGGAATACCGCTTGTCTGAAAAAGGGAAACACTTAAGGGCACAATTAAATAAATTGAATAGTCTTGCTAAATTTTTTTGCTCTACTTATGATGAATCCTGGTGCCTTAATGAATCTTTTTGCTGTAGGAGGCATAAACACCTCCCTTTCCAATGTGATTATAATGATAATGAAATATTCGCTTCTTATGCTAAAGGAAACTACGATTTTGATAATCTTGAACAAATTGAAGAATTTGTTGCTTTTATGGGGGCCTATGAAATTACTTCTGTGCTTAAAGATATTGATGATGCTTCTTACAAATCTGAAAATTTTGTTATACTTGGGTATTGCCTTGAGTATTACAATGATAATCCTTATATTACTGAATTTCTTAGGAGAACTTATCCTCCAAAAGAAGATACTAATGCCTTGCAGGAAATCATGGAAGAAGAAATTGCTGAAACTGAAAGCTCATTGGATGAAAAAGAGCAAGGGAGTGAAGGACGAACAGAGGATCTACCTTCTAATGATAGTAACTCTCTAACTCTTACAATATATAATTACCCTCCATGCTTACCAAAGGAGGGTGAATGTTATGTTCCCATGGATTCTCTTGAAATATCCCTTTTTGAGGAAATTGATGCTTGCTACACTTATGCCCACGATTCCCCTATTAAACATCACCCAAACGCAAAGAAACCAAAAAGAAACATGTTTAATAATGAGATTGGAAAGGTCATGACTCCTGTTTATTTTGATCATACTATTTTGGAGCTGAATAAAAATTATGTGTTTGTAGATCATGAAAATCATGTTTTATGTGATAGTTATATTGTTGAGGTTGTTCATGATGCTATTGGCAATTATTTTGAGAGAGGGAAATATGGTTATGAAAATTTTCATGTCACTAAAACACCTCTCTTTATGTTGAAAGTTTTGAAATTGCTCTTGTTTTATCTTTCTATGCTTATCACTATGTTCTTCGTGAATTTATTTGATTATAAGATTCCTATGCATAGGAAGTGGGTTAGGCTTAAATGTGTTTGATATTTTCTTCTTGATGCTCTCTTTGTGTTTCAACTCTTATTCTTATGAGAGCATCATTATAATTATCATGCCTGGCTAAAAGGCTTTAAAGAAAAGCGCTTATGGGAGGCAACCCATTTTATTTTTACCTACTATTTTCTTTGAGTTGGTGATGTTACTTTTGTAACAACTCCCTTGTATCTTTTTGTTTTGGTTTTGGTGCCAAGAATAGCATCTAAAGAGAGGAAGACTAATTTGTGAGTTTGTTGTCCAGAAACAAATTTCTATTCTTCACTGTTTGAAACTCCAAATATTCACAGAACGTAATCTATGGCTGCAATTTTTTTACAGAAAGCACCAGGGTTTTGTCTACCTTTTTTCTAGCTTTAAGTTTTCTGATTTGAGGTCCAGAAGTGCCTCGAAAAAATTCATCTTTACAGTCTGTTCTGTTTTTAACAGATTCTGTCCTCAGTTTTGCATTGCTTCTTTCGCGGGCAAAGTGAAACTTTTTCAAAGCTAGAGCTTTACTTAGACCTTTGTGACAGTAGCTAATGTTGAAAAAAATAAGTTCTTGATATGTGCTTTGGAACTGAAGGAAGATATTGTTTTGTGGACTAACCCCTTAATGAAGTTGTTATAAGTTTGCGTGAAGGAAGTTTTCAAGTATCCAAGTGCGAGGTGATAAAGGAAGATCGAGAAGGAACAAAAGCCTAAGCTCGGGGAGGCTCCCCATGGACACTCCTCTGAAATATTCAAGAAGTTACAAGTGTCTAAGCTTGGGGATGCCCAAGGCATCCCCTCTTCATCAACAATCATCGGTTTCTCTCATGGTACTATATTTTTATTCCTTTACACATTATGTGCTGTTCTTGGAGTGTTGGTTTGTTTTTACTTTCAGTTTGTTTGTGTTAGTTTTCTGGTCCTTGCAATAATTTGGATCCATGCATACTTGTTTGGGAGAGAGACACGCTCTGCTTTTTCATTATACACTCCTATGCTTCACTTATATGTGTTGAGTGTTTAGCTTTTGTCATTTATGCTTTTAGCTCTTGTTTTCAAGCATCTCTTGTTCAGAGCTGTTAGCTTTTGTAGTTAGGAAGTTTCGCTCATGTTGCTTCTATAACATCCCAAATTTATAATAAGAATTAACAAGACCCAAAATTCAGAACCAACAAAAACTTTTTGAAATTACTTCACTACTGATTGTGTTTTCCTTTATATTGTCATGTTTGGCCTTGTGTGACTTGATGTTTATGCTTGTTTGACTAGTAAATATAAACCCCAAGAACCCAATCTAAGTAAAAACATATTAAACTTTGGTGATCATGTTATGACAAGAATATATTCCATATATCTTTTCCAATCTTATTCTGGCCAAATTCCATTTCAAAGATGCTTTGGTTTCAGCAACAACCCAAAGTACCTATTCTTTGAGAAAGTAAAAGTATTTCCAAAATCTACTTGTTTATAAACCAATGAGAACTATATACTATCTCCTACCTATATTTCAACCTTGATATTTCCCTTGTATTGGTAGCTCTTATTTTAAACTCATACTTTCATTCTTTTGAGAACAATAAAGGTGGGAAGTTTACTACCCATGTATTTTAGCAACCCCATGGAAAAATATCAAATTATGGAGTTGAGCCTTTCCAACATCATACTTGTCATGAGGATACTTGATCACCATCCCACCACCTAACTAAGTATTTGATAATTGCTTGAGAATTTATATCGTTTGCATGTTTGACTTGTGTTTGTGTTGATTGTTTTATCTTGTTGTGTTGGTTCGCTTGTGTGGGTAATTAATCAGAAATTTGCTTGATCATTAAATTGAAAACACACTTGACAACAATTTGGAATGTGACTTAAATAAAAACAAAACTCCTGAAATCAGTCCATGATTTGAAATTAAGATCATGAGTTAGAGAAATGATCTTAATAGATTATTATATCTACCTAACTCTCTATTTCTTTCAAACCAAATTCAGAGAGGTGATGATATGCTCACTCTCATTTTATCCATAATGCTTTTCTCTCTTAATTAAATATTTACAAAAATCTATATTAAAATCCTATTTCCTTCTTTAACCTTTTAGATCATCAAATGCACCATGTTGTACCTGCAAAATAAACACCAAATTAGAACCACAAATCTTGATAAATACATATGAAGCAAATTATGAAAATAATTCAAGGAAATTCAAATTTAAAAGTGGTTCACACATTTCGTCGAACACTTGGTGGGCAGCATTGAGTTCTTCCCCAAATCGATCTCCAATTCGTTTGATTTCGTGCAAATTGGAGCTAAGCACCGCATCCACCTGCTCCTCTCACCTTACTAAGCATCATCAAGCACCAGAGAGCACAAGGGGGCAGGCCAATTTGGCCACACCGTTCGTCGACATCGAGGAGCAGAGCTCCTGTGGCCATGCCGTCCTGTCTCCACTGTGGAGGAGGCAGCGTAGCCGCCCACCTAGCCCATTGCCTTGCCCGACCCTTTCCTCGCGCCCCTCTACCCCTTCTGGAAGAGACCACACCAGCCCCGAGCTGCCCACGGCGTGCTCTTGCTCGTGCCCGTGCGCACGCCGCCATGGCAGAGCGCCAATGTCGGCCCCGACCATCCACTGCCTCCCCCGCCTGCGCAGCACCGCCCAGCAGCTCCCTGTGCTCCCCGCGACCTCTAGGGCATGGTGGCACCGCCCCTAGAGCCCTCTCCCACTCCCTGCACGTCGACCACCGTGGACCGCCGTCGGCCCTATAAAGAGCCCCCGAGCCCCGCGTTTCTCCACACCTCACCCCACTGCCCTCCCTCGCTTCCACTCCCCTCTGTGCACCGCGAGGAGCGCCATCACCCCGTTGCGGCGAAGCTTCGCTGTGGCCGCACGCCACTGCGTCTCGCCGGAGCCCGAAGGTGAGCACGACACGGCCGTGCCATGTGGCTGACCCATTCCCCTCTCTGGCCACAGCACCATGCTCCCCATCCCTACCGCACTCACCCGTACCTTCTCTCCCTCTTTTTCATGCACAGACGCACCGTAGAAACCTCGCCGGAGTTCCGTACCGTGGCCGTGGAAGTACGGGAGCTCGCCGTCGTCAATCCCAGCGTCCCCAGCAAGCTCAACTCACCTCCCGAGCTTCCCCAAGTTCTCCGCCGTCGAACGCCGTCGTTTCCACCGTCGCTAACCACCCCAGGTACCCCCTCTGTCCACCCTCGCCGTCGCCGGAGCTCCAGCACCGCAGCGTTTATGTCGTAGATGAACTCGTGCGCTAGGAGCCGTCGGATCTTCTATCCACGGTCACATACCGATTCGCTATTCTGGTGCTGACAGGCTGGCCCCACCTGTCATAATTTTAAACATTATCCAGAGCGCACGTATTTTAACTGACGAATAGGTCCCACATGTCAGATTCTTCAACATTATCCAGAATAGTTAACTTTTCTAATTTAAACTCCCTGGAATTTCAGTACGGGACTCCAATTTGAAATTCAATATCTCGAGATTTTTAAGTCCAAATAAATCAAATAAATATGTTATGGAAAGCTTATGAAATTATCTAACTCACCAAAGTGGTTTCATTGCATTTAGATTAGTAAATAAAGAATAGTCTTAAAAATTCCACAGGAGGTATAGAATCTAAACTTATTTGTTTCTGATGCTCTGTTGATCCAAATAATGTCAAACCAATTTTTTTAGCTTAGTACTGTGATCACTTAGCTCCCCTAAGTTTTGTAGAATTAATTAATCAATATTAATTAATTGGCATCTGTTGAAATTCAGAAAGCATTTCTGGACCAAAACATTTATAAAACAATAATGGTAAATCCAAATGAGTTAGGACCAATTTTGTTAGATCACATTTAATCAGTGCTAGTTAACCATAAAAGTATTTAATTTTTAGAGTAACTTAACTTGAGTTGTAGCAAAAACTTGATTAAATAGTTTCTGTAATAAAACAAAAGTGTAGGAAAATTGATAAATCCAAATAAAACAAATCCAATTGGGTTGTCTTCCACACATCAGTAGCTATCTTTAGAAATTTAGTTCATATTTTTGTGAGCAACAAAAGTTAAGTTATGCAATTAAACATGCACTACTAGTTTCTGCCATATTTAAGACCTAATTAAATAATAGTTAATTCGATTAAATTGAAATCAAATTGTGTTGCTTTGTGAGTGCAATAGCTATGTGTGATGCTTGAGAGTTGTTGTGATGCTTGATTGAGTAGTTTAGTAATGGTATGTATTGCTTTTTTATTTTTATGTTAGATTATTTTTTGTGTAATTAATATGACTACCTTGCTTGTTAAACTTGGTGGTCTTTAAGTTGAGTATCTAGTAATATCTCTACCATAGCCTGGTAAGATATTTAGAATTACAGAAAGTAATTGGTGGCTTAACTTTTGTCTGAAGTATTTCCTGTTTAAATAAAGATGCTTAATCACAACTTTAATCATAATTTTTAAACATGAGTAGTGTTGGTGATTGCCAAACTTGTTTGTTAAATAATAATCTTCTTTCATGATTGTTGTTTGTTAGTGTTGCTTGATGTTTGTTGTTGGAGTGTCCTACTGTATGTTGAATTGCGTTCTTTCCTTTTTGCGACGCTAGATATAAACGCTACCGGAGTGATTCTTGGGAAGGATTTATTGGAGAAGAATCAGAGTTTATTTCTTTGATCAGTGAGGAGAAGTCCAGGGACATTATGCTGAAAACAGGCAAGCTACTTCTCTGAGCTTGCACCTATATACATCTATTTTGATTCACCTGTTTTACATATAAAGAGCATAATGGATTTATGTGGTTTTTTCCACTAAAGCTATGATTTTTGAAAACCCTCTTCCAAAACATAAGTATATTATTTTGACACCCTATATGGAGGTATTAGATGGAAATTCTTTTTCAAACTATAGGATGGGAAAAATATTGTTTACTCAAAACTCCTTTGAAAATACTTGTGTGGTTATGGGATGCCACGATGTTGGTGTGGAAATGGAGAAGTGGAGAATGATGATGTTTGTGAAAAATGCACATTGTGTCCTAGTACTATGACGACCAGCCAATAACCTGTGCGATCACATCTACCCATGTAACAGCCCCACTTTTGGTACCAGAAAATATGAGTAAAATTTTCACTTTTGCATCTCATTTGCATCATGGCATCCCTCATTCCTATTTGCTTCACATGAAATAATAAGAAGCAACAAATAAGAAACCACAGATGGTGATGTGAATGGTGAACAAAATTTCAAATCAACTAAACATATTTGTCCAGGAAGTTCCAACAACAACAAATATAATTGTTGCCAAATTTAATGCTTTTGCAAATTCAAATATTTGGATAAAGCCCTAAAATGCAAGAGAGCAACTTCTGAAATGTTACCACATGACATATTTTCCAAATGGGCTGCAAATTTTACCATAGGTTCCAAATAATATCTCATGGCTCTGTGAAGTTTTCCAGAATTTTTAAAATTAATTAAGGGCCTCAAATAAATGCCTAAACTTTGCTGGAATTAAAGAAAATGGAAAAATGATAGATCACTGACAGTGGTCCCCACCTGTCAGCACTATCGTTCCTGTGGCGACAGGGAAAGCCCTGGCGCCATGGCCGCGCCCCCACCACGGCCTCCACCATGCTCCTCCTCGCGCCTGGCCCCCCTGGAGCTTAAGGAGGACCACCTCGACGCTCTGCTCCTCCTCCCCCTCCTTCCCCCCCCCCCCCTGTGCAGCAACCCTAAACCTAGACGGCGCCATGACCGTGGACTGAACCGAGCGCTACCGCACATCGCCGTCGACTCAGGCCGCCCGAAGCAGATCGAAGCAGGCCATCGTCTCCGCCTCGTCTTCCTCTACCTCCTCCCCGAGCCGTGCGTGCTAGGACGCCGTCGTTCGCGCGAATCGATCCATCTCCGCCGCCGCTGCCCGCCGCTGTCCGAGCTCAAATCCGGCGTCGTCGACCCTCCTCTGCCACCGCCGAGCACACTCACACGCTCAGGGTGAGCTCACGGTCCTTCTGGACCTCTTCCCCTCGCTCCTCCCCCTTTGGTCCTCCGTTTCGCCGTAGACCAATCCGACGCCTCCGCCGTAGCGCCACCACCTAACTCCCCACGCCGTGCTGAGCGCAATGCACCCCCTCTCGGGCTCCCTGGCACGCTCACTCGATGAGTCGATCCACGGCCGCGCCGCCGGTCACCGTGCTGCGTCGCGCCGGTCCTGGCCGTCCCCGTCCAGTCAAACCTGCCAGTGGCCCTCCTGGCCGACGTGGACGCCAGCATGGCCGTTGCCCCACCTGTCTGTGGCCGTGGCTAGCTACGGTCCTGTGCAAAACGTCCGGGACAGCTTTTCTGGAAATTCAAATAAATGGCAGAAAATGAGTATGAACTTTGAATTTGAATAACTTTTGAACCGTAAGTCAGAAAAATACAAATAACATACCAAAATGCTCAGGAAGAAAATGTCTATCTGTTAGTGCCATTGTTAGAATTAATTGGCCAAAATAAATTGCCTTTATTTACTGAATACTAAAATGGCAGAAAATAAGGGGAATTTAGAAATTGCATAACTTTAGTTTTACTTGTCCAAAAATTGTGTTCAATAGCTCAAATTGTTCAGTGAACAATGGACTACCACTTTATGCCATTTGAGAGAAATTGGGAACTAAATTTTAGTGCTGTTTACATAAATTACTAAAATGGCAGATTTAATTCCAATTTTAGAAATGTCATAACTCGATAAATATTGATCCAAAATTGCAAATGATATACCAAAATGACCAGCAAAGCAAATGCTATCTAACTATGTTAATATCACAGTATGAAAATAAGTTTTCCTTTGATGTCATTTTCGAATTGGTTAAAATGAATTAAATTAGTTGACCGTTTAATTCACCATTTCTTCACCGTTAATCAGAAAATTGCGAACGAGGTACCAAAATGATCAGTAGGACCATACCTAACTAATAATGTCATTTTAATGGATTTAGGACCCATAATTCAGTACTGGACATTTTGGTTAAATCACTTAATTCACTAAGTTAAATATGGAGTTTTAACCCGTTAATTACAATATTTATTTTAGGGGTTCCATTTAACTTGTGGGACATGCCCAATATTAATTCAATGCATAATTTGACCATTTCATCATGATTGTGCATTGCACCTTGTATTCGTGTTATTTATTTATTTTCCTGTATTGGTTGTGTTTCGGTAGATTCAGGAGTCGAGGTTCCACCACAATACCTTCACAACCAGCGCGACCAGTACTACCAGCAAGGCAAGAACTAACCTAACCTTCTTGGCATCTAGCATCCAACTGTTTTATAAACTTATTTTATCCACCATAATATTGCGTGCGATTCAAATGTCTCTTTTGATCAAGATTTAGAGTATCCTACAAATGCATGTCTTCCCGAACCATCACATGTTTTCCCTCCTATGAACCATAGGTTTGATGTGTTGGCCGGAGACAAAGATATACTGGATGTATTTATATGCTTAGCTATGCTTAGTCGTATGCTAGTTATGTCCGTTGATTAATTCCATATTGATGTTGTTGATAGAATGATTCGGGCGTGGTGGATACATGTGATGCTTAATTAAATTGCTAAGAAGGCTTGGATGAGTTGCCATCGGGGATGGTGTTTTGTCTCGTTCCTGCCCCTAGGTGCGAGTTCTTTACCTCTTGAACCAAGACTAGCGTGCTACCAACGGTGGGGGTATGGGCCCCTTACTAACTGAATAACTTGTGCGGGCGTATCCAAGGGTCCTCTAGTTTGCGCTTTCCATTTGCGAGTGTGTGGTCGGTGATGATGGTGATGATGATGATGATGATGTGATGACGATGGTGGTGATAGGAGTGGCGATGGGGCAGGGTGTTGATATAGGCACTGAACGTGTCCTGTCGTCACGATGACCCTTGGATAGTCTCATGCGAGGTAAAGGTTTAACCGCGCCAGCCCTGCCGGCTTTCCCCGGAAGAGAGCTAAATGATCAGGCAAGTGGTCAGACGGTACCAATGGATAAAAACAGTACACCCCTACAGGGTTTAATCTTTTCGAAAAGCCGTGTCCACGGTTATGGACGACTTGGGAATAGACGATAAGATCATAGAAAACCTGAACGTAATTGATATGGCAGCTAGAGGTTGCATAATCAACGTGTGATAAAGGTTCATTTCCTCGAGGGTGATTCGAGGGAGTGCCTTGGTGGAGATGAGTTGGTTCTGGTTACGAAAGGGTTCGTTGAGAACCACAGATGAAAGTTTACTCTCTTATCCCTTTTCGGAAAACATTCTGAGTAGACGATGCAAAGGGTCCTGATGTCTCTTAAACTGGAAAACTAGCTTTATGCAAAACCAGCTACATTATACCTCCGTCAGCATCGGGCCTATATCGCCCTACTAATTCTTGCGAGTACGTCGTACTCAGCCTTGCTTTGTTGATTATTATTTGTTTCAGAGGAGGACTCCACCGGACTGGAAGGTGGGTTCTTTATCGACATCGACGAGTAATCTGGGGTTCCCAGGTGGCAGCTTGGGACGTATCGGAACAGGCTGGCTGGGATATGTTATTGTAGGCCTCTTAGGCCATAATTTGGATCTTGTTGTTAGACAACTATATTTGCTTTCCGCTTGATGTAATGATGGGTCTGCGACCTCTGATTGTGATATTTGCTATCTTTCTCATATATGAGTTGAACTATGATCTCTTGTGTCGTAGAGTCTGGGATGAGCTAGTTATTCCGCAGTCTTGGTCTCTTAGCTATACGTGAAAGCGATGTTTGAGCTTATGGCATGATCGAGGTGTTGTGTGCCGATGATGTATTCTGAGCACGCCTGCCAATGTGTTTTGTCCTGGGATTGGTAAACCCAGTAACCCTCGATTGTGTAGCATGACCGGTTACACAACGTTTCACTGTATATCTCTGGGGTCGGGGCGCTACAACCCACATATGGGAAAGGGCGTAGTCATATAGTTTGCTCATATTAGTATGGGATGCCTCAACAACGAGGATGACCTCATTCCATGAGGGGATGGTCATGGCGACCTACCCCCTGACATGGGTCCCGATGTCTGATGGACAGGGGATTGAAGGGTTCGCTCGCTGGGCAGAACTATGAGTCCTCACATCTAGGTTCCTCGACGGGGGATCCTGTATTAGGTGTCGAGGGAATGGTGAATTCGTAGCGGTAGGGTCCTATACTAGCATGAGCAAAGGACAGGCTATGGTCGGTGGCTCAACTTCGCATACACCTTGTATGGCGAGACGTGGCAGACACGATGAGTTACCGGATGGATGTGGGAAAAGCGTGCTACCTCTGCAGAGGGTAAAACTATTCGAATAGCCGAGTCCTCAGATATGGACAGTTGGGAGGCTGTCCTAGGCCTATGTGCAAGTTTTGGAAAAGATTTGAGATTTGAAATAGAAAATGAAGTGGAGGATATTTTATGCAACTATGCCAGTGGGCCGGCATGAGGTTGTTGGGATTGAATGACCATGAAGGGTTATGGTTGAAAAAGGAGGAGTTTTGGAGAAATAAACAAAATGGTGATTTTCCGGGAAAAAAACGATTTTAAAAGGGACTTCTTACCTTTTTCAACAAACATCTACTTTCGGGAAAAACGTTTTAAAAATAGATTTCTTACAAAAACCGATTTATGGGAAAAAGATCGAAAAGCCTTCTTTTCTTTTAACAAAGGCTATAGATGTTTTGAAAAATATACAAGGGTTATGAAAAGTTATAAAACTTCTCTTATTTTTCTTCAACAAAAGTTATAGAGTTTTCAGACAAAGTTTTATTAAACAAAAGTCTATCCTTCTCTTTCCAATAAGGATAGAGTTTTCAAAGCAAACAAAGTTTTACTCAAACTATAAAAAGTGTAGTGCATGCTCATTCAGGGGGAGTAGTTTGCGAGTACAATCAAATGTACTCATATTGTCGTCCCTGGATATTGTCTTAGCCAGATTTTAAAGAAGAGCAGCTTGAAGAAGGAGACGGAAATGACGTCACTGCGAACTAGGGCACTTCCCAGTCAGTTGCCTGTAGGGTTAAGGCGAATGACTTGGGCTCCACGTTGTTTGGTGATTTCCGCTGCAAGTACCTATTGAAGATTATGACTTCAATCAAGTAAGTAAATTCCTTTGGTATTTATGCATGTTCTTTGATTACCAGTTTGATTGCTCAGTGACACACTGATCATGGGATTGCTGATGTAGGCACAAGGGTATTTCAGACGGCTAGTCCGGGGTCCCCACAGACTTGGTATCAGAGCAATCCGGACCGTAGGAGACCTTAGTTAGCATGGACGTTAGTTAGGAAAGCAAATATTTTTGATAAAAATATATTACTACCAAAATATATTTTTATCTAGAGGAGTCCTAAAATGGCTTCACTCTTCTCATCTCCTCAAATATTTCAACGTCTTACCCCTCTATTTTAAGATTTTCCAAGGAATCTTCTGTTATCTCTTACGCGTTCAAAACCAAGAGTATACTTGACGATGAACCCAAGTGAGACCTAATTAGTTAGCACCCACAAGAAGAAGCTTCCATCACAAATACTCAACATTCAACCTCAGGGTGGTTGATTTGCAAATGCCAAGATCGTCAATATCAACAAAGCAAGAGACCTCCGAAGACCTCAGCTCAACATCAACAATTCCACTCAAGTTGCAACTTCGACGATCTCAAATTCTCCAGCTGAAGACTAAGGCGATAAAATGAAGACTTCACCAACCATGTTTGGTAACTGGCCCATAGGAAAACTTATGATAGGAACTTTGGTTACCCCGACTACCACGAGTATTAGGCGTCCGTTGGTACTAGACGTACCTTGTGTGCACCTTGCTTGTGTGTACTCTGCTTGTGTGTTGTTTGTGAGATGGAAAAAGGAGTTTTATAAAAAGAAAAGTTTAGTTTCCTTTTGCCACCTAAAAAAAACCAATTTTTACCTCTTCACCCTAGTTGCACCTTGTTCCAGGTGTAAACCCGCCAAGGAAAATCTTTCAAAAATATTTTCCCTCTCATCTAAAACCATCTCCCGTTAAGATCTGACAGTTCCGCAAGATACAAAAGACCCCCGATCCTTAGCCAAATAGTCGAAATTTGTGTAACCTAACCAGCAAATCAGACAATGGACTTCATGCACCATCTGGAGCAAGTGCGTCAAGATCTTGAAGGAAACTGCAATTGTACGCCAACCTCGTGAAGACACGAGACTCACTTCGCAAAAATTTACTTGTGAAATTACAAGAATACCACACCAACTTATCGTATCTAACTTTAGGTTAACAACTGACTCAAGTCCACGATAGTACCAACTAATCTTCTAGGACCACAAACCTTGACATGAAACGAGGACATAAGGAGACTCAGTTATGATTGGTAACTAGAGGAACTCAAGGAGTGCATAAGAGTTGCTATGAAGATTCGAGCTCAAAGACCGACGGTAATGATGGGTTTCAAAGAGGATCATGTACCTACCCGCTTGACGAGCAGTTAGTGGCACCTTAATACCTTGCTCTAACCTTGCTAGGTTTGACCCACCCAAATTTTTCCCGTGAAATAAAACCAAAGAAAAAACCTCGACTAACTCCTACCTATCACCGCAAACTTGGGAAAGATGGGTGAGAACCCTAGCCTGCCGCTGATTTTATGAAGATTATATGAAGCCTCAAGCACAAGAATCATCCAAGGGAGATCGCCACCAACCAACCCGAAGGAAACCAACTTTAAAGATCGTCAACATGAAGTTACCCCAGGAAAAAGGACGCCATCGACGTCATCTACCGAACAAAAATCTTAGTTCAACACGGCTCAACTAGTCGAAACAAGAAAGACAAAGGTACATGTTTGGAAAACACCTGGTGTGAAGATTCTTCACTAACTTTTTTTTTCTAAGGTCCATTAAGCCATGAATTTTTGAACCCACCTACCAAATTCTAGATTAACATCTAACCCCAGTTTGTGACGGTACTAACTGGCCTTACCTAACCACAAGTTTTGACAAAAAGAGAGGTCATATAGAAATAATCACATGTAGTTGGTAGTGAGAAGATCGCCATCATCAAGGCCGAAGTCGATCAACACTGAAGACCATCTGCGCAGAATTGAACCAGGAAGCAAGCACCATCGACGCTACCTACCGAGCAATCATCCTGTTCAACTGGCCTCGATCAATCACACCGAAGGAGGATTCAAGAAAGCACGAACATCGACTGCGAACATGAAGCTCTTTCTCTAACTTATTAAGGCTAAATGAGAACGCAACCCTTGTACCCTCGTCGAACAGCAGACCAAACCACTTACCTTTAGGGTCCTTGTACTGACTTTTAGATACCTCTGGAAGCTCGATAATCTAGACTGTACTTCTTAAGATTCTTACCAACGCTTCATGAAGCTCAAGAACCAAGGAAGTCAGCAATGAAGTTCCTCCTTTACTCAGCTGAAGAAGGACAAGCATGAAGACAAATAACCAATGGAATACCCAGAAGAATCAAACGACGTGAGCGCCTGCTGTGGACAACATCAACCACCAAGCAAGTTCAGACGCCCTTAGCAATTTTTTAACATCCTTCTTCTAACTAGAAACCGGAGAGAGTCGAGTACGCAGACTCGACGCATCCTGAAAACTAAGCGTTCCCATCTGCGACCCTCGTAATGAGAAAATAGTACGAAGTGATATCTGCACCGACCCCAAGCACCAAGGATTGACAACCAAGACGAAGATCGTCAAGCTACTCAGGAAGAACAATGCCTCCAAGTCAACTCCAGCTGCAAACTTCAGCAAGACTGATTAAAAACCCCTTTTTAAGGGGGGAAGACCTGCAATGGGTATACAAGAACATGGTAGTAATTAGTTCCTTGCGCCTTAGCCTCGTAGAAACTGGAAACAACCAACCAAGACTATCCATCAGCATCGATCGTCAAGTCAACCCTATCATCCAGGATCTGAACCCATCAGAGAAAATTAACGACAAGGAACGACCTCGCAACATCAATTTGTCAAGACCTCACCTGGCGACCACACTGAAGAAGCAACGACCTCGGAAAGTATAGCCAGCCCAAAACCCATGCCCTCGTACTCCCCGGTACCCCCGGGCAAATCTCGGGACGAGATTTATTTTAAGGGGGGAATGATTTGTAACATCCCAAATTTATAATAAGAATTAACAAGACCCAAAATTCAGAACCAACAAAAACTTTTTGAAATTACTTCACCACAGATTGTGTTTTCCTTTATATTGTCATGTTTGGCCTTGTGTGACTTGATGTTTATGCTTGTTTGACTAGTAAATATAAACCCCAAGAACCCAATCTAAGTAAAAACATATTAAACTTTGGTGATCATGTTATGACAAGAATATATTCCATATATCTTTTCCAATCTTATTCTGGCCAAATTCCATTTCAAAGATGCTTTGGTTTCAGCAACAACCCAAAGTACCTATTCTTTGAGAAAGTAAAAGTATTTCCAAAATCTACTTGTTTATAAACCAAGGAGAACTATATACTATCTCCTACCTATATTTCAACCTTGATATTTCCCTTGTATTGGTAGCTCTTATTTTAAACTCATACTTTCATTCTTTTGAGAACAATAAAGGTGGGAAGTTTACTACCCATGTATTTTAGCAACCCCTTGGAAAAATATCAAATTATGGAGTTGAGCCTTTCCAACATCATACTTGTCATGAGGATACTTGATCACCATCCCACCACCTAACTAAGTATTTGATAATTGCTTGAGAATTTATATCGTTTGCTTGTTTGACTTGTGTTTGTGTTGATTGTTTTATCTTGTTGTGTTGGTTTGCTTGTGTGGGTAATTAATCAGAAATTTGCTTGATCATTAAATTGAAAACACACTTGACAACAATTTGGAATGTGACTTAAATAAAAACAAAACTCCTGAAATCAGTCCATGATTTGAAATTAAGATCATGAGTTAGAGAAATGATCTTAATAGATTATTCTATCTACCTAACTCTCTATTTCTTTCAAACCAAATTCAGAGAGGTGATGATATGCTCACTCTCATTTTATCCATAATGCTTTTCTCTCTTAATTAAATATTTACAAAAATCTATATTAAAATCCTATTTCCTTCTTTAACCTTTTAGATCATCAAATGCACCATGTTGTACCTGGAAAATAAACACCAAATTAGAACCACAAATCTTGATAAATACATATGAAGCAAATTATGAAAATAATTCAAGGAAATTCAAATTTAAAAGTGGTTCACACATTTCGTCGAACACGTGGTGGGCAGCATTGAGTTCTTCCCCAAATCGATCTCCAATTCGTTTGATTTCATGCAAATTGGAGCTAAGCACTGCATCCACCTGCTCCTCTCACCTCACTAAGCATCATCAAGCACCAGAGAGCACAAGGGGGCAGGCCAATTTGGCCGCACCGTTCGTCGACATCGAGGAGCAGAGCTCCTGTGGCCATGCCGTCCTGTCTCCACTGTGGAGGAGGCAGCATAGCCGCCCACCTAGCCCATTGCCTCGCCCGACCCTTTCCTCGCGCCCCTCTGCCCCTTCTGGAAGAGACCACACCAGCCCCGAGCTGCCCACGGCATGCTCTTGCTCGCGCCCATGCGCACGCCGCCATGGCAGAGCGCCAATGTCGGCCCCGACCATCCACTGCCTCCCCCGCCTGCGCAGCACCGCCCAGCAGCTCCCCGTGCTCCCCGCGACCTCTAGGGCATGGTGGCACCGCCCCTAGAGCCCTTTCCCACTCCCTGCACATCGACCACCGTGGATCACCGTCGGCCCTATAAAGAGCCCCCGAGCCCCGCGTTTCTCCACACCTCACCCCACTTATAGGCGAAGGGGAAACTCAAGACGGCGTCGGAGGGCAACAGGTGGGGCCCAAGCGCGGCCAAGGTGTGGGCCACACCTGGGGGCGTCTGGGGGCTGGGAGCCCCCCTCCCCCCCCAGGCGTCCTCCTGGCTCTGGACTTGTTCCTTTGTGAAAATAATTCACGTAAATTTCCAGCTGATTATTAGAAACTTCCCTTAACAAGTTTTCTGAAACAAAAAGACAGCAGAAAAAAGGAACTAGCACTGGGCATCTTGTTAATAGGTTAGTTCCATAAATCATTCCAAAATGATATAAAATTATTATAAAAGCATGTGGCACTGATATATAATCAAGTATGGAACATAAAAAATTATAGATACACCGGAGACGTATCAGGGCCTGAAGCTCGACCTTCATGTTTTCAGGGGAATATGTGCATAAGAGATGAAATGTTTTTGTGGGATGAGATTGAAGCTTAGGAGAGAACAAACTATCATAAAATGGTATTGTACTCACATTTGCAAGAACCAAACATAAAGGGCCAAGTGTGAGCATTTTCCCATTAGGCGCACATAGTGACACATATATGTCTATAAGAACAAAAAATAACCAAATAAGAGCCAACTCCTCACATGAGGAGGTCGGTGGCCGAAGCCACCATGTATGAGTATAGTAGAGTGACACACCGCGAAGATGTATCTTGGGTTCTCACTCCAAACTCATCGTTGAAGCACAATTTGTCACAAAGTGACCATAATGCAAGAATCGTCTATTTGTGCATAATGGAGGAAGTGTTGATTAATGAATTAAACTACACTCCCCTATATCCATGCCTACATCTAAACAAGATAGAATGTCTACCATGGGCATGTGTGATACGGTCACTCAAAGTTACTCGAGTCCACGACATTTAGTTCATTCCTCAACTCTAGAAATCTTTGGACATCAAGGGCCTTCGTGAAGATGTCGGCAAGTTAATCCTTGGTGCCAACATAGGAGAGCTCAATATCTCCTCTTTCAACATGCTCCCGGATGAAATGATGACGAATCTCAATGTGCTTCGTCTTGGCGTGTTGCACCGGGTTGTGGGCGATCTTGATGGCACTTTGGTTGTCGCACAAAAGAGGCACTTTGTCAACAATGACACCGAAATCATTCAAAGTTTGCCTCATCCACAATAATTGTGCACAAAAAATTGCCGCGGAGTTGTACTCGGCTTCGGAAGGGGAGAGGGCAACGCAATTTTGCTTCTTGGAAGACCAACAGACCAAAGACCTACCAAGAAATTGGCAAGCCCCGAATGTTGACTTCCTATCCTTCTTGTCACCCGCATAATCCGCATCCGAGTACCCCATGAGAGTGAAGTTCGAACCCTTGGGAAACCAAAGACCAAAGCTTGGGGTATGAACTAAATATAGAAAGATTCGCTTAACCGCTGTATAATGGATCTCTTTAGGAGCGGATTGATACCCTTGCGCACATGCCCACGCTAAACATAATATCCGGCCTAGATTCACAAAGATAAAGATCCAATCATGGAGCGGTATACCTTTTGATCCACATCCTTTCCAAGATGGTCCGGATAAATAGGTGGAGGTTGACATGGGAGTCTTCCAACCTTTGGCATCTTCTAGTTTAAACCTCTTGAGCATGTCACGGGTGTACTTGGCTTGATTGATGAAGGTTCCTTCTCTCAATTGCTTGATTTCAAAGCCAAGAAATAACTCTAACTCCCCAATCATGGACATCTCAAACTTGTCAGACATCACTTAGCAAACTCATCATTGAATCGAGTGTTAGAAGAGCCAAAAATGATATCATCCACATAAAGTTGGCATATGAACAAGTCACCTCCAACCCTTTTGGTAAAGAGTGTGGGATCGATTAATCTAACTTGGAATCCACAGTCTACTAGGAACTCCCTAAGGTGCTCATACCAAGCACGGGGTGCTTGTTTGAGTGCATAGAGAGCTTTGCCTAGTTTATATACATGATCGGGAAAGTTGGGATCCTCAAACCCCGGAGGTTGCTTTACATATACCAACTCATTTATAGGACCATTAAGGAAAATACTCTTAACATCCATTTGTTGCGATTTAAAGTTACGATGAGAAGCATATGCAAGCAAGATACGTATTGATTCAAGACGAGCTACGGGAGCAAAGATTTCACCAAAGTCTATACCTTCCACTTGGGAGAACCCTTGGGCCACTAACCTTGCCTTGTTGCGGATTACTATACCATTTGTACCTTGCTTGTTCTTGATAATCCACTTGGTTCCAATGAGGTTCTTGCAATCCTTGGGTCTTGGCACTAATTTCCACACCTTGTTCGTCTGAAAATTGTTGAGCTCATCATGCATGGCTTCAAGACAATCTTGATCTTCAAGAGCTTCATATACTTTCTTGGGCTCGATGACTGATGGTGTAATTGATGATAGTGTTGGTAGTGCCCCAAGCGAAGGCGTGGATGTAGCAAGTAGCAGTTTTCCCTCAGTGAAGAACCAAGGTTTAATCGAACCAGTAGGACTTTGAAATCAACAACGAGGTGCACGTCGACGATCTTAACCGTCAACGAACGTGGACCTGCACAAACTCAAACGATTACCTAGCCCCCAACGGTAGGAAGGTTGTCAATATTCCCGGTCTGCTGAAAACAAAGCGGTTAAACGTATAGTGTAGTGAAATGATTTATGGAAACGGACCAGAGAGCAAGTGAATATGGAAAGCAAGTAAACGAGGTTGTAAACAACGTAAAAAGATGGACTGGGGGGCATGGGTTCACTAGTGGTGTCTCTCCAATAAATAAAATACTCATATGAAGGGTGAACGAATTACAGTTAGGCAATTGACAAGATTATGAAACAAACTTAATCTAGCTATATCAAAGTGTTCATGGTAATATTCATGTAGGCATCACAACAAGAAATAAAGACCGCCATCCAACTGCATCTTTGTCTAAAAAGTCCACCTAGGGATCGCTATCCAGCATGTCACCCATCGGTATTAAGTTGCAAGCAACATACATTTGCATTAAGTAAAGTGTATGATGTAAGCAATATCTATAATCATGTAGACATAAACACCGTTGTTTTACCCTTAGTCGCAACAACACACCCTCGTACTTAGACGTTTCTGTCACTCGTGCCCAGGCACAAGAGGGGGCATGAACCAACTATCTAGCATAAATACTCTCTCTTGGAGACATAAGAAATCACTTCGCCAAAGCAATTACACGCATCGGAGAGCATGCAAGAACATAAATTAACATATAAGAACCATGCATAATCTGATCATAACTTCATAATCCATCAGGTCCCAACAAACACATCATATAGCATTACAAATAGTTGATCTTGATCATGTAGGGCAGCTCACAAGATCATAAACATGAAGCACAAGGGAGAGATACAACCATCTAGCTACTGCCATGGACCCATAGTCCAAGGTGGAACTACTCACGCATCATCCCGGCGGAAGGCATGGCGATGTAGAGCCCTCCAGGATCAACCTCCCCTCTGGCAACGTGCCGGGAGCAGCTTCAGAATCTCCCCGAATTAGGTTTCGAGGAGGCAGTGGCTTCGGGTGGAGTCTCTGGAAAATAATCGTCGTCCCGAGCGTTTTAGGGTTTTAGTGATTTTATAGGCGTCGAGGGGGGCCGAGGTGGTGCCCAGGGCAGGGGCGGGTCCCACCCACGGGTCCAGGTGGGGCCGCGGCCACCCCTGGCCCCTAGGTGGCATCCAGGTCGCCCTTTGGTCTCTGGCTTTCTTTTGTCGCATAAAAAATCCCCGTAAATTATCGTCCAATTCCGAGAATATTTCCAGAAGTAACTTTTCTTGAAATAGAAAACAGCAAAAACAGGGAATTGGCACTAGACATCTTGTTAATAGGTTAGTCCAACAAAAAACCTAAAAATGATGTAATAAGATAGTAAAAACATGTAACAATGGCATATAACTAGGCATGGAACAATAAAAAATTATAGATACGTTTGACAAGGATCAACCATCTCTAGCTTTCATAAGAACATAAGAAGGGTTATATTTTCCAGCAAAATTATTCTGAGGCCCAAGAGGGTTCACGGTCCTGGAGCAAGGAGTGATCGTCCCAATGGTCTCAACCTCTAGAGGTTGTGAGATGGTTCCGGAGGACTCCACTCCCACATCCTTGTTGATGACCTCCTTACCCTTTGCCGACTCCCCCTCTTTTACGAAAACAATAGCCTTGGAAGTGGGAGGTGGATTCTTCTTCGTGTTTTTCTTCTTGTTGTTCTTCTTATTGGGCTCGGAATTGAACCCAAGACCTTCCTTTCAAAGGTTCTCCTTTTAACAATTCAAGAGGTCATTGAGATTCTTCTCACCTTGAATGCAAGTAACTAGCCCCTTTTCAAGTTGGGATTTCAATCTAACATTCTCCTCAACAAGATTATCATGCTCACAACATGGGTTAGAGCTAGCAACTTTATCATTTGAAGGAAAATCTTTTTCTTTCACGAGTTGACCTAGGAGTTGATTATGAGACTCCTTTAGATCTTTGAGTTCTCTTTCGAGTTTCTTATTCTCTTGGATGAGTCTAGCATTTCCAACCCCTAGCTCACTCTTTTCTTTCTTGAGGACATTAGCAAGAGCAATAGAATGTTCATTATCCTTCTTAAGTCTAGCCATGTCAATTCCATAGGTTTCATCTAGATTAGAGTACTTTTCTTCAAGAGTACTCCTACGAATTTGCTCTTCTTAAAGAGTCTTAGAAAGACTAGCAATTTCATTAGCAAATTCATCACTTTGACTTTCTAAGGTGACGATTATTTCCTCTTTATCATCTAGTTGTTCAATGAGAGCATCAACATTTACTTTGTTCACACCTTTAAGTTTAGCAAGCCATTCATCTAAATCATTTGTAACATGTGATTCCTTCTCAATTTTATCTACACAATCCATTAAGGATGGAGAAGTAGATGCAATAGATTTGGGAGAAGGAGTCATTACCGAAGTGGCATTTTCCATGAGGCACGTGGGTGGAGTAGGGGCATTCTCATTAGGGGATTCAAGAGGGATGACGGTGAAGAGGAAGAGGTAGCTCTGGCAACATGGGCCACACCTACAACTTCATCTCCATCTTCATCACCGGACATGTACTCCTTCTCAACTTTTCTCCCTTGGGTGGCGAAGGCATTTGGAACCTTCTTCACGAAGTTCTTGCTTGGGAAAGACTTGGACTTGTCCTTGCAAATGAGTCTTCCACCATTCTCCTCTCTATTCTCAAACGGGCAACTCATGACAAAGTGATTGACATTGCCGCAATTGTAGCAAGACTTGGCCTTGTTGATTCTTGGTTCATGTGCTCTTGGTGGGCGCCTTGAGTTGAAGGACTTCTTGTTGTTCTTCCGGTTCTTCCAATATGTGTCCGCGGCAAGGGCTAGCACCTCATGAAGACCACGGACCATGTGAGGATCATTGTCATCCACGTCTTCCTCATCATACTCATCTTCATCCGCTTCATATGCAACTGCTCTTGACTTCAATGTCATTGTGTAAAGAGCTTGAGCAAGAGCTCTTTGGAGGGCATGGGCATGATCGGCATTCTTGTTGATTATCCCAATGGAAACAAACTCATTAAGAACAGTGTTTGAGTCCATGGAGGATAAGTACGCCCGTGACCGTATGGTGGTGGCCAATGATTTCTTGAAGGGGTGATGGCCTTTAGAAACTTCCTCTTGATCCAAGCGTCATCAACTTGCTTGTCTCCATACTCCGTCAATGTCACGGCAAGAGCCGTGAGTCTTCAATAAAGATCTTCGGGAGACTCATCATCATGCATCACAAACTCTTCGGCTTGGTCCAAGGCGGTTTCATACTTGGAGCGTTGGATGCTCTTATTACCCAAGAAGGTGTCGAGCTTTTACCAAGCATCTTTGGCGGTCTTGCACATTTGAATGTGAGGGAGGTACTCATCGGTTGCCGCTGATGGAATCATGTGGAGGGCGGTGGCATTGAGTTGAGAGTTGACGTCCTCCTTTGATGTCAAGTTGTCAGGATCCACCGGATGAAATCCTTGCTCTACAATTTTCCATAAGTGAGTGCAAGAGCTTGACATATGAGAGCGCAATTTAAATTGCCATCTAGCAAAGTTGATAGAATCAATTTTAGGTGGGGGGGGGGGGGGGGGCATGCTAGTTATGTGTGGCATATGGATGATGGGATGGATGTTGTTATAGGTTTGCCCCGGTGGAACTTGTGAATAAGTCCCGAGCCATTCTTGGGGCTAGGTGCACCACCATCTAGCTTATCCTTGAGTTTAGCTTCCCCATGTGATAGGGGGATCACCAACGATGATCTCACTAGCAACAACACCGGGTGTGGCGGATGGTGCATTAGCATCAAGAGTTTTGCCCAAGAATTGCTCAAACATCCTTTCCATTGTTTTCTCAAGATTAGTAGTGACGCTAGCAACGACATTACTCTCAATGATTTCGACTTTGGAAGTAAGGCCATTGATAGCGTTATCTACGTACTCTATGGACATCGGGGCGGCAACCCTGGGTTCTATGGATGGTGGATGTGTCACTGCTGCGGCTGTAAGGGCAGCGGGGAACTATTTTTGGCGTCTTGGCCACAATAGGTAGCACCCCCACCAAAGGCCGCCCCTACCAATCATCGGCGAGAGCCGGTCTAGAGAGGAGGATCATGTCGGATGGGAGTCCCACGGAGCAACATAACCATGATGGTGAGCAGGCACCCGTGCGGTAGCTGACCTCCAAGCCACTACCAGAGGAGCCATGCGACTATCCTGGCAGCGGCAAGGAGAGGGATGAGGGGGGGGGGGGGGGGGGGGGGGGGGTGGCGACGGCGGGTGCAAGGGACTCGGGTTTGCCCCCTCGATCGCCTAGAGGAGGCAACGCGAGAGGAGACTAAACAGAGTGCTATCTCGTAAGTCGATATCCACCGTTGTTACAAACAAGTCTATTGAGCTATTTATTGTGACAAAAAAAATTAGACGTGTTTTGTTCAGGTCACTAGGCAAAACTATTTGTCAACGATCTCTCACGAAGCCAAAAAAAAAAGTCCTACTACAGTTAGCAACCTCATCAAGAGAAGTCTCCAAGTCAGAACAGTAAGTCAGTTAAAACTTCAACCATCGTGCACACTGAGTGCATGGGATCGAATCAGCAAGACATCAAAAGCATAATGAATTCTTCTATTCTTCAGTCTACCAGCTCCAAGTTGACTCCTCTCTGTAGAACTTCTCAAGAAATGCTAAATGTCATCCATTGCAAAAACCAATGTCAGCCTTTCAATTTCGGAACACCACCTTTGGGTAACTTCTCAAGAAACTTCAAATACTCTATCACTTTCTTGACTGGATGTACGCCGTCAGCTCTCATTCGCTCTCTGAACCCATGGGGGTGGACTTTGGCATTGACATAAGCTTCAAGTAACACAGCATAAGGTGGTTTCCTTCCTGGGTACCCTACCATCTTCAGCCTCTCAAATATCCTCTCGGCATTATGGATATCACCCTTTTCTGCATATGCCATCAGTAAATAGATGTACGAGCCATAAGTGGGCCTTCGGTCAGGATTTTGCTCTGTAACATTCAGCAGAAATGAATCGGCTTTCCCTACCTCGCCTGAATTTACATAAAGCTTAATAAGCACATCCCAGGTTAGAGGGCTGTTTGGACACCCATCAGAAGACATCCTTTCTACAAACTCTTTGCCCTTGGCCATAAGTTTATTTTCTGCATACACACTAAGCATCGCGTTATAATACCTGGAAGATACCTTTTGTGTTGTTTTTAGCATTGCCTCAAAGGTCTCCTCCGCTTGCTCGATACACCCAAGTTTACCCCATGCCTCAATTGCAGCCATGAAATCCTCCAACTTAGGTTCTGTGCACAACTTCCATATCCTCGCCACCTCACCTGGCTTGCTGAGAGCTGCATACAGATGAAGAAGAGATCTGATAGCATGTCGTTTATCCTTGATATACTCCATTTCCATCTCACTGATAATTGCTTCTGCTTTCTCTGTGAGGCCCCCATCTATGTAGAATTTCGCAACCATTGTCTGTGTAGCAAAATCTGGCTCAACACCACTGGCCTTCATCTCATTTAAGACCATCTCGATGCCTGACATGTCATTTGACCGGCCTTTCAAGTCAATTATGAGCTTGTATGTGAACAGAGAGGGTTTGATATTTTCCTTTTCCATCAGCATGAGTATATCAGCTACCTTATTACGAGCAATCCTCTTGTACAACAATATCATTTGGTTGCAAGCAGAGACAGTTAAGGGTAATGAGAGGTCTCTTATTTCCCTGAAAACTTTTTCTGCTTTCTGGATATCGCTCACACACACACAGTTCACGAGTAGAGTTTCGTACAGTACCTCATTCCTGAAGGGTTTTGGGACCCTTGCAATGTACCGTTGAGCCTTTTCAATACCACTATTCCGTGCAATCAAATCAAGATGACAAGCATAGTCACGTTCTTCAAATTTGAGTAGATTCCTACTCTCTATCCACTCTACAAACTGCAAGTGTTTAGAGGCATATTAAAAAAATGTGTTTACATTTCCACGATTATGAAGTGGTATATTGTAGACAGAAAGCGTATATAATGTGTTGCGGTATGGATGAAAAAGCTAGCAAGATTGCCACACAAATATTAGAAGTTACAGGCTAGTTCATAAACATCCAGATCAGTTATACTCTGTGAACTGAAACTCTAGGTATAGTGCGTACTTATTATTTCCATAAAAATGGTGCCTACTCGTGATGTATAAACCTAAGGTTAATTGACTATAAAATGGAGCAGTTATTAACGTAGTCACTGGGCATGCCATAAGAGCAAAAAATGTCTTAGTGGGCTAATCCATAAGAAGGTAAACCGAAGCAAAATGAGAGACACATCATAGTTAGCCAGAGGGTTCTAAACTCTTATGGTCTTGCCCTAGTCTATTAAACATGGAAGAAACGATAAGATGAATGTGTTCATGAATGAAGAAAGAAATGGCAGGAAAAAGGCAATACACAGCATGTGCTAACCAAGAGACAAAGATGGCTTGTGATAGATTAAAAATATTTGCATCCTAACCAGTTTGTTCAGCTGGTAAGACATCAGGAGAATAAGGCATAAAGGCCAAACTGTACATTTCCCTACAAAACATTCCTCTGCAAGTGGTATTTTTAAGGTTAGATGTTTCATCCTTTCTTCACAATTTTTTCATGAAATATCAAATTGGCTAAGGGCATGTAGAACGATGTGATGCTAGTTGTTTCTAGCACTGCCACCTACTATTTCAGGTGTGGAGGAGAGAGGGGGATATGGTGAATTGAACCGTCTCTCATGCGACAGATAGCTTCTGTGGAAGAACATAGGTGAAAAGACAACTAAAAATTACATCTGCATTATAAAATTTCCGCTATGCGAAAGTGTGGGTGTGCAGAAAGATAATGAATGGAAAATTCACATAGTTGCAGAAACATATAAGACCTTACATATTTGGTAACACTGAATGCTTGAACCAACAAGTAATCCAAGTGTTCTTGAAGTGTTCAGAATCAAACTAAGTGTTCTTAATTACATTCTAGTCTAGAACCAGCAACAGAAATAGCTTAACTGGGGATTATTTCAACCACTCCAGTCCAGTTGATAAAAGGAGAAGTTCTTACTTTCGTTGGTTTTCTGTGATGTCTCAGCCCTAATAGGACAGAACACATTAAGCACTTATTGTTATACAGCCTAACTTAAAAGCTTCTGCATGTCAAGACATATTTTTCACAAGATGACAAGGCTGGGGTTTATAAATCCATGACTTGTAACAAATGAACTGACACTTCATCAACAAACCACATCCTCAAGCAAATTGCTGCCGTTTGGTCATCCTTTAGTAATTTTTTCAGAAAAAATTATTCATTTTCTGTTTCATAAGAGTAGTGGGATAGAAATGCTCTCATGTTGCAACAGAAAGGTTAGATTTTGAGGGTCTTTGCATAGAATTTTATTCCAATCCTCATGATCCACCAAAGACATGAGTCTGGAATTTGTTTTATCCTTTGGTAGTTGCATTAACAGCCAGATCCAATTAGCTTAAGAAACTTTAATTTCATGTAACTGTTAACAACATACAGAAAACAAATATAATGCAGTTCCACAATGCATGTATGAATGAACCACTGTGCACGCCAACTTAGATAAAAACGTTCGCGATGAACATTAAGAAACTACACAAGGAAGAAGGCAAGTTAGAGTAAATGCCACATGGACGCATGCTGTATTTATGAGTAACTACTCATGTGGTGCATTTTACTGAAGTAAATACACATAATAGGATGCAATCCAGTAGTCACACTAATTACAAAGTTGTCAAACAGGTACCTGCAAAGCCTTCCAATACAATCGCTGCTTCTTCAAGTGAAACAAAACCAGCAAGAATTCATTTCTTTCAAGCTGGTTACCATATTGAATCCATTTATCAAGCATGGATCCAACAGAATCTGAAGGAGCATCCAACACGGTTTGGAAAAGATAAGGCCTGTGGCTTCTGCGTCGTGAGTTTAGATCAGCATTGTGATCCATATTAGGACTCCAAGACCCTGAAATACTAGCTGTTGCTTCATTAAGTTTCTTGCTGGCGTCGATGGTAACATTCCCATGGCTGGGCGCATCGTTGCAATCGAGGTTTTCATCTGGTTGATCAGCTGCATCTTGACCTAACAACTCATCAGAAGATTTGCTGTTGGTGAGCCTTTCTGTGGACTCTCCAGAAAATCTCCGAATGATGGGGAACAGACTTTCCGGATACCCAAGTGGAAGCAATTGGGATAACACCTCACAACCAGTATCTCTCAAGCCTCCAACAGTCAACTTACTATACATGGATCCAGAACATATAGGAAACACATGGGAAACATTCTTCGATCTGCAAAAAAAGGGTAAAGTTTTAAAATCCAATGCTCGATCCCTATAAAAAGGTCGCATCCCACATTTTGTGATCATCAGGCGCTATTCCTTCTTATTTCTGAAACCACACCACTACATGTTCATTCCAATTGTTGACCAAAATGCTACTTCCCTTTCTCCCCCAATCGACTGTTCCTCGCCCAAGGTACAGTGCAATTTATATAGGAACCAAACAAACATAAACTGCATCTGTAATGACCAAATGAAGCGAGGTCCTGACTTGATAAGAACAACTAAACTAAGAATGTACCGGGACCGGACTACGGACTACCTTAGTAGAGAGTAAAAACAGGGCATAGGCACACAGTACGCTTACCAAGCAAAATGCTCGGACAGGCCAAAGCGCGCATGCTGGGGGGAGGGAAGGGCGCTCACCTGGCTGCTCGCCCGAGGGACGGCCACATGTCGGCTGATGAGGCGAGCGGGTGCAGAAGGATGGAGGGGGCCAAGATGGTAGAGCGAAGCACGGCGATAGCCGCGGCGGCGATCAGTCGGCCGGCCGTGTGCTAGGTTTCGCGAAGGAGGGGGGGATAGAAGAGAGGAGGGTTGAGCAGAGAGCGACCTGAACTGGCGTCCAACATCACGGCCGTGCGATGAGATGAGACGCAGCCGGACGGTCGGATCTAACTTTGAGTCCAGACCATCAAAAATCAAACACAAAAGTCTGAGGAGTCAATGGCGTGTGTGTTTGGTTGGCCACGGGTCTCAGGAACGTGGTCGTTTTAGGTGATTTTCGGTCCGTTTGGTTTCCTGGCCCTTTTGCGTGTCTGCACGAGCACGAATCTTAAAGCACTCCGGGTCAGGCCCGGAGGAATGCTCGATTCGGCTGTTTCTAGCGATCCACCCTTCCGCAAGGTAAACTCATTCGTCCCTGAGCCGAGCTCGTGCAGACGGGGAGATGGCGTGCGCACGCGCCGTGCGGGTGAAAATGGTGGTGGGAGAAATTTCGCTCATCGTCCACGACTTCCCTCCCCTATTTCGCACCTCTCCTCCCACCGTCAAACCTCCCGCCACCACTTCCCCCTTTTCGAGCTCTCCGTGGGGGACGAAGAAGCTTCATCGACGACGACCAGGTAAGTTGCGCGACGTGCTACTCCGTTCGGCGGTGGTCAACGGGCGGCGGGTGCTTCTTCCTCGATCTCGGCGAGCAGACAGCGGTCATCCACGCCACGATGCCTGTAAGCACACTACAACCCTAGATCGTTTGCTTAGATCCGAGCTTAGGAGTTGGTATAGTAGCTTAGATCCGTGATTATGAGTAGGTCTTGTAGCTTACGTCTGTGGTGATTACTAGATTTGTTGTGTTCATCAGCGTAGCTTCGGATGATTACTAATTGTGGTTAGATCCATTAGTCCACTTTGGTCCTCACCGGTGTAAGACATGAACACCGATGAATTTAGCCAGTCTCTGCTCGAGGGGGGGAGTCAGCTCACTTTCTCTTGTCCTGGACTCTCAGCCGGACGAGCTGCCGGATACACAAGATTTAAAGATGTTCGTGGTGACTAAGATGGCTTCAGAGATGGTGCTAATGCCTGCTCTCGTGGAGGAGAAAGCTAAAAGGCCAGCTGCGGGTAAGGACAAGAAGAGCAAGATGGGGACGACCATGAAGTGGCCTACATTTGTCTCCACCTTCGTGTTGAATAAGATGTGCGAGCTCATCGGCTCCGGGATGAGGACTGACAAGGGGTTTAAGGAGGTGCATCTGAACATAATTGCAAAGCTGGTTTTTGAGTTCTCTGGCCAGGAGGTCACCTCTACTCAGATCTATAACCACCTAAGAAAGTGAAGAGTGAGGTGGATCAAGGTGTCAAAGCTGAAGGACCTCAATGGTGCATATTGGGATGAGGATACTAGCAGCATCATCTTGGAGTTGGAGCACTTGAGAGGCCACATTCTGGTTAGTATTGTGCACTTCCTAACTGTCTCACTGTTTAACATTGTGCACTTCCTAACTGTCTCACTGTCAAACACAAACCGTCTAACTGATTTTCGTCCGTAGGATCACCCCAAGGACGATGAGTTTCTTAACAAGCCCATCCAGAACTACCAACAGATGCAAACCATCTTCTCCTTCGGTCTGGCCACTAGAAGGCCTGCCATGGGGTCCTCTGAGCCTCTAGGCAAGCCTGATGATCCTGACACGCAGGAGTTGGATACCATCATCCTTGATGGTCCTGCTGACAACCGAGGCGCGAAGGCTGGTGATCATGCACCGAAGCCAGCTGATAGAGGGGAGAAGAAGAGGAAGAGGGGTGCCTTTGTGGATGAGGAGGTGCTCCTCTTCACCAGCATGACCGAGGCCGTGAGGGAGGTGGCAACTGCCATCAGGGCGAGCGTGACCGTGGACGTACACCTAGGCATCTACGAGGCTGTCATGTCCGCAAAGGGCTCGTACAGTGACTCCGCCAAGATGGTGTCTCTTAGCCACCTCCTCGACAACAAGGCGCAAGATCATGGCTTCGTTCTGATGGCCGAGGACCACCGTTTGCTCTAGCTCCACACCTTCCTGACCACCAGTAGTGCTTGGTATGTTGGAGGTGGCGGTGGTGCAAGCATGCTTGATGATGATGATGATGATGATGATGATGATATGATGTATATTTTGGGTACTTATGACAACAAAACTTCTTATGGCATGTATATTTTGGGTGCTTGAGGTGGTACATATGCTAACCCCTCACACGACGAACCTGCGATGGTAGTATTAGAGCAACTCCAGCCGTTGCCCCCCCCCCAGGGTATCCGGCGAAGGCTTTTTAGCCCGTTCGCCGGCGCCCCCCAAGCCTTGGGGAGGCCTCGGTTCCCACCCGCCCCCCAGCTTTCGGCCCCCAAGACACTTTTTTTAATCGACATGTTCCCGCTACATATCGGCGATCGCAAGTCCGGTGATCCAGCCACAATTCGGCGGTCAAGTTTGCATAGTTTTAGAAAAGAAAACATAATTCGGCGATCAAAAGCGGCCAAATCGACGACGTCGACCTCAAATCGCCGGCTCGTCGTCCTCCACTTGCACCACGGCGGAGTCGGTCGATGGCGCAGCGATCTGCGGTGATGATGCCGGCTCGTCGTCCTCCACTTGCACCACGTAGGAGGGGTCGGTCGATGGCGCAGCGATCGGCGGCGACGATGCCAGGGTAGTACTGGTGCTCGGCGTCGTTTTCGTGGTGGAGCCTTCCGTTGGCGGAGTCGGGGTCATCGTCGGGGGTGGAGTCGGGTCGGGGTTGGTGGTGGAGTCGGGGTCGGGATCGGCGCTGGTATCTCGTTCAGGATGAGGTCGCGCTGGCTCATGTACCACGCCTTGACCTTGCCGTCCATGATCATCGCCGGGTCGGCGCTCATGAGGAACGCCAGATCGGTGTTCCTCTTTTTGGCCGCGACCTTGGTCTTGAGGAGCTCGATCTTCACGTCTTTTTTCTCCATCATCTGCAACCACCTCGCCTCGCACTTCTCCTCCCTCTTAACGGCGTGGGTCTTGGCGTCGGCAATGCACTTCTCGATCGACGTGTGCAGCCTTTCTGTCGCCGGTGTACTCGCCCTCGCCGCCTTCGCCTTCTTGTTCCCTTTTGGACGTCCATCCGAGGCTCCCGATCCCGGCGCGTCGGGGTTGAAAGGTTATTTCCCCTTGCCGAGGTTCAGACGAACCTCCGCCCACTTCTCGCACTTCTCGATCCTGGAGAAGACATGGAGGAATTTGAACTCGGCGCCTTTGCTGTCCTGCCGGTACATCTCGAACATCCGGACCATCTACCGGCGCGCAACAAAAGGAAATGTCAGCCGAAGAAGAAACGAACAGGCCATGGGCGACCGAGTCGGGGTTTACCTGTCGCTCGACGTCGGCGCCGCTCTCCGGGCGAGCTATGACCTCCTCGACGATCCCGTGCCATTTGCTGCAGGACGCCTGGATGACCGCCCAGTGGTTCGCCATCGCTTTCTCGCCGCGCGCCATGTAAAATCCTTTGAACTCGGGGTCGCAAAGCTTGCGCTCGTCGAACGATCTCTTCACACTCGCCCAATAGTTCTCCGAGTTCTGATTTGCGCCCGTGATTGGGTCAATGCTCACCGTCTTCCACGCTTCGGCGAGACACTCGTCTTCCTTGGCGGACCATTTGATGCGAGGCTCGTCTTTGTCGGCGGCCACCGCCTTCTTCTTCTTCTTCTTCTTCTTCTTCTTCTTCTTCTTCTTCTTCTTGTTCTTCCCCTTCTCCGCGGCGACGGGTTGTTCTTCCTCCTCCTCGTACTCGCCGTATTCTTCCTCCTCCCCGGCAAAGTCGTCCTCTTCTTCTCCCCGGGGGTATGACGCCGCTGCAGCCGCTGAGCCAGACGCGATGATGTCGTCCATGCATGCGTCCTGTGACTCCTGCGATTCGGGCATTTGGCCGAGCACGCTGCGGGTACCATCGAACTCGACCGGAGGGTGGAACAGAGGGCCACGGTATGGCATGGCCGGCGAGCCCCCGGTGCCGGCGCTGAGTGCGGAAGGGCCGCGGAACGCTATGTTGGGGTTGAATCCGCCGTGCGAGTCGCCGTCTCCGTAGTCCAGCGTGTCCTCCCTCCAGTGGGGTGTGGCTGGCGACGCCGGCAAGAAGGCGGTGGGCGACGGCGAGAAGGCCGACGGTGACGGTGACACCACGCTTGCTTGGCTTCCTCCTTGGCTTCCTTGGGTTCCCCAAGCGCCGGGCGGCAAATAGAGGCCGTGCGGTGCATACAGTGGCGACGGCGCAGGAAAGCACGGTTTCCCGGCCGCCACCGCCGCCGCTCGTCGTGTCTCCTTGGCCTCCTCCGCCTCCTTGGCCTTCTTCCTCTCGTCCCTTGCCTTGCGGTCGGCGGTGACCGTCTTCCTTCGTTCGACTTCGTTCGCCCACTCGGTGTTGCTCAAGCCGTCCGGCCGCCCCCTCCCCCTCCCCCTACCCCTCCCGCCGGAGGTCGCCTCCGCCCTCTTCGCCGGTGGTTCTTCGCCGGCGGCTCGTGGGTTGTTGAATTTCTTGGGCGCCATGGGAGGTGATTTCCGCGGGAAACGGCGGGAGCTACGGGATATGGAGAAGGAGAAATGGAGGGAAGCGAAACAAAAACGGCAGGAATAACAATTGTCTCGCCGACAGGGCTGGCCCGCGCGGATTTTCCCTTGTGCTGGCGCCCCCAGGCCGAACCCAGCGCGCTGGGTTCGGCCTGGGTACGCCGGATAACTTTTGGGCCAAATCCGGCGAAAAACGAGACCCTGGGGGCGCGACTGGGAGAAAAATCGCCCGCCGGTGTCCAAAAAGCGGTCCTGGGGGGCCTCGTGGGGGGCGGCTGGAGTTGCTCTTACACCCTCTTTTGATGTGGTGCTAGGTTGACACCATACTAGCTAGGCAGCGAACACTTGTGCTGCTTGTAGTGTTGTCGGTAGATTCAGATGATCAATGCATGCTTTGCTTATGTTGCTTTTCCAACTTGTGATCATGTGTTGCTAGTTTTGCAAGTTCTAATGCTGATGTTCTGTGTTGTAGTGGTATGTGGTGTTCAGAGGCAGGACTCCAGAAATCTACATAATCTGGAACGCTTGCTCGGCTCAAGTGGACAATTACCCCAACCCATGCTGCAAGAGGTTAGAGACTCTAAAGGAGGCACAACAAGCCTTCTACAAGTCCAAGGTAGAAGAGATCCCTCTCCAACCTCTTAGCAGCAAAACTGGAGCAAGCAAAATTGATGAGGGTAAAGGTGGAGGACTGATTGCTTGTGTCGGCATCAAAGACGTCATTATCGTCATCCTGGTTGGCATCATTGTGTGTTTGTGCTTGTTATAATTATGCATGATCGTTAAACCCTAAACCCTAATAGGCTGGTAAGCTCACCACTTGGACGTGTAAGGTAAGCGGAACAAGCACAAACTGGGTAACCAAACACAGTGGTTTATGGCTTAAACACCAAATCTAGGCATCCAAACATGAGTACATTGCATTTTCTGCTTCTACCCAAACGGGTCAGGCTAGAAAATTGTGGGCAACAAAACCAAGTGCGGGACATGGCTCAGTTCCCTTTTTCTAGGACCAGGCACAACTGAGCCGCGGATGCAAAGTGACCAAATTTGCTCCGAGCAACCAAACACGCCCAAGGTCTCAACTCTCAAGGTTCATGTACTTCCGGCACATATTTGGATGCATTTTCAGGCAAATTTTTACTTGCAGAATCTCCGTAAACTAAAGGTATTTTGAAAGGTTTTGACCAGAGTTAATTGTTACATCTCAAATGAGCCAGTAAAACGCAATTTGTAGTGAACGAGAGAGTGATAATGTTGGATGCGATTCCTTACAGCTTTTCATTTCTTATTTAATCACCGCAAAGTTTTGCATTCAGGTAGGTCGTAGTAGCTAGAGATGAAACTGACGGAGACAAAAGACACAGTCACGGAGTATATACTCCCTGACAGAAGATGCCCCTAGTCACTGAAACAATCCTGCAATTTCGGAACGAGGCAATGAGCCATAGGCCTGTAAAATATAGAGTACGAGCGTAGTATTACATTGCTCAAATTAACAGGAACCGAAGGAAACCGAGACTTCCATCTAATCAGTAGCACTGCAATCTTACACCAGGCCTCAATACAAGCCAGAGAATTTGCCAAATACACTGCTGTCAAGTGTGACACGGTCACGGTGCATGTTTCATGGGCTACCCTACTGTGATCTACCTTCGCCTTGGCGATACGAACCTTTCCGTCTATCCTAGGCATACTTCTGCAATGCATCTACCAGACGAAACGGCTGGCCAAACAACGTTACCTTGCAATCCTCCATTCCATTCTTCCTGCTAAGGTCCTTCTCCTTCTTGTTAGCACATGATTTGGGTGTACTCTTAGAAGTGCTGCACGATACTAGTACTTCTGCCAGGGAAACAATTTTGATCAAACGTACTTCAGCTGCTACTTATGCTCTGCAGTCTGCATGAGAATAGGCATACAATATGAGTGGATGGCATTGCTAATTTCAAGCCCTACAATATCAGGCCTGCAATGCTTGCAAAAATGTTTTGGTTTTGCCTCATCTTCCTGATTGCGATGCCTGTACGGTGACCTGATTTGCAAGTGCTGAAATTCCAACAAAGTTCCTTTTTCCCATCAACTCTTTGTCAAAAATAGCATCAGATAGCACCACTGCGGACGCCCCTGCCTCCATGTACGACTTTATCGAACCTATTGAGAGGGGCCATAGCATTAGAGTGAATAGTATCATACAGCAAACTAGTACTTACAATTTGAATAAGTTGGGTAATTGATTTATTTGTAGTTACTTTAATGAGTCTTGGTATTCTACAACAAAAACCTGGATGTTGCTACTAAGGCGTCAACTGAAATAGGGATGGATATTAGACAAGGCCCACTTACCTATGGCAATTCCCTGAGAAGCAACCATGTGTAGAAGAGGAAATGGTTTCTTCAGAGCAGACATATACCTTTCTCCACCCATCACTGAAACTGGGTACACCTAATCAAAGTAGCCCACACAAACCAAGTAATTTCAGATGGCCTATAAACATAATAGGAAACTAACACATGTATTCATCACAAAATGAAGTACCACATTTTGCCAATTAGTATAGATAATGATCGTAGAAAAGTACAATGTTTAACAGTGTCTGATAAAAGTTATCATCTAAATACATAGTTCATGATCATAACTACAAGAGGAGAGGTATAAGTCATGAAACCTTAACGACTTTAGCACCAGCATCACGAGCAGACATAACCTGCAAAAAAACAAATACAATAAACCTACTCAGAACTGTACCAATTAATTTCAATGGAAGTTGGTATCTGGCATGTGGTACATACTTCAGTTGGTGTCAGCACTCCTGGAATATATAGAACCTCACTTTCTTCCAGATCACGGAGTATTTCCTTAAACAATATAATATGAAAGAACAATCAGCACTTATATGTTACATTGACATACGGTACAAGTGTATAGGATACAAAGAGTATAGTCATTAAATAGCAGATAGGAATATATTTGTACTAGATAATGTCAAAGTAACTCAAACTGAAGGGATCAAATTTGCCGAATTAAATAACTGCACCCAGACTATAAGCCTACAAGGATCTCTGGTACCGAAATATGATACAAAGTAATTGTGGGAATTTGGGCCGGAACATCCACTTTACATCGACAGACTATACAGAGATTATGGAAACATGTGCATTTCTAGTAAAATAAACAGTATTACAAATGCAATAGTACTAACTCTTACCATGACTGTGCCAGGACTCATGAGAAACTGAGCACCAGCGCTAATGGCTTTCTTTGCATCATCAGCATTTAGGACCGTGCCAACCTAAGCACAATGCGCATAAAAACCAGAGAGTATCATGAGAAACTTAACATTGTTGCTGATAGTTTGCATAAATGGGATTGTGCAGGCCAGTTTGATTGAATAGTAGAGAGTACCACTTCCAAAAAACACACTGGGAGCATCGCCACACTCACAAGATATGTTTGAAAGTTGAGATGTAAAGACTGTAGAAACTATGGACCCCATACTTGGTAATAAGAGTATCAGATACTAAAGGTTTATATCGAAAATGATCAATGTTTCAATACAAATAAATAGTGCTTCTAGAGGAATTCTTAGATGATTACAGATGACAAGACATATGTTCAGGCAATGATGCCAAATCATATGAAGTAATGCCAGAGACTCACCCCAAATGTCAAAGAAGGGTAGCTCCTGCGAAGATCCTCAACAACCTGCAAGAAGAAGATTTAGCAATCAATTCCTTTTTTCGGGTGATTTAGCAATCAGTTAAAGGCTACATAGCACCAATGATCGTGGTAAAAGAGAAAATTTGCAGAAGAATGGTGAGAAACGGCCACCTCTAGGGCTCCAGGAGTGGACATCACAATTTCCAGCTGAACAACATTGCACGGTTTGTTAGCACCAGGGACGGGGAATGAAACAACAATACAATAGTAGCATGTAAAGAAAAAGTTTGACATGGAAGGTTCCTCGGTAACAGAGATACAAGATCAGCACTCAACGAGAGGAGATTTGGTGCTCCCGAGCACCAGTGATCCCGGTGGTTTAAAAAATTCGAAAACACTATTTATGAGTTTCAAAAAATTCTGAAAAAAATCACTGATGTGGCCAATTATGTATCCCACAAACTTGCAAAAAATCAATTTCAAATACGTTGTATTTTGGGCTATACGAAAATGAGAAAATTGAAGATTTGAAAATATACATATTTAGATCCACACTTTTGTCATTTTCGTGCAGGCCAAACTACAACGTATTTGAAGTTGATTTTTTTGCACGTTTGTGATATATATCATTGGCTACATCCATGATTTTTTTCAGATTTTTTTTAAAACTTATAAATAGTGTTTTAGAATTTTTTTAACCACCGGGATCACTGGTGCTCGGGAGCCAAAGACACTTTCCGACTCAACACGCAATAATCCTCCCAAGAGCAAACAGCATATTCAGACCACCCACCACTCCACGCACCCAACAAACGAAAGAACGCAATCGAACAACTGACTCACCACGGAGATGCCGCCGCAAACGGCCGCGTGGGCCGCCTGCCTCGCCGTCTCTCCGCTGCAAGGGAGCCACACAAATAAGAGTGAGGAACAGAAGGGTCAGTCAATCCTTGGTCTTTGCTCCGGTGAGGCTAAGCGCCGAACAGGTGGCGGGCGGCAGGAATTGGGTGAGGCTGGGCATTTTACTTACTCTTGCGCGCGGAGGCAGGCGATGACGCGCGACCGCAGTATGGCGGCGAGTGCCTTTGGTGGGTGCGGCGGATCTCGCCGGCGAGGCTGGGAGGCGGGAAGAGGCAGCTGGACTGCGGCAACGAGCATCCTGGTTCCTGGAGCAGTGGAGCGACTGGCAACCGGGCTGTCTAGTTGTAGTAGACTTGTCACTCGTCAGATAAGCTTGTGCTCTTACTAGCTGTCAGGCTACTGCACGGGAAAGGTAGATAGAACTGGATAAACAAGTAGGAATTGGATGAAATTGCAAGAGGGGGACTAGCTAAGCTCGAAGAACATGACGGCGTAAGCGAAAAGCATGATAGGAATTTAGACCTTGTTTAGTAGTCATCATTTTAGGTCGAAATTATGAAATTTAATTGAGTTTCATATCAAACGTGTTTGGTTGTCATGAAACAGACGACATCATTTTAATTGGAATTCCAATAAATGTTCATAATATGTTAAGTCAATTCTTATCCCTAGCTTGTATTTTTTCTAAAAATCATTTTAATTCATTTCATTTATGTCAAATGAAACGAGTTTTTAGGGTTTTTCTATTTCACGTGTCTCCCATCCACACTCTGAGCCTTATAACTACAACTCAAAGCCACGTGATAATCTTAACGCTGACATAACCATGTCATTAAGACAATAGTGAGTTCTTAAGTTCATTACAGTAGCAATTGTTGGCTGAGTTCTGCAACAACACGATAGCATCAGCGCTTAGTTGATTAAAGAAGTGGTGTCTTCGGTAGATGAAAAGAAAGTGTTCTTGACATTCCCCCTTTCAGCGAAACCCGTTGCTTGTATGAAGTATGCATCCTACCAGGTTGCTTCGTCCCAAGTCATACCTTCCCACTTGTAGCGATCCTGCCTTTTAAAAATGGCCAAGATCTCTGTGTTCTATGCTAGTCCCTGGATCGAATAGCTAGCACAACAGTTTAAGATGTAATATCATGCAAATGCGTCAAATATCTATTACATCGAGGATCCAGAAGGATAAAACATTACAAGTTGCATAGTACAAGGCTAGCATATTACAAAACTCACTAGCGCAAAACATAAATAGCATGGAGCCCTCATCATCTTCATGTGCCACAGACAGACATGTTGGTTGCAGGCTCAAAACCTATTGCGTTCCTTACTCATCGTCAGACGAACCTGCAACGGTAAAAGCGTTGCAGCCAAAAATTGGTCAGAACCATTTGAATGGATCTGGCAAATGATACTTGTAGACTCATAAAGGCAAACTTCTAACATCTACATGCATATCTGGCTGGTGTAGTTGAAGGCTATTGCATAAAGCCAATTTTGTCCTACTTTTTATAAAGCATTTATTTCTCAACATAACAATATGAGACACACCCATGGAACGCATCCAGTGTCTCATTTACCCGAGTTCACCCATCAAATTTTATTTCTGAAATTGGAATGAAGAGATCTTCTGTCAACATCCTTATTTGGTCACTCGTGATTGTCCATTACCGGGGACACGGCTAAGATCTTAGTTTTAAGTACTCTCGAGAGTTTGTGGCACTTTCCCCACTAGACCCAATCAGCCCAAACTTCCTAATCACTCATTTAGTGAAAAGAAAAGGAGAAGATCGAGACGAGACTTTTCAGAAGTGTTTTCCATGGTACTCCAGCGAGATCACTGCCGTCCCATCCCTCTACATCATCAGATCTCACTGACCCAGGTCCACACAATGTACTCCGTCAAGACCGAGCCCATATGACTAGTGGTTGCACGGTCGGGCAAACAAACACGGTGTGACATTAATCTCAAACCCTAGGTGGCCTTTCACAAGTGCACATATTCAGGTAAAACCATGGAAATGGCCCTGAATAGCCACTCAACTTCGCCTCCATCATACGGACCAATACCACCTAGGTAGTTCATTAATTTAGTAGAATTTTTCTCTTAACTCAACTACAATAAAACACTTCAGTTTTGCAGCAAGAAATTCCACTAAATTAAATAGGTCACTAATCAACTAGTCATGTGGCTATCCTAACAGGTTTGCATAGAATATATATGTAGCAGTAGTGATAAGCCTAACATACATACTAATGAAATAGTCTACAATGCAGATATAGTAAAAATAGTAGGTCATTCATGCTGGAGTATCACTTGCCTTTTGAAACTTATCGTTGCTCACACACTCTTTTCAACGTAACTCGTAGCTCTCCGTTCAATCTATACAGTACAAACAGATAACAATAAATAAACAATACAACAATCAAATAATACAAACATAAGAACAAACATGGATATCAACAAAGGTAAATAGGTTGATGTGGCACCCCGATCCGAGGGATCGAGTTACCCCATATATCAGTCCCAAGAGCACTGAATATATGACAACTTGATAACAGAACATAACCATTTTATTCAAGGGGTCGGGATCCGACGATATATTACAAGGGTCTTATTACAAGGCTGCGCCCTAGCGCACACAACAGTTTGTACATTATTTATTGAACATGACTTCATCAGAGGGCGTCAGCGGGATGGCGGAAGCGTGCGACGAAGTGGACCTAACTCCACAGGGCTCTGCCTGGATACCGGATCTAGTTCTCGTACAAGGGGTACTCGGCGACGGGGGTAGGAGGATCTGGCCACATGAAAAGCCAGGTGAGTACATGGAATGTACTCGCAAGACATCAATCCACAATCAACCGTAACCAACGATCCTATATGGCATGGCATGTGCAAGTGCGAGTCCAAGCTTAACGGTTGGACTTAACTTACCTACTTACCTATGACGAAAACCGTGGCTTATGAGAACGAGTCTCACACAACAATATTCACAACACTTAGGTTCTCAAGCTTGACCAACTCTGGTCCAACTCGAGGCTCAGCTTTTGACCACTATGGTCCATTTTCAGCTCATTCAACTCTAGCCAAATCTGACCACTTAGTAAATTTATTTCTCCGTGTTTGACTAGACTGACTCTAGTGTGACTGGACCCAACACCGTTCCTTAGGTAGGAACAATACTAGATTCTAGATTTGACACTCTCGAGAGGTTGCAACTTTTATCCACACGTTGGGTTCTAAGCTTGTACCACCGGTACCTGCAGCACAAACCTATTCCCCCGTAGCCGTCCGCTCTACCAAGACTCTCCTTGTATAGCTATCGACTTACCACTCGGGCCAAGTCTTATGACGAAGTGAATCCGACACGTCCCCAACTCATGAGCAACGCCTAGCTCCGGAGCCTTCACAAGACTAGCCCCGACCACAACTATACAGTAACCGACTAGACTTGCCAAGTGGGTAGCATCAAAAGAGGCTCGATAGGCTACTAAGCTACGGTTTGCCCATTTCAACGACGCATGGTTGTGCGGGTGTGTTTGGCGAGTGGCACTATAAGACTCAATCTAGTCGACGGAGGTGATTATCTTTTTAGTCAATTTCATTCTCAACCACAAGACAACAACAAAGTAGCAGTTGAGTAAGGTAAAGTAAAGTCAACCGGGCGACGTGATGCCACCACAAGTTGGTAAGGTAAATAAAAGAACAATTCAACCGGGCGATGGTGGAGTTTCCTCCGACCAGTGACAGCCACAGGTTGAGTAAAGAAATTAAATAGCACAATCAACCGGGCGATGACGGAGGTGCCTCCGGCCAGTAACAGCCACAGGTCGAGTAAAAGAAAGTAAAACGGCACAGTGGGTTAGCGTCAACCGGGCGATGGCGGAGATGCCTCCGGCCAGTAACAGCCACAGATCGACTACAAAAGTTAGTGGAGGCGTCCACGCGATCTCGTTCCACCATTCCATTGACTGCGGCGGTTCCCCCAGTCCATCGTCGCGCGGAATGGGGAGTGGTGCATGGTACCGTCCAAAGCAACGCCACAACTCTACAGAAAAGTAGACGCTTCAATCCACTCGGGCAGGACCCAACGTATATTTTGACGGGGTACCGGAACTCAACTCACGGAACATGAGTTTGTCATATTACAGGAAATAAATAACAATAGAAGTTCACATGAAATAATAGGCATGAATATGGCATGTGAGATGCAACTATCGCGCAAGCGGGCAACAAATATTGCAAACAAGGCATTGACAGCTTGGAAACAGATGGTTGGGGGCTGATGGCTTGCCTTCAGCTGAGGGATCAACTTCTCCTTCAAAAGTAGGGTTTGAATCTATTAAAGGAATTAAAGACATGGGTTAAAACTCTTCGAAAGCTATTCAAAAATTCACTAAGCAAATGAACTTCAAACCATTTGAAACCAGTGTCATTGGATAGATAATTTGAAAACAAAGCTGCTACAAAAAGACTTGGATAGATATTTTTCTGATAAATTTTGAGCGAGATATGGCCTTTCAAAGTTTGAGCTAGAATCTGCCCTTTTTAAAACAGGAAATAAAAGAAAACTTTTGGAAAAGTTCAAAATCCTGACTAGTGGGGCCCCACGGTCAGAGGCCCACCCGACCGAATCGGTACGCGCCAGAGGAAAAGAAAACAGGGGGGAAACGGGGTCGCCGTCCCCGGCGAACCTACCGGCGAGGCTCCCCGGCAGCTACGGCGGCGGGGAGGAGAGGGGGAGGGTTCAGGGAAGCTCAGGGAGGCGTCGTGAAGCCCGTCAGCATGCTCACGGATGGCAGGGAGGCTTGGGTTAGCGGCGGCGTCGGCGACCGCGGAGGCCGAGCAGCGGTTGGTGACGAACACGACGATGCCAGGCACCACTCACCCTGGCGAGGACGTCATCTTCATCGCGGTGCTCTGGGGGTCTAGGGGTGGGTTTAATTGGACGGAGGGGGTCTAAGGGCGAGGAAATCGGCCGAAGCCCAAGCTCCAAGGGCGAGCTCGTCGGCGGCGATTGGGGTGGCTCGGGGCACAAGGGAGAGAGGGGAGGGCTGCTGGAGGGAGAGGGAGGTGTGTGTGGCGCTCAGCAAAGGCCGGGTCTCCATTTATAGGTCTCGAGGGGGGGTGGTTGTCACGGGCGGGCACGGTGAGGTGTCCGGTGGCAGAGGGGAGACGACAGTCGGGGCGTCGTCGGTGTAGCGGTAGGGCGTAGCTGGACGACGGTTTTTGCGGCCGAGCGGATAAGTTCGACGGCACGGGCGCACATGGTGGCTACAGGCGGGCGGGGTCCCGCGGCTCCTGTGCGTGCGGCGCGTCGTCTTGCGGCCGACGGCGCACAGGGGAGGGTGGCGGCGACGCATGGATGATGGGGGGTCGAGGGGGAGGTGGGGAGCTGGGGGCGCGAGAGGAGCATTGGGGGAGGCCAACGGCGACGACTAGGAACTGGCGGCGCCGCCGGGCATGACCATGCCAGCGGTGGCCACGGTTCTAGCCATGCCAAAATCGGCATCAGGATGCTTCTCTCAACACAGGACCCCAATTGGAAATCTGATCACGTCACTTGGTGCCAAAATGAGAATACTACAATTTCCTAGTTGAGAGGTTTGGCTGGTTTGCAACTTGGGCTGAACAGAAATTTCATCGAACACTTCTGGTCAAAAAAAGAAGACAGGTTTTGGGGCTTTAAACAATATGGGATTAAGATAAGAAAATTCCCAGAGATAGGTACTGTACATGAGAACCTATTTTGGGAGTTTTTATGAAATTAGAAAAATATTTAGTAGGCTTTCCAAAAATGTTAAAATTTTGGGCAGAAAGTAAACTAGGGAAAAGCTCCAAAATTATCCTAGCAAGGTATGAAATATTTTTGCATATTTGGGTTGTATACTGGTTAGGGATCCTCCCTGAATTTTTGTAGAATTTTTGAAGATGGTTTTGACATACTTCCTTTGAAAAGCTAGGGTTTTGGGGTTTTAGGCAGAAAACAAATCAGGGAAAAAAATGTCCAATCTTTTCTTAACAAGTAACCCAATATTTTTGCATAAATGGGTTCTACCCTGGCTGGGGATCACTCTGGAATTTTTGGGGCATTTTTTAAGTCACTCTTGGCACACTTCCTTTGGAAGGCTAGGGTTTAGGTCTTTTTGCATTTAAAGAAAAGATGGGTGTTTTGAGAATCTTGGGGGTTTTCGAAATGTAGGATAAAATGGAGGTGCCAAGATCAGAAGATCCAAATTCAAATCCAAATTTGGTTTTGACAAGGAAATTTTTATAAGGCCAAAATTCGGGATGTGACAGTTGATGGCCCAGGTTTTAATACATGATTCAATATGCAAAAGAATCAATGCATTCAGGTTGAGGCTTTCTATTAAAGGTCAAGGAGTGGTCAAGAGTCAAATTTGAATGATTCAAATTTGAATAGGTTAGAATGGTGTTCCAAAGGTATCAATATGGTTTACTAACGGAAATTGGTCAAAGGGTTTATTGCTAGGTAGGCCAAGGTTTGCAAAACAAGTTATAAATAGGTTTTAAACCAAAATTAACATTCCTATGGTGGAATGGTTCTAACAAAATTGGGTTTTGGTTCTAATGGACAGAGGACATAAATTTAAGTCATTTTCTAGAAGAAGCCATTTTAAAATAATTTATAGATTTAAAGTTATGACAAAATTACTCAAATCACTCATTTGAAATTTGAATAATTTTTAAACTAGGCAAAACTGAAAGCAAACAGTTATATAATAATCTACAGGTCAAGAGGTTTTCAAAAATATAAAGTTCGTTAAATTTGGCCAAACGGTTGAAAAGTTATGATGGTTTGAAGTTAGAGGGGTTTTTCTTCTAAACTGCCAATTCAGAAATAATCCAGAAAATAGCAGCCCACGTGGCGCTGACTGTGCTGCTGACGTGGCTGCCACGCGGCGGATCTGGATTGGCTGGTACCTGTTCGGTATAGGAAACAATTCATGGTCGTTAGATCGAGATCCAACGGACCACGACGGATCCATCCGTGCCGACAGTGCTAGGGTTTCGGCGAGCGGCGGTGAGCGGCGGCGTCACGTCGGCATCTACGCGTTCCCGGCGATCTGCGGTATTCCAGGACGAACGCGACCTACCTGGACGTTCAGCGCGGAAAGGCGATGTCGGTGGCGAAGCGGCGGTCCTCGGCGAGCTTTCCTTCTCCAGTGATTGCTCGCCGGAGTTGGTTGCGGTGGTGGCTTGCTTCGGGTGAGCACGAACTCGTCGATCTGGCGACAGGAAAAATCACCGCGCGAGTCAAAACGATGCGTAAGGGGAAAATAAGAAGATAGGAGGGATCGAAAAGGGTTGGGGTCACTGGAGATGACCGGAGCTTGAAGATTTTGCCGGCGGCAATGGCGGCGCGACGAGGTCGAGCACGGGCAGCCTAGCGGCGATCTTGCTAGGGTTTTTGAGGGAAAAAATAGAGGAGGCCGAGGGCTTTAAGTAGACGCGAACGGGAGGAACAAATTCCTCAAAAATTGGCCGGATTTGGATTCGGGGTTGGATTCGTCTCGGGGCCGGTTTCGTGCGCAGGGGGTTGAAGGCGATGACGTCAGCACTTGCGTCATGGCGGGTCCCGCCGGTCAGTGACAGAAGAAAAGAGAAAAAGGAGAGAGAGGCTAGGTGGGTGCGGTTGGGCTGAACCTGGGCTGGCGGGCCGGCTTGCTGGGCTGGCTCGGGCGTCTACGGCCATTTTTTTTTGGCAAAACGAATTTCCTTTTTTCTTTTCTCTGTTTTACAAACTGAAAATAAAACTAGTCCAAAACTTTTTAGAAAAATTTGTAAAATTACTTTTCAGAAAGCTTAACAAATATAGGATATTATGGAATTAGTCTTGTCATCAAATAAAATCAAATTATTTGCAATATTTAAACATTACATAAAGGCCTATTTGTCACCTTTATGTCATTTTACCAAATAGGGTTTTGAAATCTCCTTTTTGAAATAAAAATTAAAATCCAGAAAATATCATTTTCTTGATAAAAAAATTTAGTACAAATCTTTTTATTAAAACAAAAGTTTGATAAAACCTTTGAAAACATTTTACTCATTTTAAATCATGGGCTTTATCCAATTTGAAATATTTTGCCAAAATGGCTTAAATAAAACCAAGGAAACAAATAGTATTATTTTTCATGATAGAATATAATGAAATCAATTTTCATAATTTAGACAAGTTTTGACAAAATCATTTTAAATACTTTGAATCCCTTTTCTAAAATATTTGTAAAATTTACATAATTTATAAAGTCATATTTGATAGCTTTATAAGAATAAGATTTATGAACTCCTTTTGTTTCCAATAATAACCATAAAATACTATGAGTAATATCATTCAAATAATTACTCATTTTTCATAATAAAATAATTTGGTCTAAAATATTATAAAAGAGAGTTTGGGAAATCCATTTAAATACAAATAACCATTTTACTTTGGGCTATATAAATATTAGAAATATTTTAACAAATTTTTTTAAGGTCAATAGTAATCACCACTAAAGTATCTTATTTATAAAACCTTTTTAAACCTTAAAAATAAAAGATTATTGAATATTTAAAATAATATACCTTTGATGAATTCAATAATCTCTTCTATAAAAATGTTTTCTTGATTTTTGGAGACCTTCTTTATGTAAAAATAAAAGTTTTAAATTTTTATGATTTTTAAAACATTCCAAAGTTTTGGGATGTTACACCACTAGATAAGCCATTGAGGTATGGCTACGTCTTAGTCGCTAGAACAACGATGAATCTGATATCGTTGCAGAATTGACACGGAAATTACCTTAATCTTACCATCTGTTATCATGAGAGGCAAGCATGAGTTTGGAACAGCGGGCGGACCCAAATGTTTCTTCAGTTGGTTAACATGGAAGGCATTATGAAGTTAGGTTCCTTCAGGAAGTTGTAGTTTTGCAGTACCCTAAAATGGTCCATAAAACTTGGAAGTAAGCTTCAGGGGATTGCCATTGCCCAGAGATGTCTCTCTGTGGGGTTGCATTTTAAACATATAGCATTTGATGAGGGCATCCTATTGAAGGTTGGCACACCAGGACGACCTATGATATGAAATAGTAAGTCTAAGTCTCAACCGGAGAAGGAGGAGGAGACGCCTAAGTTCAGGACTCCACTAGCTAGAGGCGTGACAAGGCGGTGACCGAACCATGTAAGGTAATTGGGTTGGTTGCAGCTTTATTTATGATTAGTTATTTTTAGCCAGGTCATATTGTGGGCTACTTAGGGTTTTTATTTTTGTGTGTTTTGGTTTGGGCTTGTCTAACTGACTAGTTTTCTGGTTGCTATATAAGGAGGCAGGCGGCTAGGTTTAGAGGAGGTTGAAATTTTAGATTGAGTTTGAAAATTGTGTTCACCGTTGTCTATCATCCCTCAGGGGACGACACTGTTAGTTATCGAATAAAGTGATGATTGTGTGAAGGTTCTTGTGTGATCAAGGATTGTCGTGTCATGGTGTGAGGTGTGTTGATTATCATCATGTTATGTGTTGATTCGTTCCTCATCTTAACGTTGCGCAGATTGATCGTGTGATTGGAAGGATTGTTATCTATTGACTTGATGTGAGAGATTGGGCCAAAATCTCTAGAGTCATCATGTCGATCCTTATCATGTGGTATAAGAGCTCTGGTTTATCACCGTGAGTTTGTCCTAATGAGATAGATCTGCTAGTTTTGCTCAATACTCAAGATTGATCTTGTTGGGAATTGTTTGGAGGAGAATCAATGAGTTGGCAAGTTTGTATCTTGGTGATATGGCATTGGAAGGCAGTGGCCACATCAGCCACATCACGAATCCGTTTGGGCGGATTTCTCGCTCTTCCTGTTTAAGTTTGGATTAGACTCCGCAAGGTTGTACCACACTCTAGTTGACTCGATGGCCTCCACCTCCACGTAGGACGGGTAAATCCGGGATCGTCAATGTTGGTATTTAGGTCGTGATGGTCAACTGTCACGCCAAATGTCGAGGTATGTCCTCCATATCCTCCATGTAGGGCATATCTAGTTGGCAACAGTCTTGGTGGAGTACCGTGTGTGGGCCTTACGCCGATTTGTTCCCCTTGTAAAAGTCAGTGCATGCCCAAGGACTGATGACTGCAAGTGCACATGCCACTCTAGCTAGTTTCAAAGTAAGAGTGTCGAATCATGGTAGAGCTGAGGAAATTGTCTCGTGTTAATAATTTTCATTATTTATCGAATTGTACCTGCAGTTATCTTTAAATCTAGCCCAGCAATAAGGTGTTGAAAATGGTGATTGTGTTGAGTGTGAATAAACTAAACTAAAAAGTAAATAAATTAAAATGAGAACAGAACGATGAATGGAAAATGCTTGGAACTGCAGTAAGGCTAAAGACGTTCTTGGGAAAGTTTGGTTCTACCACTAGCATTTTTATGGATTGATTGGGCGTGCTATATGTTTATCTCTTGTATGTCTTATGAGGCTAAAGGCGTTCTTGGGAAAGTTTGGTTCTACCACTAACATTTTTATGGAGCTCTGATGACCCACAAGTGTAGGGGATCTACCGTAGTCCTTTCAATAAGTAAGAGTGTCGAACCCAACGAGGAGCAGAAGGTTTTGACAAGTGGATTTCAACAAGGTTTCGCTGCCAGAACTAAAAGGAAAATGTTTATGGGTTTTTGTTGTAAAGAGCAAATAAACAACAAGTAAATAAAAGGCGGCAACTATTGTTGCTGCAAGTGGCCCAATCCTTTTTAGCACAAAGGACAAGCCGGTGGTGTTACTTATGATGATTAAAAACGTTCTTGAGGACACATGGGAATTTTGTCAAGCTACTTTCATCAAACGCCGCTGATTAATCTTCATTGTTTTGATAAGTGTTGTGTGGGTGAACCTACGCTAATGCACCGCCCTTACTTGGACAAATGCATACTTGTGATTAAACCTCTTGCAAGCATCCGCAAATACAAGAAAGTAATTAAGACAACAACCTAACCACAACTTTAAACTTTGAGATCCTACGCTCCCTAGTGCACTTGCTTGCAAATTGGGGTTCAGGTTTATGTCACTCTGGCAACCCTACCATAAGCAAACTAAATACACCATGCATTCCCCTAGGCCCGTAAATGTGAAGTATCATGTAGTCGACGTTCACACGATACCACTAGAAAAATGACACCACAACATAAATTAACAAACCATTAAATATTATTACTCAACATAGTACAATTACTAGCAACTAGGCTTTCCCCATGTCCTCGAGAACTAAACTAACCTCACAAGACATCATATGGATCATGATCAGAGATGATATAAATATGGGTAACAATCTGGCCATAACAAGAATTCACCGATAAAACTCGCAAGCATCAACTACAAACAGTAATCAACACCCAGAAACCAATCCCAATGAACTAAACAAGTTACAACGTCAAGTGCTACAACGAGATGAGATGGGGTGATGACGGTGACGATGGTGCTGGTGGTGGAGATGATGTTGATGACGATGGCGACGATCTCCTCCTCCAGGAGGGAATTTCCCCGACGGATTTCTGCCTACCGGAGAGCTTTTTCTCTCTGTTTGGTTTCCGCCTCGTAGAGGAGGTGGAAAAATAATTGGATGTCGCCCCCCTTATGTCTACTACACGCTTCTATTCTTGTAGACTTGTTGGGCCTCCAAGCGCAGAGGTTTGTAGGACAGCAGCAAATTTCCCTTAAGTGAGTAACCCAAGGTTTATGGATCTTAGGGAGGTGTAAGGTGAATGTATCCTCTCTCAAGCAACCCTGCAATTAAGATACAAGAAGTCTCTTGTGTCCCCAACACACCTAATACAATTGTCAGTTGTATAGGTGCACTAGTTCGGCGAAGAGATAGTAAAATGCAAGTGATATGGATGGTAAAAGGTGATTTTGTAATTCTGTAATAAAAATGGCAGCAAGCAAACAAGTGACAAAAGTGACTAAAAACGGTGTATCAATGCTTGGAAACAAGGCCTAGGCTTCATACTTTCACTAGTGACTACTCTCAACATCATTAACATAATTAAACACATGATAGTTCCCACAAAAACACATGCATGGTAGACATAGGACGAGAATTGCATAGGGCTACGAAAAGCACACTTTAAAGTTCGTATTCCACATCTATGGACACTTCAAGCTGTCACTATCTGCATCCAAAGATAGTACTAAAAAACACCACAATTTCTTGAATAGTCTCTTTCTTCAATGACACAAGCATCAAGAAACCTCATGATCTATTCAATCCAACAATAATAAAGAACAAACTCATGATGAAGATCCCTCTAATCTTTATGCATAGAGCCACACACAGTAGCCTCAGTGTCACCGTGGTAATCACAACGGTGACTCCGCAAATTATACTAGATAACACCACTTGAGCAACATCATATCCATTACACATAGGGAAACATTGTCGGCACAGTGGAAACCAGGGTACCACGGGCCGGCCTGCCAGGGCCCACAACATTCTTCAGAAGATTTCGCCAAGGACCAGGCTCTCCAAGCCTGGCGAGCCTCGCGAGGGACCTATCCTCCTCGCCAAGGGTTTTTCCCTCAGCGAGGGACCTCTCCTCGAGAGGGCATCTCGGATGCCACCTGCAAATTCTGCTAAGGACCAAGCCGAAAGGCTCGGCGAGGCCTCTTTCCTCGCGGGTTCCTTCCTCACGAAGCCAGCTCTGCCTCCGCAGCAGAGCGCACATGGGCTCTGCACCGTCCGCAGAGTGACGACCGCGCCAGCGCGCGGTGACGGCAGCGCCACAGTTGCCGTTCTTATGTATAAAGCAGGCAACAAAGCTGCACCAAGCAAAGGAGCCCCAAGGATTGCCACTTTGGTGATAAGGGAACCGTCTGCAGCTACCCTCCAAGGGCGACGTCACCGTGGGACCCATCCCACCTCTGCAGTGCCAGCCCACCGTCCTGGTTGGACGGTGGCTTTTCCAGCTTTGGTGACACCGCCCCTGCCATGGACCGCGTCCATGGACTCCACCTTTATGGTGCACCTGTCCTCCTCCTTCGTCGCCATGTGGTAACCCTTCCCACCAAGATATTTGGGGGAAGAGGCCTACAGATAAACATCCCGTGCCAGCCTGTTCCATGATGTCCCAAGCTGCCACCTGGGAACCCAGACTACTCGTCGAAGTCAACGTAGAACCCACCTTCCAGTTCGGTGGTGTCCTCCTCTGAAACAAATAATAATCAACAAAGCAAGGCTGAGTATGACGTACTCGCAAGAATTAGTAGGGCGATATAGGCCCGATGCTGACGGAGGCTTCAAAGCTATACAAGTGGTTGTTTTGCATAAAGCTAGTTTTTCCTTCCGAAGACTAGGACTCATGGCATCGTCTAATCAGAAGGTTTTCATAAGGGGATAAGAGGTTAACACTTTTCTCTTCAGTTCACGGGGAACCTACTGTATTCAGCAACTCCACTTATCTCCACCAAGGCACTCCCTCGAATCTCCCTCGAGGAAATGAACCCTTTAACACACGTTGATTATGCAACCTCTAGCTGCCATTTGATTAAAGGTTCAGGTTATCTATGATCTCATAATATATTCCCAAGTTGTCCATAACCGCGGACACGGCTTTTCGAAAAGATTAAACCCTGGAGGGGTGTACTGTTTTTACCATTGGTACCGTCCGACCCCTTGCCTGATCATTTAGCTCTCTTCCGGGGAAAGCCGGCAGGGCAGGCGCGGTTAAACCTTTACAAAGCATGAGACTATCCAAGGGTCATCGTGACGACAGGACAAGTTCAGCGCCTATTTCAACACCCTGCCCCATCGCCACTCCTATCACCTCCACCATCATCATCATCATCTTCATCTTCATCCACACACCCGCAAATGGAAAGCACAAACTAGAGGACCCTTGGATACGCCCGCACTAATTATTCGGTTAGTAAGGAGCCCATACTCCCACCTTTGGAAGCACGCTCGGTCTTGGTTCAAGAGATAAGAACTCACACCTAGGGGCCAGAACGAGACAAAACACCATCCCCGATGGCAACTCATCCCAGCCTTCTTAGCAATTAAATATCAACACAAGTCTCCACCACTGTCCGAACATTCCATTCACTTCACAATCATGGAAATAATCAACGGACAACTTAAGCATTCGACTGAGCATGGATAAGCATATCTAAGCATAACATACAACAGATGTGATTGATCTCCGGCCAACACATCAACCTATGGTTCATAGGAGTGGAAACAGGTAATGGCTCAGGGAGCATGCAATGATAGGATACTCTATATACTGACCAAAACTTGTTGCTAGAATCGAATGCAATATTATGGTGGATAAAATACTTGGGTAATATGAGATATGCCAAGAAGGTTAGGTTAGCTCTTGCCTTGCTGGTAGTACTGGTCGCGCTGGTTGTCAAGGTATTGTGGTGGAACCTCGACTCCAGAATCTACCGAAACACAAACAATACAAGAAAGGAATAAATAACACGAATACAAGGTGCAATGCACAATCATGATGATATGGACATATTATGCATTGAAAGGGTATTGGGCATGTCCCACAAGTTAAATGGAACCCCTAAATTAAATATCACTATTAACGGGTTAAAACTCCATCTTTACCTTAGTGATTTGCGTTATTTATCAAAACGTCCAGTACTGAAATACGGGTCCAAAATGCATGAAAATGACATTATTAGATAGGTATTAATCCACTGATCATTTTGGTACCTTGTTTGCATTTTTCCGATTAACGGTGAAGAAATGGTGATTTAAACGGTTATGCGATTTAAATCATTTTAACCAATTCGAAATTAACATCAAAGGAAAATTTATTTGCATTCTGTGATATTAACATAGGTAGATAGCATTTACCTTGCTGGTCAATTTGGTATATCATTTGCAATTTTTGAAGTAATATTCACCAAGTTATGATTTATTCAATATGGGATTTAAATCTGCCATTTTAGTAATTTTTGGTAAACAACACTAAAATTTAATTCTCCAACTCTCTCAAATGGCATAAAGTGGTAGTCCAATGTCCACTGATCATTTTGAGAGCTTAAACTTAATTTTTGGATGATTAAAACTCAAGTTATGGATTTTCCAAATTCAACAATTATTCTGCCACCTCTGTTTTTATTAAATAAAGGCAATTTAGTTTGTCCAATCAATTTAACCAAAGGTACTAACAGATAGACATTTTAGTGCTGAGCATTTTGATATATTATTTGCAATTTTTGGACTTGTGGTTCAAAAGATATGCCAATTCAAAGTTTATATTCATTTTCTGTTAATTGTTTTAAAACCAGGAATTTGGGCCGAACGTTTTTCACCCGGGCCGGCGCTAACCATAGAGGCTGACCGGCGGGGCCGGGCCAGGCTGGCGTCCACATCGGCCAGGAGGGCCACTGGGAGGTTTGACCGAGGGAGACAACGACCGGCGCGACGGGGCGCGGTGACCGACGGCGGCGGCGTGGATCGATCCGTCGCCAGCGTGCACGAGGGGTCCCGGGGGAGGCGCATTGCACTCGGCACGGCGAGGGGAACCGGGTGGCGGTGCTAGGGACCCTATGGTCGCCGGAAAGCTCACCGGCGACGAGTTACAGCGGAGGCACCGGTTCGGCCTAACGGGCTACGGCGAAACAGAGAGGAAGGGGGAGGAAGAAGGGGTCCGGGGGGACCGTGAGCTCACCCTGAGCTCGCATGTGTGATCGTCGGTGAAGAGGGAGGGCTGCAACGGCGGCGATTTGTGGTGGACAGCGGCGGCAGCGTCGGAGAAGACGAAGACGATGTCGACGATCCCTGGGCTCCGGGCTCGACTCCTTCCACCCGAAGAACGAGGACGACGCGGCGGAGCGAACGGCGGCTTCAGCTAGTCTCGGGGAGGCTCTGGTCGATGGCGATGCGGCGGCAGCGTCCAACTAGGTCTCGGCCATGGCGGACTGGCGGCTAGGGTTTCGGTGCGGGAAAAAAAGAGGGGGAGGAGGAGCAAGTGGCCGCGGGGGAGCTCTTTATGCTCCAAAGGGGGCCAGGGGAGTGAGGAGTCAGCGGTGGAGGCGACACGGCGACGGCGCTCGTGGCGGCAGTGTAACCACTGTCGCCACAGGAGGAAGAAGCTGACAGGGAGGGCCCACCTGTAAGGTTTTTGGTCTTTTTATTTTCCCAGAATTTCCAGTAGGGATTAGGTAATTAATTGAGGCCTTTAAACATTTTGAAAAATTCTGGAAAAATTCACAGAGCCAATATATATTATTTTGAACTTGTGATAAAATTTGCAGCCCATTTGGAAAATATTTCACGTGGTAACATTTCAGAATTTGCTCTCTTGTATTTTAGAGTTTTAATTAAATATTTGAATTTGCAATTGCATTAATATTTGCCACAAACATATTTGTATTAGTTAGAACTTCCTGGACAAATATGTTTAGTTGCTTTGCAATTTTGTTCACCATTCACATCATCACATTTGGTTTCTCACTTGTTGCTCTCTTATTATTTCATGTGAAGCAAGTATGATGAGGAAATGCTATGATGCAATTGAGATGCAAAAAGTGAAAATTTTACTCATATTTTCTGGTACCAAAGTGGGGCTGTTACAAATCTATCCCCCTTACAGGAATCTCGTCCCGAGATTCTAGGCTTGAGTGAAGAAGGCGGGGTATTCCTGACGAAGACTAGTTTCACGCTCCCAGGTTGCTTCTTCTTCAGAATGGTTCGACCACTGGATTTTGAGGAACTTGATGGATTTATTACGAGTCTTCCTTTCCGCTTCATCCAAGATGCGGACAGGATGCTCACGGTAAGTCAGATCCTCCTGAATATCCAACTCTTCATGGTTGACCCCACGAATAGGATCTTTGAAACAACGACGGAGTTGAGAGACATGAAACACATCATGAACATCCGGGAAATTTTCTGGAAGCTCGAGTTGATAGGAGAGATCACCTCGCTTACCCAGGACAGTGAAAGGACCAACAAAACGAGGTGCCAATTTTCCCTTGATTCCGAAACGACGAACGCCTCGGAGGGGAGAGACTCGAAGATAGGCTTTGTCACCAATTTCATAGTGAACCTCCTGATGATGTTTATCATAATAGCTCTTCTGCCTAGATTGAGCAATCTTCAGATTTGCTTGAATGATACGGACCTTTTCTTCTACCTCATTGATCACGTCAGGACCGAAGAGTGACCTCTCTCCGGTTTCTGACCAATTGAGAGGTGTTCGGCATTTTCTCCCATAGAGGACTTCAAAGGGAGCGATTTGCAAAATGGCTTGATAGCTATTGTTGTAGGAGAACTCGGCGAGGGGAAGGTATTTTTCCCAACCCTTGCCGAAGGAGATAACACAAGCCCGAAGCATATCCTCGAGAACTTGGTTCACCCTTTCAGTTTGGCCATCGGTTTGAGGGTGATAGGCGGTGCTGAAGTTGAGGCGAGTTCCCATAGCAGATTGGAAGCTCTGCCAGAATCTGGATACGAATAGGCTCCCACGGTCTAAGATGATCCTCAGTGGAACACCGTGGAGGGGAACAATACGGGCAACATATAACTCGGCCAACTGTTTCGCCGTTATGTCCTCGCGTACGGGAAGGAAATGAGCTACCTTGGATAGACGATCGATGACTACCCAGATGGCGGTATTACCCTTTTGCGATCTTAGAAAACCAGTAATGAAATCCATACCAACCTCATCCCATTTCCACTCGGGGATGGCTATGGGGCAAAGGGTACCCGCTGGCTTTTGATGTTCAGCTTTTACCCGGCGACAGACATCGCATTCTGCAACATACTCGGCGATCTCGCGCTTCATGCAAGACCACCAGAATTGAGGGCGAAGATCTTGGTACATTTTGGTGCTACCCGGATGAATAGAGATGGGTGACTCGTGAGCTTCGGAGAGGATAAACTCTTTTGTATTCCCACTCTTGGGCACCACCAGACGGTTACCGAAGTAGACGACACCATTGTCATCAACCGAGAAACATTTGGCTTTCCCATTGGCTATCTTCTCCTTGATCTCTAGGATCTCAGCATCATTTTTCTGGGCGGCCTTGATATCATCCTCGAGGGTGGACTGGATTTCTAAGTTGGCCAAATATCCGGTGGGAACAATCTCCAGATTCAAACGTGCGAATTCTTCATGAAGAGCGGGCTGAGCTCGCTCAACCATTAGGGTATTGCAATAAGACTTGCGGCTCAAGGCATCAGCCACGACGTTGGCCTTGCCAGGCTGATAGTTGAGGGTCACGTCATAGTCCTTGATTAACTCCAACCATCTTCTCTGTCGAAGGTTCAGATCCGGTTGAGTGAAAAGGTACTTCAGACTTTGATGGTCGGAGAAGATCTCGCAACGGTTACCCAACAGGTAGGGCCTCCATTGCTTTAGAGCATGAACCACAGCAGCAAGCTCTAGATCATGAGTAGGGTAGTTTTGCTCATGTGGTTTGAGTTGACGGGAAGCATAGGCGACAACATGTCCTTCTTGCATCAATACACAGCCCAAGCCTTAGAGGGATGCATCACAATAGACGACAAAGTCTTTGTCGGTGTCTGGAAGGACAAGTACAGGAGTGGTCGTGAGTTTGACTTTTAGGGTTTGGAAGCTCTCTTCAGCCTTGTCCGTCCAGACGAACTTCTTATCCTTCTTGAGAAGGTCGGTTAAGGCTTTGGCTATCTTGGAGAAACCTTCGATGAATCGGCGGTAGTAACCCGCTAACCCAAGGAAGCTGTGGATGTCTTTGACAGACTTCGGGGTAGGCCAATCCAGAATCGACTGAATCTTGTCAGGTATAACGGACACTCCGTAAGCCGACACCACACGGCCTAGGAAGACGAGTTCTTTCAGCCAGAACTCACACTTGGAGAACTTAGCGTATAGGCGATGTTCGCGAAGCTTGGTCAGAACTAGGCGAAGATGCTCATCATGCTCTTCGTCGGTTTAGGAGTAAACGAGGATATCATCAATGTAGATGATGATGAACTTGTCGAGATACTCGTGGAAGATCGAGTTCATTAGCCTCATGAAGGTAGCTGGAGCATTAGTGAGACCAAATGACATGACGGTATACTCATACAACCCATAACGGGTAGTGAATGCCGTTTTTGGAATATCCTCCTTCCTGATTTTGATCTGATGGTAGCCTGACCGCAGATCCATCTTGGAGAACACAGTTGCACCCGCTAACTAATCGAAGAGATCATTCATTCGGGGGATAGGATATTTGTTTTTGATGGTCACCGCATTCAGAGGGCGGTAATCAACAACCAGACGAGGAACATTGGTATCCCTCTTCTTGACAAAGATGACGGGGCAACCCCAGGGGGAACTACTAGGCCAAATGAATTCCTTTTCCAACAGTTCATCTAGTTGCTTCTTCAGTTCAGTTAACTCTTCTGTCGGCATTCGGTACGGCCTTTTGGAAATCGGAGCAGTCCCGGGAACCAGTTCAATAACAAACTCAACAGTTCGATCTGGCGGCATACCAGGCAATTCTTCAGGAAAGACGTCGGGAAAGTCACACACCACACCTATCTCATGCATTTCAGGCGGGTTGATACCTTCCATAAAGTAGAGGCTGATCTCCGGAGAGAGAGGAGCGGTTGGAATTTTGGAGTAAGGGGACAGGTACGTCACTGGTCCGAAGGTTGGGTGGACCACTGTGACAGACTTGGCAGCACAATTTAAGTTAGCCTGGTATTTGACTAGCCAGTCCATACCCAGAATAACATCTATTCCAACTGACTTCAGGGCGATCAGCTGGAAGGGAAAAGGACATCTGCCTAAACATATCTGGACTTCCAGAGTAATCCAGTCAGTTAACCAACTAGATCCCGGTGTTTTAACCTTTAGAGGGGAGTTCATGTTCAAGAACGCTATTTGGTGGCTAACTGCGAAAGCTATGGATATGAATGAATGCGTGATACGTCTCCAACGTATCTATAATTTCTTATGATCCATGCTTGTTTTCATACCATTTGCTACATGTTTTGTTTACATCTTATAGCATTTTTATGCATTTTCTGGAACTAACCTATTAACAAGATGCCACAGTGCCAGTTCCTGTTTTCTGCTGTTTTCCCGTTTCAGAAAAGTACTTAAGGAAATATTCTCGGAATTGGACGGGACAAAAAGCAGCAGTCTTATAATTCAATGGACTACACGGAGCCCGAAGGAGAGGACCTGGAGGGCCGTGGGCCGGCCACACCATAGGGTGGCGCGGGACCCATGCCTGCCGCGCCACCAGGTGGTGTGGGGCCCACGGGAGCCCTCCGACGCCGCCCTTTCGCCTATATATTGCCCCCGACGCATAAAACCTAGACGGACCCGTCATATTCCAAAGAAACATCTGCAGCGCCGCCGCCATCGCCGACAAGTTTCGGGGGACAGAAGTCTCTGTTCCGGCACCCTGCCGGGACGGGGAAGTGCCCCCGGAGCCATCTCCATCGACTCCACCACCATCTTCATCGCCGTTGCTGACTCCCATGATGAGGAGGGAGTAGTTCTCCCTCGGGGCTGAGGGCAGTACCGGTAGCCATGTGGTCTATATCTCTCTCTCCCATGATGTGATCTATATGTGATCATGAGCTTTGCAATCTAGATGTTGTTATGTTACTCAAGTGGGCTTTATTTATGTGATCTCCGGAGACTCCTTGTCCCACGTGTGTAAAGGTGACAGTGTGTGCACCGTGTGGGTCTTTAGGCTATATTTCACAAGATACTTGTTCACTGATTTATTATTTGAGTTAGATGTCTCTATGAAATTGTGGTGTGTTAGTACCTCCTATGAATGCTCATGGTCCAGTGTGGGGTATTCATTAGTACTTGGGAATATATGTTTGAGGCGTGCTTTTGCATTCCTACACAATGAATTAGTGTTCGTTATCCAGCCGGAGAATACTTCGGAGTAGTATATTGAAGTGCTTATATTTATATTCAATTATGATTGCATTGTTGAGAGTGACCACTGGTGAAAGTATGATCCCTAGGCCTTGTTTCTAAGCATTGAAACACCGTTTACAACAAGTTCTGATACATGTTTGCTTGCTGCCATTTTTATTTCAGATTGCAATTACTACTTATAATCATCCATATTACTTGTATTTCACTATCTCTTCGCCGAACTAGTGCACCTATACATCTGACAAGTGTATTGGGTGTGTTGGGGACACAAGAGACTTTTGTATTGTGATTGCAGGGTTGCTTGAGAGGGATACCTTTGACCTCTACCTCCCTGAGTTCGATAAACCTTGGGTGATTCACTTAAGGGAAACTTGCTGCTGTTCTACAAACCTCTGCTCTTGGAGGCCCAACACTGTCTACAAGAATAGAAGCGTGTGTAGACATCAAGCTATTTTCTGGCGCCGTTGCCGGGGAGGTAAGGTAAAAGGTACTCACATCATCTGGCTACTAAGCTATTTTCTAGTACTGTTGCTGTTGTGTGAGTGCTCGAAGTTATTTCCTTTAGATTCTGCAATTATATCTTTTTATTTCTTGTTTTTAATTTCACTAGTTAGGCTTAATGGAAAACAACAAAAAAATTAGTATTAGTTCTTTGGAAATCATTTTTGCTAATGCTATGGAAAAGTCTAAGCTTGGGGAAGCTAGTTTTTATGAAAATGATCTTTTTAGTTCCCCAGCTTTAGAGGAGAAAATTTGCTCTGATAATACTTTGTCTCCCATATGTGATAATTCAAATCATGCTTGTGATATTCTAAATCCACCTACTGAAAGTTTTCCTTTTAAAATACCTATGAAAATTGTTGAAAAGGTTATGGATGAATGTTATGCAGGGGATGGAACAATCCGTCCAAGTGATCACTTGTTGAAACTTACAGAACTTTGTGAGTTGTTTAAGATTGCAGGTTTATCAAGAGAAAATGTCATGAAGAAATTATTTCCATTGTCACTTAAGGACAAAGCAAGGGAGTGGTATGATCTACTTGATGATCCTCATCATTTGGAGTGGAAGGAGCTTGCAAATCTCTTTTACTCTAAATTTTATCCTCCTTATGAAATGCATTTGGATAGGAATTACATTTTTATTTTTGGCCTCATGATGGAGAAAGCATTGCTCAAGCTTGGGGAAGGCTGAAAACATTAATACTTAAATGTCCTAACCATGAGCTTCCTAAGAAAATAATTGTTACTAATTTTTATGCAAGGCTTTCAGGTGATTGCAAGAATTATCTAGATGCCTGTTCAGGGGGTTCTTTCACAAGTAAGAAGGTTGAAACTAGATGGGATCTTCTTGAGAAAATTCAAGACAATACTGAAGGTTGGGAGAATGACAAAGGTAAAGAATCAGGTTATGTGGAGAAGCTTCCTTTCAAGGCTCTCCCTCCTAAGAAGGGAAAGAAGAAGAAGAAGATGAAGAGTAAAAGGAGAGAGGAAACGGTACCTTTCCCTAAACATGTTGCTCCTATTATAGTTGTTGCTGATGAGTATGAATTCGATGATTTTGAATTAGATGATGTTCCTATGCCTGTTACTTATATTAGTGATCATGATTGGGAAAAGCATAGTACTTTTGATATTGAAAACCTCTTGGGTACTAATTCTGAAAATGATGATGCTAATGATTGCAACACTATTAGTACTATCCATATTCTTTCCAATGATGATATGATAAGCTCTAAGCTTGGGGATGAGGTGTTTGAAAATCCTTTTGCTACTAATGATTACATGTTTGATACATCTCCTTCTAGTAAAAATGATGATATGTTTACAGATGAACACACTTTGGAAGATAAATATTCTATTCCTTATGATGATACTATGCCCCCAGTTTTTGATAATTATTATAAAGAATATTATGACATGGGTTATAATTACAATCATCCTCATGAAACTTGTCATAATTATGGAGGGATCACCCAAAACCATCCCTTTAATATACAACCTGTTTATCATGTTCAAGTTCTTTATGATGATCCTGCTCCAGTTGTTATTCATGAGAAGAATTTTGTTTATGTGGAAAATGATGACACTTTTATGCATATGGATCATGATAAGAATTTTACATGTGATGGTTATATTGTGGATTTTATCAATGATGCTACTGAAAGTTTTTATGAAAAAGGGAGACATGGCTTCATATATCACAATAACATTGAATCTCCTCTCCTTTTGTTGAAATTTTTGAAGTTGCACCTATTTTGTCTTCCTATGCTAGTCAATTTATGCTTCATGGATTTATTTACTTACAAGATTCCAATGCATAGGAAGTGGGTTAGACTTAAATGAGTTTTATAGTTGCTTCTTGATGCTCCCTTATTGTGCTCCAACTCTCATTTTTATGTGAGCATCATCAAAATTACCATGCCTAGCTAAAAGACTTTAAAGAAAAGCGCTTATGGGAGACAACCCATCATTTTATTTTTAGTATCTTTTCTTTTATTTGAGTAAAGAAGTTTGTTTACTTCTGTAGCAACTTCTTCGTATCTTTATTTTCTTGCAATGTTGTGCCAAGTAAGGTCTCTAGTAGAAAGTTTTTGCTATATTTGGATTTCTGCACAGGAAACAGATTTCTGTCTGTCACCGCTAAATTCGTAATTTATTCCAGAAGCGACGAAATGCTTTGAGATTTTGTGTGCTGAATCTTCATATATGTATGAAACTTTTTCTAGTTCAGTGATTTTCGATTTGAGCAACTCTAGTGCCTCTAAAAAATTCGTCTTTACAGACTGTTCAGATTTTGACAGATTCTGCCTTTTATTGTGCATTGCTTCCTTTGCGATGTTTATTTGGATCTTTTTGATTCTTTGAGCATCAGTGGCTGTAGCTAATGTTATAATGCATTAAGGTGTGCTTGTGTCACAGTACAACTTGTGAATTTTTGGTTTATGCACTAACCCTCTAATGAGAATTACTTTGAGTTTGATGTGGTGGAAGTTTTCAAGTAAGCAAAAGGGACGATATGATGGGTGTCGGAGAACTGTCCCAGGAACTGGGTGTGTCTCGAGAAGGAACGAGTAAGGGGCTGAACACGAAATCAAACAACCCTCAACGTGCTCCGGCGACGATGCTCGTTGGACTCGCTGCGGGACAGCACTGCAGAGATGGAACGCTCGGTCTTACCCAGGTTCAGGGCCCTCTTGTGGAGGTAAAACCCCTACGTCCTGCTTTGGTGTATTGCACTGCTTGGAGAGTTCACAGTACAAGGAGAGCTTGTCGAGCTCGAGGTGGCTAACAATGGCTACTTGCTAGTCTTCAGATCTAGGGTTTGGTCTAAGCTCCCAGATTCCGAAGACCGAACCCCTTGCTTGGGCGCACCCCCTTCTCCTTTTATATGCGCCTCGGACCTCTTCCGCCCAAACATTTGGGCGGGAAGGGTTACCACATGGCGACGAAGGAGGAGGCGCGGTGCACCATAAAGGTGAAGGCCATGGACGCGGTCCAGGGCAGGGACGGCGTCACCAAAGCTGGAAAAGGCCACCGTCCAACGGGCGGCGAGCTGGCGCTGCGGAGGCAGAACGGGTCCCACGGTGACGCTGCCCTTGGAGCGTAGCTGCAGACAGTTCCCTTATCACCGAAGTGGCAATACTCGTTGTCCGCTTTGCTTGGTGCTGCTTTGTTGACTCCTTTATACATGGGAACGGCAACTGCGGCGTCGTCGTCATCGCGCGCAAGCGCGCGCGTCACTCTGCACATGGCGCAGAGCCCATGTGCGCTCTGCCGCGGAGGCAGGGATGGCTTCGTGAGGAAGGAGCCTCGGCGAGGCGAAAAACCTCGCCGAGCCCTTCGGCTTGGTCCTTAGCAGAATTGCGGGTGGCGTCGGAGGCACCTTGTCGAGTTGCGATCTCTCGCCAAGAGAGGGAATCCTCGGCGAGGAGAAAAGACCCCTCGCGAGGAGAATACCCTCGCGAGGCTCGCCAGGCTTGGAGAGCCTGGTCCTTAGCGAAAATCATCGAAAGAATCTTATGGGCCCTGGCAGGCCGGCCCGTGGTACCCTGGTTTCCACTGTGCTGACAGTAGCCCCCGGGCCCGCGACGGGCACGCTGAGGCCCATGGACGAAGGCGAAGCGTCGAGGGGCCAAAGATGCCTGACAGGGCCGCGACACGTGGAGCGCAGCGGTTGCACCCGCGGCCACGACCTCCTTGGCTCCAACGGGCGACGTGGCAGGGCCCGCCACGTCCGGGGTAACCGGTCAACAAAGCCTGGGCGCGCGGTCGGCGCCCTTCACTTCTCCCATAACTCCTCCGCAAACTTCTCCCCACACCTCCAATCTCTCCAGAGCGCTCCAACTCCAGAGTCTTCGTCTTCTTCTCCGGCGACCGATGGCGCCCAAGAAAGCCAACACCGACCCGAAGGGCAAGGCCGCAATGCGGGCCGGCACGTCGGCGGCGATGGCGCGTGCTGCTGCTCTCGAGGGTGCACTACCGCGGACCCGCGTCACCGCGGCGGGGGTAGCCAAGGTGCGCCATCTGGCGGCGGCGAGCACCAATGAGCATGGTGCCACCGAGATGAGGCCGGCCGGCAGCAGGCTCACCGAGGCGTTCTACCCCATCTTCCTCCATGGTCTCTACGCCAGCCTGGTTCCGCCGTTCTCCGATTTCCTCCTGGCGATCTTGGAGGTGTACCAGATCCAGTTGCTTCATCTTCATCCCAACTCCATCCTCATCCTCGCCATCTTCGCCCACCTTTGCGAGGCCTACATCGGCATCCGCCCCTCGGTGGCGCTCTTCCGCAGCTTCTACTCTCTTCGGAGCACCGCCCAGGGCGAGCGGCTCGGATGCGTCTCCTTCCGCATCGCCGACGCCAGGAGCGAGAACTACATTCCCATCGCCTGGTGCGGTGAGAACGCCATCACAAAGGTGACGAAGAAGGTGGAGAAGTTCTGCGAGAAGTGGCTCTTCGTCGACGCCAAGGCCACTCACCCTCTCCTGGAGGTGCCCGAGGCGCCCCTGAGGAAGTGGGCGCACTGGGCGAGCACGGAGTTCAGGGGCCCGAGGCTCGACGCGGTGTACGTGTTCATCCAGAGCCTCCTCGAGGCAGGGGTCACCGGCCAAATGGTGGCAAAAGACTTCACGAGGCGCCGGATCGCTCCCCTGCAGCTGCACGCCGAGCCGGTGTGGCGGTACAACGACAAGGAGGACGCAATGCGCTTGAGCAGGGATGGCTTTGCGCCCGAGGTACTATGCCAGATCATGGGTGTCCTCTTCGCGACGTCGGAGGTCCCGTCCCCCACCAAGGAGCAGGCCAAGCCACTCATCTGCTTCGCCGAGGAGAGCATCGTGGAGCAGCGCGCGTGCATGCCCACGTTCGACGAATGGGGAATGGTGCCCGCGGGGCACCGCGGGCCTCGCCCTAACCCGTGGGCGGCGGAGCCGGAGTACATGGACGAGTCTCCGGAGCCTGAGGAGGCCGAGGAGTCTGCCGAGGAAGAGGCCTCGAGAGACGAGGACCCCCTCGGCGAGGACGAGGCCTCGAGGGGAAACGACCCCGTCGATGAGGACGCCGGCTCCTCAAGGAGCGTTCCTGCTGAAGTGGACCTCCAGGTGCTCTCCTCCAGCGACGAGGAGGATGCCTTCCGCGTCGCCCGCTCCCAGCGCGTCGAAGAGGAGGTGACGAGCGGCAGCGGGGGAGGGCGCTGTGAACCCCGCTCCAAGGCCTTCCACGACTGGAGGGCCGCAACCGCGAGGGACCCTCCTCGCGCGGAGACAGGAGCGGCTCGGGAGGAGGCCGGAGCAAGCAACACCCAGCCGCCCAAGGCGAAGAAAAGGGTGTGGGTGATGGCCGATGAGTAAGCCTTCGATTCTTTCCTTTTCCTTTAGTATTTTGTTTCTGAGAAAATCCCCTTGAAGGATCTTCCACTTATCTTCCTTTCAGGCGACCTGCGGAGCCAAAGAGGCGGCGGCTCTGCAAGGCTGGAGAGACCACCAGTGCCGTCGCGGAGACGCCCTTGACTGGTGAGCCGCAGCAGGCAGTTATCCCTCCCGCGGTCGAGCACCGCACGGAGGTGGTGGTGGTTGAGGAGGCCACGCCGTCGCCAGTTCGCGCGGCCGCTCCTCCCGCGGCGGGGCACCGCGAGGATGAGGTGACCGAAGGGGTGACGCCGTCCTCGGCTCGAGCGGCGACTCCTCCCGCGGCCGAGCGCCGCACGGAGGAGGTGGTAGAAGAGGTAGCACCGCCGTCACCAACAAGGACGGCCACTCCTCCCGTCCAGACCGAGACGGTGGAGGAGAGCATGGACGAGGAGATCGTCATGGAGCCGCCCCCGACGGAGGGGGAAGCTCCTCCACAAGGGGCCGATGTGCCCGAGGCCGCGGCGGACGCGGCCGTCGCAGAGGGGGCCGGAGGCGCTCCTGAGGGGCAGGAGGCGGAGGCACCTCCGGAGCCCACCGGCGCTGGAGCTGAGCGCGAGAGGGCGCCCAGCCCCCAGAGGGCATCCGAAGCAAGCGTCGAGGGAGGCGCCCCCTCAAGCCCCCAGACCGCAATGGAGCCGGTCGTGGGCCCGAGGCAGGAGGCCCCGGGCGCCTCGACGAGGATCGAGGACTCCGCACCCGGCAGTAGCGCGGGAGCCACCTTGGCTCTGCAAGAGCCACGGCGCCAAGCAATTCATCGCCGGATCGTCCTCAACCAGGCGCGGCGGGCACTCGACGGGCTGGAGGAGCAGCACGCCGAGGAAGAAAACGCCCTGGCGGAGGAAAGGGCAAGGCTCGGTGAGGCCTGGACCCTTCTTCACGAGAGGGTGGAGATGTGCCGCCGGCAGGACGCGGCGGCCCAGGCGGAGCGCCAAGAGGCCCTCCGCTTCGCCAAAGAGACCCGCGACAGCGTCAAGCGGGAGGCGCAGGAGGTGATGGACGAGCTCGACGCCGCCAGGGAGGCGCTCGAGGCGGAGACCGCCTCCAAACACGACGAGCTAGCGGCCGCGGAGCAGAAGTTTGCTGCTGACTCCAAGGTCGCCAGGGCCAGCCTGAAGGAGCTCCGCGAGCTGCTGGATGCCCGCGAGGGGCAACTAGCGCCCCGCGAGGCGGAGCTGGTGCGGCAAGAGGAGGAGCTCTCCCTCCGAGAGAAGGAGCTGCACAGGCGCGAGGAGCAGGTCCAGCTGCTCGAGAAGGACCAGGCCACCCGCGAGGGGCAGCTGCAGGAGCGCGAGGGCCGGGTGGCCACTGACGAAGCCAACCTCACGGCGGAGCGGAAGAGACTCCAAGAAGAGGCTGACCTCAAGGTCAAGCTCGTCCGCGAGGGCCTCGCCAAAGAGTATGACGAGAAGGCCACAAAGCAGGAGGACCGCTTCAAGACCAAGCGCAAGGAGTTCGAAAATCGCATCAAGGAGCTTGAGCAGGAGGAGAAGCGGTTGACCTCTTGCCTCGAGGTCTCCCGGGAGGCCCAGGCTTGCGCGGAGGGGAACGCCCTCGCCCTGGAGAGGGACCTGGATGAGCTCCGGCAGCAGGTGGGGCCGGCCGCAGCTCTGGCGGAGCAAGCACGGGACCAGCGCCAGGCTGACCGGTCCATGACGCGCCAGCGCCAGGCTGACCGGTCCATGACGCGCCAGCGCCAGAGTATTCTTCAAAGCTTGGTGAGCCGTGCGCACGCGGTCGGGGACGATCTGAGGATCGACGTCCCCTCCTTCTCCGCAGCGACTGACGATGAAACCACGTATTCGTACTTCTTCGAGCAATTCCTCGGGAGGCTTGAAGGGGTCGCGAAGAGCTTTGACGAGCGCGTCGTGGAGGAGAGCCGCGACCTCCGTGTCGTCGCCGTCACCAACATCTTCAGCAACCTCGTGAGGCTCCAGCCCTCACTTGATCTTGAGGACGTGATGGCACCGCCGCGCGCCATCACCAACAAGGCGTGGGAGACCGCCACGCAGGCCACCATCGCGTTCGCCAAGAAATTCGACCAAGTGGTGATCGAAGGCGGCGATGGGGATGCTCTGGAAGAGGAGGCGGAGAACGCCGTGGACAAGGCGGGCACCTCAGGAGGCGCAACGGCTTGAGCTCCTTGTCTGTAGCTGGGCGTGCAGAGGGCACGTTATCTTAGTATTTTGGTTGTAACAACTTTTGTAAAGACTTGCTTTAAGCTTTTGAACGCGCTTGTGAATGTCCCTCGGGTGGCTTTTGTCTTTCCCCTTCATGTCTTTTTCGCTCTACGTCTTAGGACCCTCTCTTGGCGCTACACCACCGTCGCTTCAGTATGTGAGAGTCAGGGCTCCACAAGGCCGGGGGGTGTGTGAGGCCTCAAGAAGTAAGAGCTCCTCGAAGCGCGATGCTTGGGGCCCCCCTTTGACGTGCAAGTAGCCCATGAGGCGTAGGAGAGAGAAAAGAGACTCGAGGGGCAAAAACCAGCGAGAGGAAATTCGACCAAGTGTTTGTACTTAGCTTAGCGAGGCATTCTGCCTTGGAGAGGATGTTAGTTCCCTGGCGAGATGTCTTTGCCTTGGAGAGGGTGTTGGTTCCTGGCGCTCACTTTGGACCTGTTTTCCTGCATTTTGACAGATAGGCGTACCACAAGCGATACATAGCTAGATAACTTATGCGTGCTCGTAGGTTCCTTCATGGGTGTCTCGCGAGGAGAACAGGCACCAAGGTCCTTGGTGAGTTGACGTGCACGGGAGCCGGCTCATGAGTTCAGAGCTCCTTGGGAGTTGACATGCATGAAGGCTGGTCCGTGAGTTCAGAGCTCGGATTCCTTGGGTTTGAGGCGCTGCCGGGATGCTCCCGTGGCATGGCACCATGCTAGCCCCCGCTCGCGAGATACACAGGATGGATCATACAAGCGAGAAATAAACAGCAATAACATAACAGCTTACTGTGGGGACCCCGGACTAGCTGTCCGAAATACCCGATTATGGTTCACACAACGATCCCATGATCAGTCTGTCGTTGCCCATAATCCGAATTGGATACCAAAGTTTACATCCATTTCAGTACCGCATTAAAGTCTTACATAGTAGGTCACTTAGACCAAGTCTTACATAGGTGCCTTCAAGGGCCAAATCAAAAGCATTCAGCGGAAGCTACGTAGTAGAAGTCCAACGCGTCCTAGTGACGACCGACAGGCAGTTGACTCACGAAGATCCCTAGTTCGCATAGACGTCTCCATACTCCGCTTCAGCGTAGTTTTCCTCGGGATCTGGCTAAGACAATAGCCAGGGACGAAACCAGTATGAGTACAATTTGTACTCGCAAACTACTCCTCTACTGAGTATGCAGCAGTTTTAAGTTGTTTCCTATAGCACTTTTAGTTATTACTCTATCTCTATATCTTTGTTGAAAAAGGTAAGAAGAGATTTACTACTGTCTTTAGAGAGAATCACAATTTTATTATTTATCCAAAACTCCTCCTTTTTCCCGACCACGACTCATCATGGTCTCTTTTCCTCCACAACTCATACCACTCCATTTGGTATAGTTGGGGAAACATCAGCCACACCTTGGTTTCTTTAAAGTTACATCCTTTTGTAAAACTTGCACATAGTCTAGTACAGCCTCCCAACTGTCCATATCCGAGGACTCGGCTATTCGAATAGTTTTACCCTCTGCAGAGGTAGCACACTTTTCCCACACCCATCCGGTAGCTCATCGTGTCTGCCACGTCCCGCCATACAAGGTGTATGCGAAGTTGAGCCACCGGCCATAGACTTTCCTTTGCTCATGCTAGTATAGGACCCTACCCTTACGATTTCACCATTCCTTCAACACCTAGTACAGGATCCCCCGTCGAGGAACCTAGATGTAAGGACTCGTAGTTTTGCCCGGCGAGCGCGAAGCTCTTCAATCCCGCACAAGCCAACATATTGCCGGGACCCAGGTCAGGGGTTAGAGTCGCCATGCTCATCCCCTCATGCATAACGGAGTCGTCTCCGTCGATGAGGTATCCAGTACTAACACGAGCAAACTATATGACTACGCCTGTTCCCATATTTGGGTAGATGTGGTCGCACCGGTTATCGGCTGGTCGTCATAGTACTAAGACACAATGTGCATTTTTCATAAAAACTCCTTTTATCACTTCTCCACTTTAACACCGATAATTCGGCATTTCATCATCAACTAGGTACTTTAAAAGGAGTTTGGAATAAATCATATTTTTCCCATCCTATAGTTTTAAGTATCTACTCTACATTCTACATAGGGTGAGCAGTTTTATATCCCTTGTGATAAGGTTTCTTTTCAGAAAATCAGTACCACTACCTTAGGAAATTGCATGTGATTAATTTAGAGGTATGTAAATGCAAGCTCAGCGAAGTACCTTGCCTTGCTCAACAAAGTGCTCGGGTTCCTGCTGCTCGAAGTAATCTCCTTCCTCGTAGTCTCCGGCAACGTTCGCGTCTAATCGATAAACAAACAATACAAGCAAACAATCACTAAACTAGACAAGCAAACATCACATCACAAGAAACATAACATCACAATTAGCTACTGAACACACAAGGTAACACAATTTGGTTTCAAATTGACTTCATTAACCATTATTCATTTGCATCACAATTATGGCAGAAACTAGGGTTTCATGTTTAATTGCATAACTTGAGTTCTGTTGGTCACAAAAATATGAATGAAAATTCTACAGATAGCCACTGATTTATAGGAAACAACCCAATTGGATTTATTTCAATTTGAGTTATTAAACTCCCTGTATAAATGTTTTAATCCAGAATGTTGGTTTTCTTGTTTTTGCTACAAGTCAAGTTAATTGTATTCAAAAATTAAATCCTTTATGGGGTAACTAGTATTGCTTAAATGTGAGCTAACAAAATTGGTTTGACCTCATTTGGATTAGTAGAGTATCAGAAACAAACAAGTTTAGGTTTTATACTTTCTGTGGCATTTTGATTATCATTATTTATTTAATAACCTAAATGGGGGTGAAACCAGTTTAGTTAGTTAGATAATTTCATAAGCTTTCCAGAACATTTTCATTTGCTATTTTTAGATTCCTAGATCTCAAGATATTCCTTTTCAAAGTTCTAATCAAATTTCTGACAGAGAAATTTACCTATTTTAAGTTTATCAATTAGCACATTTGGCATTTTCATTTTAAATCAGGGAATTACTCTTAATGATCATGGCCTGCATCAATGTGAAGACTACATGTTGTTCTAGCTACAAGATTTTAGTTTGCTATTTTTAGGCCTCTGGTTCAATAGCAATTTGCATGGGAAGTGGGCTATGTTCTGTTATTGCAGTGTTGAGCTAACTGATTAGCTATATTGTCCAATTTAAATCTTTTAGCCAGATTTTAATTCAGGGTTCAAACTACCTGCTCATGACAGTATGCTAACTATACTAACATGTCATTCCCATGAATACTCCTAAATAAAATTAGGTGAATTAAGATCAACAGCTAAATACAGAACTAAATATCTGTTTCAGAAACTTTTCTGAAACAGATAGAACATAGCTACTTTGTCCATTTATTCGAGGATGCTAGACTAAACATTTTGGACATACAAGACTTGCAGATGAATCTATGAATCGATCTCTTTCCAACCATATCAAATTCATAATTTTTAGTGCAGTAGATTTCTCACAATTTAATTGCAAAGTGGGCTAATCTCTACTGTTATTTCCAGACTTAGCAGTTTTCAGAAACTAATCGAACCGGTACGCTGCCGTTGGATCTAGATCCAACGGCCCACGTTCAAATCACCGGGCGACCTAAAATCGGCGGCGCCACCGCACCGGCGGCACGGTGGTGGACTGGTGGGCTCACCTAGAGGGCTCGGTTGACGGCGGTGAGGGTGCAGATCGACGGCGGAGGCTCGGGAACGGCTACGGGCGGAGTTGCGGGTCCTGGGGTGCACGGGTCCGTCGGCGGCGAGCAGCTCCTCCTCCGCAGACACGGGATGTCGACGGCGAGCTCCTGGCAGCGTCCCTGTGCAATTTACGGCGAGGGAGTGAGCGTGGGGTGGCGGTGGAGTATGGCAGAGGGGTAGGGAAAGAAAAGAGAGAGAGGGAGTGGACGCACGGCCACGGATTGGTCATCGACCTCCTCGGCAGTGGCGCGCTCCGAGGACGACGCAGGGCGGCAGCGGCTCTCCGGCAGCGATTCCGCCCTCCAGGCGGTGCACGAGAGAGGGTGGAATGGAGGGGGAGTAAGGTGGCGAGGCGGGGTGGTGTGGTGCGGACGAAATCGTGCTCGGGCGGCTCGTTTAATAGCCGAGCTCCGGCGCACGGTGGACTCGGTGCTGGGGCGGTCCAGCGGCCACACGGGCTCGCCGTAGTGTTGGCGCGAGGCCGGCTACGGTGTTGGACTACTGAGGGGCACGGCTGTGGCGTGGAGGCGAGCTGGGCGTCGTGGCTGTGGGGGACGGCCTCGGAAGAGCTTGGGCGGCGCACGGGCACGCACGGGCGGCACGCCTCCGGCGGTTTAGGGCTGCTGCTGGGCACGGTGCAGGCGCGAGAGGGGGCAGGAGAGGTGTAGGGTGCGGCGTTAGGGCTAGGTGGCCGGTGGGGGACGGTTTCCTCCACGGCGCGGCACGGCGGCATGGCCACAGGAGCGCTGCTCCCTGGCGATGATGAACGGCGATCAATGCGGCGGCTAGGGTGCTTCCCGCGTGCAATTGAGGTACTGGGCAGGTTCGTGGGATGGAGAGAGGGGTTGGGGTGCAAAGAATCGGCGAACAAACGACCGAATCCGGGGATTCAATCCTCAGTTCATCGGGTTTGGGGAAGAACAGGGTGGTGCATGCCACCTGTTCGACCAAATGTCTCAACAAAATTTAAATTCGAATTTTTGAAAATGGTTTCCACTTTTGGTGTCATGTATGTTAATAAGGATTTTTAGTGCTATGATGGTATTTTTTTGACAAGTGCATCATAGCACATTTTGTGGTTTAAGATGATTAAAGAAAGAAATAGAATTTTATATTTTGGAATTTTGAAAATATATTTTGAAGAGGGAAAAGTTATTAGAGCTAAGTGGGAGTGAGCACTATGTCACCCCACTGGTTTTTGATTTAAAAGAAAATATTTATTTCTCATTAAGAGAAATTTGTGTGGCACTTGTCCCATTATTTCATGTGGTGGGGTTGCTTTCATTTTCTTTCTTTTTATTCACACCTTTGCTTAGCAATCACACACATCAAGCAACAAAATGCAAGCAAACACACATAAGATAATAAAAGTTTTTGCTGGCCCACATTTTTGGAATTAATAATACTTATATTAATTCTGGGATGTTACAAATGCCCAGGGGACAATGGGGTGGCCCATTAGGCCCAGCTAGTACTACTTAGGGCAGCAGGGAGCCTCCAGCCGGACGGGCTGCCTAGAGCCTCCAGCCGGACGGGCTGCCTGGAGCCTCCAGCCGGACGGGCTGCCTAGAGCCTCCAGCCAGCAGCTTGCTTGATCTTCGTGGTCGGCTGTTCTTGTTCTTTTGTCCGAGTCCTGGACTTTGGTATACCCGGGGGTTACTCCCCCGACACTAGCCCCCGAGATCGTGGAGTCTTGCTAGCTGCTGGGAAGACTTCGCGATCTTCCCCTTGTCTTGGTTGTTGTGGATGAGATGCTGGAGTCGGAGCTGGAGCCAGCTGAAACTTGGAGTTGAAATCGGATGAACTTGAAGCCGGACGAAGTTGAAGCCGGGCGAACTTGATGCCGGATGAACTTGAAGCCGGACGAACTTGAGGCCGGATGAACTTGAAGCCGGACAAAGTTGGAGCCGGATGAACTTGACGCCGGATGAACTTGAAGCCGGATGAACTATAAGCCGGACGAACTTGACGCCGGGCGAAGTTGAAGCCGGATGAACTTGACGCCGGATGAACTTGACGCCGGACAAACTTGACGCCGGGCGAACTTGACGCCGGATGAACTTGAAGCCGGACGAACTTGAGGCCGGATGAACTTGAAGCCGGACAAAGTTGGAGCCGGATGAACTTGACGCCGGATGAACTTGACGCCGGATGAACTATAAGCCGGACGAACTTGACGCCGGGCGAAGTTGAAGCCGGATGAACTTGACGCCGGATGAACTTGACGCCGGACAAACTTGACGCCGGGCGAAGTTGAAGCCGGATGAACTTGAAGCCGGGCGAAGTGGAAGCCGGATGAACTTGACGCCGGATGAACTTGAAGCCAGACGAACTTGAAGCCGGATGAAAATCCTTGAAGCGGGATGAAAATCCTTGAAGCCGGATGAAAATCCTTGAAGCCGGATGAAAATCCTTGAAGCCGGATGAAAATTGTGGCCAGATGAAAATCCTTGAAGCCGGATGAAAATCCTTGAAATTAAAGCCGGATAAAAATCCTTGAAATTGAATCCGGATAAAAATCCTTGAAGCCGGATGAAAGTTGTGGCCAGATGAAAATCCTTGAAGCGGGATGAAAGTCCTTGAAGCCGGATGAAAATCCTTGAAGCCGGATGAAAATTATGGCCAGATGAAAATCCTTGAAGCCGGATGAAAATCCTTGAAGCCGATGAAAATCCTTGAAACTGAAGCCGGATAAAAATCCTTGAAATTGAAGCCGGATAAAAATCCTTGAAGTCGGATGAAAGTTGTGGCCAGATGAAAATCCTCGAAGCCGGATGAAAGTCCTTGGAATTGAAGCCAGATAAAAATCTTTGAAGTTGAACCGGGCTCTAGACCGGGGTGTAAGTCCTCCGGGTCTGCGGCTGCGCAGCCCCCGGGAATGATGTTGCCGACTGATGGCGTGGCAGCCCTCGGGCTCTTGGCCGGGGTGATAGGGTCCTCCGGGTCGTCGTATGCGCAGGACCTGGGAATGAGATTGCCGGCTGACGGCGTGCCAGCCCCCGGGCTCTTGGCCGGGGTGATAGAGTCCTCCGGGTCGGCGTATGCGCAGGACCCGGGAATGAGATTGCCGGCTGACAGCGTGGCAGCCCCCGGGCTCTTGGCCGGGGTGATAGAGTCCTCCGGGTCGGCGTATGCGCAGGACCCGGGAATGAGATTGCCGTCTGATGGCGTGGCAGCACCCGGGCTCTTGGCCGGGGTGATAGAGTCCTCCGGGTCGGCGTATGCGCAGGACGCGGGAATGAGATTGCCGGCTGACGGCGTGGCAGCCCCCGGGCTCTTGGTCGGGGTGATAGGGTCCTCCGGGTCGGCGTATGCGCAAGACCCGGTAATAAGATTGCCGGCTAACGGCGTGGCAGCCCCCGGGCTCTTGGCCGGGGTGATAAGGTCCTCCGGGTCGGCGTATGCGCAGGACCCGGGAATAAGATTGCCGGCTGACAGGTTGGCAGCCCCCGGGCTCTTGACCGGGGTGATAGAGTCCTCCGGGTCGGCGTATGTGTAGGACCCGAGAATGAGATTGCCGGCTTGGCGGCTGCTTGCCTCTGGGTCTCTTGGACCGAGGTGATAGGGTCCTCCGGGTCGGCGTATGCACATGACCCGGGAATAAGATTGCCGGCTGACGGCGTGCCAGCCCTCGGGCTCTTGGCCGGGGTGATAGAGTCCTCCAGGTCGGCGTATGCGCAGGACCCGGGAATGAGATTGCCGGCTGACGGCGTGGCAGCCCCCGGCTCTTGGCCGGGGTGATAGAGTCATCCGGGTCGGCGTATGCGCAGGACCCGGGAATAAGATTGCCGGCTGACAGCGTGGCAGCCCCCGGGCTCTTGACCGGGGTGATAGAGTCCTCCGGGTCGGCGTATGTGTAGGACCCGAGAATGAGATTGCCGGCTTGGCGGCTGCTTGCCTCTGGGTCTCTTGGACCGAGGTGATAGGGTCCTCCAGGTCGACGTATGCGCAGGACCTGGGAATAAGATTGCCGGCTGACGGCGTGGCAGCCCCCGGGCTCTTGGCCGGTGTGATAGGGTCCTCCGGGTCGGCGTATGCACAGGACCCGGGAATGAGATTGCCGGCTTGGCGGCTGCTTGCCTCTGGGTCTCTTGGACCGAGGTCTTTGGCCTTCTGCCGGTTGGCGGCTATTGCGCTTCCGAGCTCCAAGTTGGGAGTGATGGCCATGATGACGTCGAGCCCCGGAGCTTCACGGTGTGGGCGATGGCGGTGACGTGCTACCGAGGTTCGCGATGAGGGTGATGATGATGTCGGCGTATGCGTAGGACCCGAGAATGAGATTGCCAGCTTGGCGGCTGCTTCCCTATGGGTCTCTTGGACCGAGGTGATAGGGTCCTCCGGGTCGGCGTATGCGCATGACCCGGGAATAAGATTGCCGGCTGACGGCATGGCAGCCCCCGGGCTCTTGGCCGGGGTGATAGAGTCCTCCGGGTTGGCGTATGCGCAGGACCCGGAATTAAGATTGCCGGCTGACGGCGTGGCAGCCCCCGGGCTCTTGGCCGGGGTGATAGGGTCCTCCGGCTCAGCGTATGCGCAGGACCTGGGAATAACATTGCCGACTGACAGCGTGGCAGCCCCTGGGCTCTTGGCCGGTGTGATATGGTCCTCCGGGTCGGCGTATGCGCAGGACCCGGGAATGAGATTGCCGGCTGACGGCGTGCCAGCCCTCGGGCTCTTGGCCGGGGCGATAGAGTCCTCCAGGTCGGCGTATGCGCAGGACCCGGGAATGAGATTGCCGGCTGACGGCGTGGCAGCCCCCGGGCTCTTGGCCGGGGTGATAGAGTCCTCCGGGTCGGCATATGCGCAGGACCCGGGAATGAGATTGCCGGATGATGGCGTGGCAGTCCCCGGGCTCTTGGATGGGGTGATAGAGTCCTCCGGGTCGGCGTATGCGCAGGACCCAGAAATGAGATTGCCAGCTGACGGCGTGGCAGCCCCCGGGCTCTTGGCCGGGGTGATAGGGTCCTCCGGGTCGGCGTATGCGTAGGACCTGGGAATAAGATTGCCGGCTGACGGCGTGGCAGCCCCCGGGCTCTTGGCCGGTGTGATAGGGTCCTCCGGGTCGGCGTATGCACAGGACCCGAGAATGAGATTGCCGGCTTGGCGGCTGCTTGCCTCTGGGTCTCTTGGACCGAGGTCTTTGGCCTTCTGCCGGTTGGCGGCTATTGCGCTTCCGAGCTCCAAGTTGGGAGTGATGGCCATGATGACGTCGAGCCCCCGAGCTTCACGGTGTGGGCGATGGCGGTGACGTGCTACCGAGGTTCGCGATGAGGGTGATGATGATGTCGGCGTATGCGTAGGACCCGAGAATGAGATTGCGGCTTGGCGGCTGCTTGCCTCTGGGTCTCTTGGACCGAGGTGATAGGGTCCTTCGGGTCGGCGTATGCGCATGACCCGGGAATAAGATTGCCGGCTGACGGCATGGCAGCCCCTGGGCTCTTGGCCAGGATGATATGGTCCTCCGGGTCGGCGTATGCGCAGGACCCGGGAATAACATTCCCGACTGACAGCGTGGCAGCCCCCGGGCTCTTGGCCTTGGTGATAGAGTCCTCCGGGTCGGCGTATGCGCAGGACCCGGAAATAAGATTGCTGGCTGACGGCGTGGCAGCCCCCGGGCTCTTGGCCGGGGTGATAGGGTCCTCCGGGTCGGCGTATGCGCAGGACCCGGGAATAACATTCCCGACTGACAGCGTGGCAGCCCCTGGGCTCTTGGCCGGTGTGATATGGTCCTCCGGGTCGGCGTATGCGCAGGACCCGGGAATGAGATTGCCGGCTGACGGCGTGCCAGCCCCCGGGCTCTTGGCCGGGGTGATAGAGTCCTCCAGGTCGGCGTATGCGCAGGACCCGGGAATGAGATTGCCGGTTGACGGCGTGGCAGCCCCCGGGCTCTTGGCCGGGGTGATAGAGTCCTCCGGGTCGGCATATGCGCAGGACCCGGGAATGAGATTGCCGGATGACGGCGTGGCAGCCCCCGGGCTCTTGGCCGGGGTGATAGAGTCCTCCGGGTCGGCGTATGCGCAGGACCCGGAAATGAGATTGCCCGCTGACGGCATGGCAGCCCCCGGGCTCTTGGCCGGGGTGATAGGGTCCTCCGTGTCGGCGTATCCGCAGGACCCAGAAATGAGATTACCAGCTGACGGCGTGGCAGCCCCCGGGCTCTTGGCCGGGGTGATAGGGTCCTCCGGGTCGGCGTATGCGCAGGACCTGGGAATAAGATTGCCGGCTGACGGCGTGGCAGCCCCCGAGCTCTTGGCCAGTGTGATAGGGTCCTCCGGGTCGGCGTATGCACAGGACCCGGGAATGAGATTGCCGGCTTGGCGGCTGCTTGCCTCTGGATCTCTTGGACCGAGGTCTTTGGCCTTCTGCCGGTTGGCGGCTATTGCGCTTCCGAGCTCCAAGTTGGGAGTGATGGCCATGATGACGTCGAGCCCCCGAGCTTCACGGTGTGGGCGATGGCGGTGACGTGCTACCGAGGTTCGCGATGAGGGTGATGATGATGTCGGGTCCCCGAGTACCCAGCTGCGGAAGGAGCCGGTCGAAGGAGTAGCCAGCTGGAGGTGCCGGTTGGCTTGGGGATCCACTAGCCCCCGAAGCTGTCGAGGTCCTGCAGCGCCAGCGGGAGGTCCTTGGCAGGTTCATGCAAAAATGGTCATAGAAGAAACAAAGTTAGTCAATAGATATCGATGTACAAAATCTGCGGTTTCTGTTGTTTTTCTTATCGAAGAAGAGGCGCTGCAGCCGAACGGGCCAGGGGCAACTGGCTTGATCGCATCCAGCTTGGCTGCCGGGTGGAGTTGGAGCCAAATGGAGTCCCAGCCCACTCTGCCGGCTGACTCTCCTCTTTTTTTTTATTTACTAACCGGGCCGGCCGACTCACTCTTTATTTTTCTTTTTTTTAGCCGGCCCGGCCGGCTCCCCCCCTTTTTTATTCTTTTTTCTTCCTTCTTTTCAGCCGGCCTTCTCTTCCCTTCTTCGGCCGGCTTCGTCCTTCGATTCCCGAGCGGCCGGCCGACGGAGGAGCGCTGCGTGGGGGCATCAGAGGGAGCGCGGAGCTCCGGTGGACGGAGCCGGCATGCGGGGCGCGAAAGCCGGTGAGGGGGCGTGCGGAGCTCACGTGGATGACGTCTTGGGCCGTAGCAGCGCGAATGAGGGATGGTTGCGACGCGAGGAGGACGGCCGGGCGGGACTAGGCGCGGCCGGAACGGGCGGCAGCCGGCACAGTGCCGGAGGCGGCCAGAGCGGGAGGCGGCCGGAGCGGGTGACGGCCAGCACGGGCGCAGGCAGCCGGAGCCGGAGGCGGAGCCGGACGGAGCTGGAGGCGGCCGGAGCACAGCGGCCGGAGCCAGAGGCGGAGCCAGACGGGGCTGGAGGCGGCCGGAGCGCAGCGGCCAGAGCCGGAGCGGCCGGAGGCAGCCAGACGGGCGCGGTTGCCGGCGTGCACGGATGCGGGAGCCGGCCAAGATGGGGCGGAGGCGAGCCGGCTTGGGCTAGCCGACGCGCTGGCGGGGCCGTGCGGGGACCCATCGGGGGATGCCAGTGTGGGGCGGAGCCGGTCATGGAGGAATGCGAAGACGCGGACGCGTGGAGCCGGAGCGGCGCAGTCGGCCATGGCCACAGCGGAGACGGCTAGGCGTGGGTCGGCCGGAGCCAGAGCCGGCAGCGGGGATGGCCTGCGGAGCACAGGCGCATCCGGAGGTGGAGGCGTTGGAGCAGAGGCGGACGCGGAGATGCGGCCGAGTGACGCGTACGCGGACGGAGGTGTTGGGCGCAGGAAAACTTGGCGACGATGGCCGGCTGGGGTACAGCGGGCGGACTGGGCAGAGCCGGCCAGGGCTCGCAAGGCTCAGCCGGCGGGAGGAGAGGCGCGCGGTCGGGTGCGGGAGCCGGAGGAATGCATGAGGTGCAGCCGGCAAGGGTGAGCTCAGGCTTCGATTGGAGGCGGTGACGGCCGGCCGGGTGCAGGAGCCAACGGCGGCAGCCCAAGCTGAGGCGGACCAGTGCGGCGTGACGTGGGACCGGGGACGACCTGCCGGTCGTGGTATGCGGAGCTCGAGCTCGGGCATTGGGGCGGAGGCCGGACGCGCGCACTGTCGGGATGAAGAGGAGGCGCCGGACGCGGAGAGGAGGCCGTGTGCGGAGGCGAGCCTGGGCATCAGGTCGCGGACGGTGAGCTCGCACGAGCGCGTGGGTGGACACTGTGACTTTGCTTGGGGAAGATGCACTGCGCGGCGGAGTAGCTTGGGCGCGGCCTGGCAGAGGCACGGAGGCGCGCGGTCGGCCGGATATGACGGCGGCCAGGGCGGGGAGACGCCGGCTGAGGGGGAGACCGGACGGAGGATCTTGAGCAGAGGCGCGCACACGCACGCGCGCGGGCGAGGCCGAGGTGGCAGAGGCGAGTCGGACGCTGGTGCAGCAACGAAGCCCGGCGCAGGCAGAGGTGGACGCGCGCCGGTGGCTAGAACCGGTGGGGAGGTCGTGGATGTGGAGGAGCTCGGGCAGCAGGTCGACAACGCGGGCATGCGCTGGTGTCGATCTAGATCCAGACCCGCAGGATCAGCACGGCGCCATGGCCGGTGACGAAGATGTCGACGAAGATTGATCCCGCCGAGAACAGGATACTCTCGCCGCGTGCCCCACGGTGGGCGCCAAATGTCGTGGTGGGTTGCACGGCATATCCATCAGAGATGGAAAGAATTATGGGGCAAGGCGGCGATGGCGTTCCGGCAGGATTGGGCACAAGCACGGCAAGAACACACGCGATGTACCCAGGTTCGGGGCCCTCTTGTGGAGGTAACACCCCTACGTCCTGCATGTCTAATGTATATCATGGCATAGATCTCGGGCTACATGGTTGCTCCTTGAGCTGTGTTTGTCTCTCTCTAGCTAGAGGAAGAAGAAGGGGTAGGTGGGGATGAGAAGAGCCTTCACCTCCCAAAATATTTATCTAGGGTTTTCTATCAGTTGCCTCTCAAGGGCTCCCTGGTGCACCTTATAAAGGGGATGCCCTGGGGACAAAGGGGTGGCCCATTAGGCCCAGCTAGTACTACTTAGGGCAGCCTGGAGCCTCCAGCCGGACGGCTGCCTGGAGCCTCAGTCGGACGGCTGCCTGGAGCCTCCAGCCGGACGGGCTGCCTGGAGCCTCCAGCCGGACGGGCTGCCTAGAGCCTCCAGCCGGACGGGCTACCTGGAGCCTCCAGCCGGACGGGCTGCCTGGAGCCTCTAGCCAGCAGCTTGCTTGAACTTTGGTATACCCGGGGGTCATTCCCCCAACATTTCCTTCTTGCATCAGAACGCAACCAAGTCCGAGGCGTGATGCATTGCAATACACGTAGAAACTCTTGGTGACGTCCGGCATTACTAGGACTGGGGCTGTGGTTAATTTCTTCTTCAACTCTTGGAAACTATCTTCACACTTCTGGGTCCATTCAAATTTCTGATCCTTCCTCAATAATTGGGTCATGGCTTTGGCTATACTGGAAAATCCTTCAACGAACTTGCGGTAATAACCCGCTAGTCCAAGAAAGCTACGGATCTCGGTCACACTAGTGGGGGTCTTCCAGTCAAAGATGGCTTTAATCTTCTCCGGGTCAATAGAAACTCCTCCGGCAGATATGACCTGTCCGAGAAATGCCACCTCTTTAAGCCAAAACTCACACTTGCTAAGCTTGGCATAAAGTTGGTGCTCTCGAAGGGTTTCCAAAACTAGGCGCAAGTGAACAGCATCTTCTTCTTCGGTCTTGGAATAAACAAGAATATCATCGATGAAGACTACCACAAACTTGTCGAGGTACTCCATGAAGATCTTGTTCATCAGGTTCATGAAATAGGCTGGGGCATTGGTCAGACCAAAGGACATTACGGTGTACTCAATCAATCCGTAACGGGTGGTGAAGGCAGTCTTGGGAATGTCTGATTCTCGGATTTTCAACTGGTGATATCCTGTCCGTAGATCGATCTTTGAAAAGACTCGGGCTCCGTTCATTTGATCGAACAGATCCTCGATCTTGGGAAGAGGATACTTGTTTTTAATGGTGAAGCGCTTGGGCGAATAAGGCCTTTACTGAGCATATCAGCCAACTGCTTCTTTAACTCCACTAATTCTTCTGGATTCATCTGATAGGTTCTCTGGGATATAGGAGACATTCCTGGGATAAGTTCAATCATGAACTCAATGTCCCTGTCTGGCGGCATAACAGGCAATTCTTCCGGAAAAACATCTCGGAATAGGTTTACAACACGGATCTCATCAAGGGTGGGTCGAGCTATGCCCTCATGGCATACTGGTTTGGTCTGGCTGGCCTCAGATACATACTTCACTTCAACTCCATTGTCTGAAGTGAGGGTAATGGCTTTTCTGGCGCAATCAATACGGCCGTGATACTTGGCTAACCAATCCATTCCAAGAATCACATCTATGCCTTGGGTTCCTATTATGATTAGGTTGGCTGTAAACTTTTCTCCTCCAATCTCTATGGGGGTTTCGGAACACATCTGGTTGGTTTTGGCTAACAAGCCTGGAGTTTGTATCAACATCGGCTTGGTTAAAAGACTCCCGACTAAACCTCCCTTGGAAACAAACCCTTGGGTAACAAACGAATGGGTGGCACCAGAATCAAACAGAACAGTTGCAGGTACTGAGTTGACAAGGAACATACCCAGCACAACATCTGGCGCTTCCTCAGCTTCTTTAGCATTGATGTGGTGCAGACGGCCCTTGACAACAGCAGCATTTCCACGGGGTGCGGCATTCTTGCCATTTCCATTTCCATTGCGGGCTTGACCCTGGTTCGGTGTAGGCTTCTTTGGATTGGGGCATTCTCTGGAGTAGTGACCTTTGGTGCCGCATTCAAAGCAAACAACATTGGCCTTGGGATTGAAGTTGTTGGGGTTTCCTACTAGACGGTTGTTGTCATTGGGACGGTTGAAGTTGTTTGGGCAGTTTGGAAGGGTGGGGCGTGGTGCTGGCGGTGGATGATAAGCAAGTTTGGGTGCAGGTGGAAAAGTACGAGGCTTCTGGTTGCTAGAACCTTCTGAAGCAATCATCCTTCTCTTGCGCCCTTCAAACATAGACTTGCGCTTGGTCTCTAGCTGGATAGCCTTGTCCACAAGTGACTCCAGATCAATGAAATCATGGATAACCAAGGCGCACTGAAGCTCATCATGCAGTCCACTCATGAAGCGCTCGATCTTCCTCTTCTCGGTGTCGACATCATCAGGAGCATACCGAGATAAATCGGTAAACTCATCAAGATAGCCAACCACGTCTTTGCTTCCCTGTCTCAGCTTGCGGAATTCATCCTTCCTCTCAATAAGTCCGCTAGGACTGTGCTTCTTGCGGAACTTCTCCTGGAACTCAGCCCAATTGATCACATGACTAGCCTACTGGAGAGCCTTGATAGTTTCCCACCAAGCTCGTGCAGGTCCAGCAAGATAGTGGGTTGCATACAGAACCTTCTCATTCTCCCCTACTGTGGCAACTTCCATATTGTTGTTGATGGTGCGAAGCCAGTCATCGGCTTCCAAGGGGTAAAGTCCCATGGAGTAGGTGGGTGGGTTGGTCTTCTGGAAATCGCTCAGGGTGGATTGCAAGTGTCCATCTCCGTTGCCATTGCCATTGCCATTGTTGTTGTGGTTGTGGTTTTGGGCATTAGCGGCGAGTTGCTGGAGAAAAGCGAGGTGGGCCTGACGCTCTTGGCGAGAGGCCTCGCGGTCCTCCATAATGATCCTAAGGAGTTCGGCCGGGGTAGGCTCAGGGGGTGGTGGTGGCGGGTCATTGCGACTGTGGCTTCCTCCTTGGGTGTCCACCATCTTGAGATTAAACGGGTATAAGCGGCAAAACAGACTAGGGATGTGCCTTACTTCAACATGGTAGGGTTTCGAGTTGTTGGGGTAAGAGGGCTTTACTACACGGAAGTTTTCGAAATGAATTCACAAATTTCGAAATTTTCAAAGCACACAACAATGTCAAGCAAAAGCATCACATGCATAAGTTCCACTCATCATTACATAGTTGCTACAAGCATATGGTTTCATAGCAACCATTACACTACTCAAAAGCGACTACAACTGGGTTGACCTAACCCTATGATAACTCGAAAGCGACTAAGTGATCCAACTACTGGGGTGGAACACTCAGCACAACATCGTCAGCATCGGACTCGAAGGCACGCTCCTCTGGGTCCTCCTCGTCCTCGTCAAGAAGGGGCTCGGTCGGTGATACGTCTCCAACGTATCTATAATTTCTTATGATCCATGCTTGTTTTCATACCATTTGCTACATGTTTTGTTTACATCTTATAGCATTTTTATGCATTTTCTGGAACTAACCTATTAACAAGATGCCACAGTGCCAGTTCCTGTTTTCTGCTGTTTTCCCGTTTCAGAAAAGTACTTAAGGAAATATTCTCGGAATTGGACGGGACAAAAAGCAGCAGTCTTATAATTCAATGGACTACACGGAGCCCGAAGGAGAGGACATGGAGGGCCGTGGGCCGGCCACACCATAGGGTGGCGCGGGACCCATGCCTGCCGCGCTACCAGGTGGTGTGGGGCCCACGAGCCGCCTCCGACGCCGCCCCTTCGCCTATATATTGCCCCCGGCGCATAAAACCTAGGAGGATACGCCATATTCCACAGAAACACCCGAGCCGCCGCCATCGCCGACAAGTTTCGGGGGACAGAAGTCTCTGTTCCGGCACCCTGCCGGGACGGGGAAGTTCCCCCGGAGCCATCTCCATCGACTCCGAAAGCCATCTCCATCAACTCCACCACCATCTCCATCGCCGTTGCTGACTCCTATGATGAGGAGGGAGTAGTTCTCCCTCGGGGCTGAGGGCCGTACCGGTAGCCATGTGGTCTATATCTCTCTCTCCCATGATTTGATCTATATGTGATCATGAGCTTTGCAATCTAGATGTTGTTATGTTACTCAAGTGGGCTTTATTTATGTGATCTCCGGAGACTCCTTGTCCCACGTGTGTAAAGGTGACAGTGTGTGCACCGTGTGGGTCTTTAGGCTATATTTCACAAGATACTTGTTCACTGATTTATTATTTGAGTTGGATGTCTCTATGAAATTGTGGTGTGTTAGTACCTCCTATGAATGCTCATGGTCCAGTGTGGGGTATTCATTAGTACTTGGGAATATATGTTTGAGGCGTGCTTTTGCATTCCTACACAATGAATTAGTGTTCGTTATCCAGCCGGAGAATACTTCGGAGTAGTATATTGAAGTGCTTATATTTATATTCAATTATGATTACATTGTTGAGAGTGACCACTAGTGAAAGTATGATCCCTAGGCCTTGTTTCTAAGCATTGAAACACCGTTTACAACAAGTTCTGCTACATGTTTGTTTGCTGCCATTTTTATTTCAGATTGCAACTACTACTTATTATCATCCATATTACTTGTATTTCACTATCTCTTCGCCGAACTAGTGCACCTATACATCTGACAAGTGTATTGGGTGTGTTGGGGACACAAGAGACTTTTTGTATTGTGATTGCAGGGTTGCTTGAGAGGGATACCTTTGACCTCTACCTCCCTGAGTTCGATAAACCTTGGGTGATTCACTTAAGGGAAACTTGCTGCTGTTCTACAAACCTCTACTCTTGGAGGCCCAACACTGTCTACAAGAATAGAAGCGTGTGTAGACATCAGTCGGCTCCGCCTCGTCTTCGACGATCTCCTCCTCGTCGTCGTCCTCCTCGTAGTCCATATCCTCCAAGTAATCCTCATCGTCACTAATGAAGGCGTTGCTCTCCTTGCGGAGATCCTCGCCTTCCTCGTCCATCTCATCGGCTCGGCGCTCAAGCTCCTCGATCAGCTCGTCCTGCTCCGCCACTCTCTTGCGAAGCTTGGCGATGGTCTTCTTCAGGCGGATCCTCCTCTGGTGAAGGTCGGCCTTGTCCTGCTGCAGGAGTGCAACACGGTCACGGCTCGCCTCGAGCGCGATGCGCTCAAAGTGAGACCGGTACCTCACACGGCGTAGGTCCTCCTGGGTACGGTAAAGTAAGACCTCCATGTCCACGAGGTGCTCCCCAAAGGTAGGGTGGCGAACAGTGGAAGTAGGACATCCCTTGGTGTCACGCCTCCCGTAGAACCTGAAAGGTGAGTTCGGTAACTCGTCCTTGTGCTCCTCACAAAGTCGGGCCAGCAGCCTCTGCATGGAACGACACAGTCCGTCGTCCCAACTGGCATCCATCGTGGTGAAAGAAAGCATCCTAGAATGGGAGGACTTGATGTTCCCCCGGACAGATGACTCGATGAGCCAACTCAGGTTGCCCTTGTCGTGAGCGTTGACCTACGCTCCACAGAACTCAGGAGCTGGGTGACCCAAGATGTCGCTCAACTTGTACAGGTCCTTCTCAAACATGAGGTTGCCCTTCTCCTTAACTTGCGAAAACTCAATGAAGTGTAGCGCCATCTACAATTTTTAAGAAAAATTTTAAGTTAGTGGGATGACTAGAGTGCAATTAAGTTTAAGTGAGGCAACAAGTAAGTCAAAATTTTAGCTCAATGAATTAACGAGTGGGTAAAATTTTAAGGATACCGGAAAGTTGTAATATTTAGTGTGAATAAAATTTTGCATATATGAGAGGATTAGGAGATAAGAAGTTTTCGAAAATATTTTCACTCTTTTGTTTTAGAAATTACTTTTGTAACTCCATCTAACGACCATGCTAACTAAGGTCTCCTATGGTCAAGACTTTGCTCTGATACCAACTCTGTGGGGACCCCAGACTAGCTGTCCGAAATACCCGATTATGGTTCACACAACGATCCCATGATCAGTCTGTCATTGCCCATAATCCGAATTGAATACCAAAGTTTACATCCATTACAATACCGAATTAAAGTCTTACATAATAGGTCACTTAGACCAAGTCTTACATACTTGCCTTCACGGGCCAAATCAAAAGCATTCAGCGGAAGCTACGTAGTAGAAGTCCAATGCGTCCTAACGACGACCCGACAGGCAGTTGACTCACGAAGATCCCTAGTTCGCATAGAAGTCACCATACTCCGCTTCGGCGTAGTTCTCCTCGAGATCTGGCTAAGACAATAGCCAGGGACGAAACCAATATGAGTACAATGGGAATTGTACTCGCAAACTACCCCTAATGTGAGTATGCACCAGTTTTAAGTTGCTTCCTATAACACTTTTACTTATTAAAACATCTCCATATCTTTGTTGAAATCATCTCTATATCCTTGTTGAAAAAGATAAAAAAAGTATCATTTCTATTTTTAAGGAAAAATCACCCTTTTTATTATTTAACCAAAACTCCTCCTTTTTCTGGTCATGCCACATCATGAGCCATTTATCTCCCACAACTCATACCACTCCATTTGGTATAGTTGGGTAACATCACCTCTACTTTGGTTCATTTACTTAAACTTTTCCAAACTTTGCCAAAAACTTGCACATGGTCTAGTAGGGCCTCCCAACTGTCCATATCCGAGGACTCGGCTATTTGAATAGTTTTACCCTCTGCAGAGGTAGCACGCTTTTCCCACACCCATCCGGCAACTCATTGTTTCTGCCATGTCCCGCCATACAAGGTGTATGCGAAGTTGAGCCACCGACCATAGCCTGTCCTTTGCTCATGCTAGTATAGGACCCTACCGCTACGAATTCACCATTCCTTCGACACCTAGTACAGGATCCCCCGTCGAGGAACCTAGATGTGAGGACTCGTAGTTCTGCCCGGCGAGCAGAGCCCTTCAATCCCCCGTCCATCAGACACCGGGACCCAGGTCAGGGGGTAGGTCGCCATGACCATCCCCTCATGGAACGAGGTCATCCTCGTTGTTGAGGCATCCCATACTAATATGAGCAAATTATATGACTACGCCCATTCCCATATGTGGGTAGATGTGGTCGCACAGGTTATTGGCTGGTTGACGTAAGTACTAAGACACAATGTGCATTTTTCATACACACCATCTTTCAACCTTTCTCCATTTCCACACCGACAGCTCGGCATTCCACATCCATCCAAATACTTTAAAAAGGAGTTTTGGAACAAATTATATTTTCCCATCCTATAGTTTTAAATATCTACTCTATAATTCTACATAGGGTGGCAAAATAGTTTTTCATGTTTTTGTAAAAAGGCTTTTGAAATCACTAACACTTTGAATATTGCAGGTGATCCAAAATAAATGTATGTAAAAGCAAGCTCAGTGAAGTAGCTTTCCTTGCTCAACAAAGTGCTCGGGTTCCTGCTGTTCGAAGTAATCCCCTTCCCCGTAGGCTCCGGCAACGTTCTCGTCTAATCGATAATTAAACAATACAAACAATCACTAAGACTAACCAAACAAACATCACATCATTACAATCATAAACATCACAATTAGCTACTGCACACACAAGGTAACACAATTTGAATTCAATTTAATTTAATTAACCATTATTTAATTGTGTCACAAATATGGCAGAAACTAGGGTTTCATGTTTAATTGCATAACTTAAGTTCTGTTGATCACAAAAATGTGAACTAAAATTCTATAGAAAGCTACTGATGAGTAGAAGACAACCTAATTGGATTCATTTCAATTTGAGTTATTAAACTCCCTATATAAATGTTTTAATCCAGTAAGTCAATATTCTAGTTTTTGCTACAACTCAAGTTAATTTTATTCAAAAATTAAATCTTTTTAGGGGTAACTAGCACTGATTAAATTTGATCTAGCAAAATTGGCCCTAACTCATTTGGATTTACCATTATGGTTTTAAAAAAGTTTTAGTTCAGATAGGCTTTCTTTCTTTCAACTGATGCCAATTAATTAATAATAACTAATTAATTCTACAAAAATTAGGGCAGCTAATTTATCACATTACTAAGCTAACAAAATTGGTTTGACATTATTTGGATTAACAAGGTATCAGCTTCTGTGGCATTTTTAAAACTACTCTCTACTTATTAATCTAAATGAAATAAAACCACTCTGGTGAGTTAGACAATTTCATAAGCTTTCCAAAACATATTTATTTGATTTATTTGGATTCCTAAATCTCGAGATATTGAATTTCAAAGTTGGGTCCAGTACATGGAATTCCAGAGAAATCTAAATTCGAAAATGCTCCTATTCCGGATAATGTTGAAAATTATGACAGGTGGGGCCTACTCGTCAGCGATACGGTGTGCGCTGGGAAAATTATTAAAACGCTGGCGGATGGGGTCCACCCGTCAGCCTAATTTAACCGAACCGGTAAGTCACCGTTGGATCTAGATCCAACGGTCCAGATTCAAAGGATTCGGTGGCAACCTAATTTCGGCGGCGCCGCCGTGCCGGCGGCACAGTGGTGGATGGATTGCTCACCTAGGGGGCTCAAGTGGATGCGGGGACGGTGCAGAACGACGGCGGAGGCTCAGGGAAGACCTTGGGAGGACTGGTGCTTGCTGGGGACGGTGGGTTCGTCGGCGTCGAGCTTCCCGTCGCTTCCGTGGCCACGGCGGAACTCCGGCAAGCTCCTGGCGACGATTCCATCCACGATACAGAGGGGAAAAGGGTGCGGGTGAGTGCGGTGTCCATGGGGAGTGCGGTGGAGGGGTCAGAGGGGAGAAGGAAGCAGCGGCACGGCGGATTCGTGCTCGATGCCAACCTTCGGCTCCGGCGCGCTCGAGGAAGAACCAGGGTAGCAGCGGCCCTGCGGCAGCGGCTCCGCCCTCCTGGCGGTGTGCTAGAGGTGGTAGGGTGAGGGAGAGGTGCTGGGGTGGCGTGGTGTGGTGGAATTGCGAGGCTCGGGCGGGGTTTTTATAGCCGGCAGCCAGTCCATGGTGGAATTGCGAGGCTTGGTGCAGCGGCCACGCGGGCTCGCCATAGGAGCGGTGGAGGTGCGGCTACGGTGCGGGCATGCCAGGGAGCAGGATGGGGGCGTGGGGTGGCGTGGCGCGAGCTCGGCAAGGGGGGACGCTCTGGCATGCTCTGTGCGAGCTCGGGCGGTGCTGGGCGGCGCGGGCATGGGCGTGTGGTGTCGGGGGTGGCCGATTCCCGCGTCCAGGGGGCGCGGTGCGGTGCTGGGAGAGGCAGGGCGCGGCGCTAGGGCTAGGTGGGAGGCTACGGTGCCTCCTACACGTCGGCGACAGGAGCGGCATGGCGACAGTGCGGCTGCTCCCCGGGTGTCGACGATCACCGCGTCCACTAGGGTGGTTCCCTTGCTGGTTTGGGGTACTGGGCAGGTCCGCGAGGTGGAGGGATGTGGAGTGGAGCAAGGAATCAAAGAACAAACATCCAAATCCATCAATTTGATCTCGAGTTCGTCGGATTGGGGAAGAACACGGGCTCTGCCCTCCAGGTGTTCGATGAAATGCTTCAATGAAATTTTAATTCAAATTTTTTAAATTGGTTTCCACACTTGACCTTATATATATTAATAGGGATTTTTGGTGCTATGATGGAATTCATTTGATGGGTGCATCATAGCACATTTTGGGATTTATAATGATAAAGAAAGAATTTAGGATTTTAAATTTAGATTTTTGAAAATATATTTTGAAGAGGGAAAAGGCATAAGAGCAAAGTGGGAGTGATCACTATGTCACCCCACTGAATTTTGTTTTGAAAGAAAATATTAATTTCTCACTTAGGGAAATTAGTGTGGCACTGGCCTCATGATTTTATGTGCTGGTGTTTTGATTTTGCTTCTCTTCCTGTCTTCATAATTTTTATTTTAGCAATCACACACATAAATCAACAAAACACAAGCAATCACACATAAATTAATAAAAAAATTGTTGGCCCACATTTTTGGAATTAATAATACTTATATTAATTCTGGGATGTTACACGGCCGGCGCGGGGACCGAGGAGGCTTTCCGTTCGATCGTCTACTCCCTAGAGATTCAAGGCGAGCATTGGCGGTCCGCGTGGATCGCAGCGTTCGGAAGACCTGTGGGACGCGCACCTCCGTAGTGTGCGGCTCTGACGGATGTGACAAGACGTTCAAGACCTGACGCCGGGGACCCACTTTGACTCCTTTTTTGGTCATAGCCCCGGCAGCAGAAAGGCGTGGCCGCCGGGACTATGCCCGGGGGCTACTGTCGCAACAGTGGAAAATGGGGTTCCCCTGATGCGGTGAAAGTGGGTCCATCGCACATGGGCCCACCAAGGAGGTACTCAAGGCCAAGGCACAAGACTGGCAGATGGTCCCCCCCATCTGCCCCACAACGCCCCGACGCACGCGTCATCGACAACCAAGGCAAAGGACTCGGGGACCCTCCGGGGCCCCCTCGACCCGGAAGCAGGCATGGAGGTCCCGGGACCCCGACGCCCGGCAGGAGGCCACGCTCACCCCCGAGAACCAACCTCCAGTGCGCAAAGAGGATAAGCTTGTCAGCCCTGGCTGGAGGCTCCTAGAAGACTTGGGCGCCAAGAAGATGGAGGCGCCAAAGGGGGGTAGAGGCGGAAAAGCTGTCAGCCTCTGTCTGCCCTCCCTGGAAGGCGGCCTCACCTACCCCCTCTGAGAAGAATACTTGGACGAGAGGAGGCCACGTCACCCCCTAAGAAGAACCCGGAGGGGTTTTCCCGCCAAAACCCCTCCGGCCCCAAGGGTGCACCTGTGGTATCCCCTTAGCCTATAAAAGGAGGACCGAGGCACCCAAGGGGGGAAGGAAAAAGAGGAAGAAGGACAAGTCACAACAAGGTCGCAGGACGGATTTTCAGAGAGTCGGGGGCTAGGCTAGATAGCGCACAGGAGGAAGAGTAGCATAGGCGAGAGGTGATCTCCTCCGGGCCAGGATCTGCTCGTCTTCAACCTCTAGCCAACACCTCACGGGTTCTGTAGCGCCCCGACCCCGAAACTATACAGTGAAGCATTGTGCAACCGGTCATGCTACACAATCGAGGGTTACTGGGTTTACCAATCCCAGGCCAAAACCTTTGGCAGCTGTGCTCAGAATGGATCATCGGCACACAACACCACGATCATGCCATAATCTCAGACATCGCTATCACGCATAGTTAAGAGACCGAGACTTGTGGAACAACTGGCACATTGCAGACTCTAGGACAGAAAAGCATTTAACAACTCATATAAGAGAAGATACAAATATTACACACAAAAGTTCACAGACCATCAATTCATCAAGCGGAAGCGAAGTAGGTTGTCTAATACAACGAGATGCAAATATATGGCCTAAGAGGCCTACAGATAAAAGATCCCAGCCAGCTTGTTCCACGGTCCCAAGCTGCCACCTGGAAACCCCAAACTACTAGTCGACGTCCACGAAGAACCCACCTAGTTGCTCGGTGTCGTCCTCCTCTGAAATACAAATATAAAGGCAGCAAAGAGAGACTGAGTACGACGTACTCGCAAGTTTAGTAGGGCGATATAGGCCCAATGCTGACGGAGGCTCTAAAGCTATATATGTATTTCTTTTGCATAAAGCTAATTTTCATAAACAAGACATAAATGACACATGGCACCGTCTACTCAGAATATTTTTAATAAAAGGGGTAAGAGAGTAACATTTCATCTTCGGTTCTCGTCGAACCTACTTGTAGCCATAACCACTCATCTCCACCAGAGGCACTCCCTCGAATCACCCTCGAGGAAATGAACCTTTATCACAAGTTCATTATGCAACCTTTAGCTGCCATATCAATTAGGTTAATGTTCTCTATGAGCTAATCCGCCTTTCCCAAGAGTTTGTCCATAACCGTGGACACGGCTTTTCGAAAAGATTTAACCCTGCAGGGGTGTACTAATTTACCCATTGGTACCGTCCGGCTCACCTAATTGGCCCTCTTCCGGGGAAGGCCGGCGAGCGGGCGCGGTTAGACCTTTACAATGCATGAGGCTTACTCAAGGACCATCCGTGTGTGGAAGGATAGGTTCAGCGCCTCCAACGCCCTGCCCCGCGGCCACATCCTAAACACCACCATCCTCATTCCTTTTTCCACCCACACACTCACGCGCAAATGGAAATAGCAAACTAGAGGACCCTTGACAAGCCCCTCACAAATTATTCGGTCAGTAAGGCGCCCATACGCCCACCAATGGCAGCACGATCGGTTCTTGGTTCTAGCTAAAAGCACTCTCAGCCTAGGCGGCAAGAATGAGGCAAAACACCCTTCCCGAGGGCAACTCATCCAAGCCTTTTATCAAATTAATTAAGCATCACATATGTCCACCATGCCCGAATCATTCCATCGACAACAATAATTATGGAATTCAACAACGGACATAACCGTATTTCAACTAAGCATTGCTAAGCATAGCTAAGCATATAACCAACAATTATATTTTGTATCCGGCCAACACATCAACACTAAGTTTCATAGGTAGGGATACATGTGATTGGCTCGGGGAAAAACATGCATTCATAGGACACTCTATGTCTTGATCAGAAATGACATTTGAATCGCATGCAATATTATGGTGGATAAAATAAGTTGATAAAAACATAGGATGCTAGATGCCAAGAAGGTTAGGTTATCTCTTGACTTGCTGCCTAGGCGCGTAGTACTGCTCGTCGGGGTAGGTATCGTTAACCTCGACTCCGGAATCTACCGATACCCAAAAGAAATACAAAGAACACATAAATCACATGAACACAAGGTGCAATGCGCAATCACATGATGAGATGTCCAATTGATGCAAAGATATCATCATTTAATTTATCAAACAAATTAAATGGAGTTCCAAATAATTAGAGCAATTATTTGGAAACAACCCCATATTTTTCTTAGTGACCACATTCTTCATAAATTATTAAATTATTATGGAAGTGACTCAATACATGAAATGGGTAGAGTTTGTCATTCCGATCATTTTGATACCTCAATTGTAATTTTCGGAGTATCGATGAATAAATGGCAAATTAATTAAATAAAGGAATTTAATTCTTTTAATCAAATTATGAATAACATCAAACAAATATGTGTGATCATGATGTGATATTAGTATGGTTTGATTGCATTTGAAGTGTTGATCACATTTGTATTTTATTCATAATTTTTGGATCAATATTTAATAAGTTATGAATTTTCCCAATTTGGTATTATTTAACCCATTTTAGGAATTCTTAAATAAAGGCAAATTTATTTATTCAACAGGGCATGGCAATGTTACCAAAAGATAGAAAATGTTTTTCTGAGAAATTTGATATTTAATTTGCAATTTTTGGATCATTATACTAAAAGATATAAAATATTTAAACTCAGCTTATTTCATAAAAGGGAAAAACCCTGTGCAGACAGGCCGGCCTAAAGCCGGCCAGGCCGGGCCCGAGGCCGGGACGGTACCCGAAGCGGCCGGCCTACAGGTCGGCCCAGGCTGGCGTGCAGGCCAGGGCACCACCCGAACCGGCCGGCCTCCGGGTCGGCCCAAGGCCGGGGTGCGACCGGGCGAGCACGCACGCTCGCGGCCAGTCAAATGCCGCGACCGGCGCGTGCCGGCGAGGAGACTGCGCGCTGGGCGGTGATGAGGTCGCATGGCATGGGCGAGGAAAAAGGTGCGCGTAGGAGTGGGGAGGGCGGCATTCGGTGACGAGTCTCGGGCCACTAATAGGCGGCGGCACCGTCACTTACTGGTCGCCGAAGCGACGTGTGCTTCGGCGACGAGCGGCGGTGCTTGGTGGGAGCGCGACACAGAGAGGGAGGGAGAGGGAGGAGAGGTGCACCAGCACCAGGAGCTCACCAGTAGCTCGTGGGGGAGGACAGGGAGGCATGGCGAGGCTGGACGGCGACGATTCGGTGCTCGCATGGTGGCGACCGGCGGCAGAAGGGAACGGCGGCATGCTTGAGGTAGAGGGCGTCCCGGCCCGATTCAATCGGCGGGGAGGACGAGGAGAGCGATGCGAAGCTCGTGGCGGCGTCGGCGTGGCCAGGGGCGGTCGGAGTCATCGGCGTTCCTGACGGCGGCGGACGTCGGGCAGGAGCTTGAGGACACCTAGGGTTTCCGGGAGAGGAGAAAGGGGAGGGAGCAGGTGAGCGAGGAGAGGGAAAGTGGGCGACCTCGCTTGCGTGGTTGACCAGCGAGAGGGGGGCCGCGGAGTGGGGGCACGGCGGCATGGCACCAGTGCCCATGTCGCCACTGTGAGAGAGGAGAGAGAGAGGACCGAAAGGAGGACCCCACGTGCAGAATTTTATTCTTTTGCATTTTTATTTTGCAATTAAAGACCAGTAGCAATGTTGGGATTTTATTGAGGCCCTTAACAATTTTGGAAAAATATGAAACAATTCACAGAGGCTCCCCATAACATGAAGTGGTTCCACAAAAATTGGGGTAGCAATATAAATTGTTTAGATTCACAATTATTTGTATTGTTGCAATATGGTCATTTTTGATAAAAAGCAAAATACATTTATTTGAAGCTCTTAAGTATTTACAAAATAATGAAAATATTCATGGAGGCTCTCACAATAATATTGAAGCTCCCCATGAATTTAGTTTGAATTTTTGGAATGTTTAACTTGGTTTCAAAAATGGTAATTTTATTAAACCAATTTGAATTCTCAAATTTATTTAAAAGCTTGTTAAGAATTTAGCCTTTGGCAATTATTTATAAAATATATCCTTGAGCTTCCTGGACAATTTGGAAATTCAAGAATAATGTATTTTGCCAACTTGAGCTTTTTATTTGATTTGGCCATTTTGGTCAATGCATTTACTTTGGAAAATTGAGGAAGGGTTTTGCTTCCTTTGTTTTAAATTTCCAAGGCCTGCTTTATTTTAGATTAGCAATTTAAATGTATGCCATGATGCAATGCAAATCAAAAAGTGAAAATTTGGCCCATATTTTAGGGTACCAATCTGGGGCTGTTACAGGTTCTCACCCGCGACCACCACTGTAAAGCTACACCATGATACACCTCTCAATCCAGACATGCAAGAGTAGGGCTGTTAGCCTCCGAGCGGCCCGTACCTGGGTAAACTCCTTGTGTCTCTGTGATGCTTGCTAGTACGTAGATCTCGAGCGTAGACGAATCCCCCGGGCGAAGACGTTACTCAGCCTCCTTCGCGCCCCATACCGAACCTAAAAAGGGGGTATCCTTTACTCCCGGTGTCCGTGATCCAAGACACGACACTTGTCGAGAAATTCTTTCCCGGCAACCCCGAACCCTTGACGGACCTTGCAGGTTTGGAAGCCGAACTGGACGAGGCGACTTCGTTCTTTGACGAACGGTTGTGGTCCAGTGCTCGTGGAGGTGCGAAGACGGCATTGGGCCTAATGATGGCGCACTACCCGGAGGCAGAAGCCTGGCGCGTTGCATCCGGCTTTCCTCTTGAAAAGGAGGACGGCATGCCGATGGACGATCAAGAACGCAAGAAAATCCTTCGCTCCGTCTCCGGCTACGCCAGCAAAATTGCCAATATGGTCTCCCTGGCCACCATCTTCAAGGAAGTGTCATGCCCGCAAACTCCCGTCCAGTCTGATGATGACTGTGAATAAGCGAACAAATCTTCATGAGCCGAACATGCTTCCTGAGCCGGCCATCCTAAAAATGTAATTGGCAAGATGTAAAGCCATCCAAACAATATATATGTCTAGAAACAACTAAGCATTTCGCTGTATGTTAATCAACTTCTATATTTGCAAATTTGCAATTTTTATGCCTCAGTTTATTCTGGCCTTGACACCTTAGCCTTTAAGCGCCAGAAAACCTATTGCGAAGCAAACTTGCTGAGCAACAGGGTACGCAATGACCAATCTGTTTAGACTCAGAACAAGTGTCGCCTTTCGGTGCCGAAATGCTTTGAAGCAACCCGGCGCAAAAAGCTAGCAGACAAACATTAATTTGGCAAAACGTTGTTTTTTCATCACCTTAAGGCGGATTCAACTTGAAAGATAGTTTACCAACAAGCAACACAGCCAATTTCGGGTAAACAGATGATAGCAATAAGATCATTGGGAAATAAAGGATGGTACAGATTCTCGAATTTCACATGAGAGAAGCCAATTTTTATTTCATGATCACATTGACATGGTTACAATAGAATTTGCTAAGTGTAAAAAGGACGTAGCTGAGCGATATTCCAAGGACGTTTCATCTCATCTAAGTTGTCAACCAGAAGCCTTTTCCTCTTGCGACCTTTCTTCCTGGGATCTTTCTTTGAATCCCTTAAGTCGAGGAGATAGTATGACCCGTTTTTCAGAACTTTGCTGATAACAAAAGGTCCTTCCCATGGCGGGGATAATTTGTGCTGCCGGCTTTGCACAAGCCGAAGCTCTAAGTCGCCTTCTCGAAAAGACAGATTCCGCACTCTACGGCTCTGATAGCGACGTAGATCTAACTGGTAGATGGCGGATCGTTGGAGAGCTAGCTCTCTTTCTTCTTCGAGGATATCTAAGCCGTCTTGATGTGCTTCTTCTGCGTCTTCTTCGACGTAGGCTGCGACTCGAGGCGAATCGTGGATCATGTCGGTTGGGAGTGCCGCTTCTTCACCATAAACAAGGAAGAAAGGGGTGAAGCCGGTCGATCTATTTGTGGTAGTACGAATACTCCATAAGACCGCTGGCAATTCATCAACCCAAGCGCCGGCTGCTCGATGCAATGGGGCTTCAAGCCTCGGCTTAATACCTTGCAGAATAATGCCGTTAGTGCGCTCTACCTGTCCATTGGATTGTGGGTGTGCCAGCGATGCCACGTCGAGCCGGATTTTTGATCGGCTGCAAAACTTTGATAGCTCACCGACGGCAAAGTTTATGCCATTGTCAGTGATAATGCTATTCGGTATGCCGAATCGGGTTGTTATCTCGACGATGAACTTTGTAGCTATAGCTCCGTCGAGTTTCTTGATGGGCTTTGCCTCCACCCACTTTGTGAATTTGTCGACCGCTACCAGCAGGTGAGTTAAGCCTCCTCTTGCCGTTTTGGAAGGTCCTACCATGTCGAGCCCCCAGACCGCGAACAGCCAAGTAATACGGATCGTCCGGAGCTCCTGAGCCGGCAAGTGAACCTGCTTTGCGTAGCGCTGGCATCCTTCACAAGTCTTGACGATGTTGATAGCATCCTCCTTAGCCGTTAGCCTGAAGAATCTGTGCCGAAACGCCTTAGCGACCAACGCCTCTGCCGCCACGTGATGCCCACATTCGCAGGAGTGGATTTACTCAAGGATTTGCCGCCCTTCCTCTGGAGAGACGCATCTTTGGAAGATGCCGGATGTGCTCCTTTTGTAAAGTTGTCCGTCAATAATTGTGTACGCCTTTGCTCGGCGCTCAATTTGACGGCTCAACACCTCGTCGTCCTTGGGCAGTTTCATATTAATCAGGAAATCAATGTAAGGCGTGGTCCAATCCGGGGTTACCAAGCATACTTGAACTGATTCTGCCGACAAGGGATAATCTTCGTCACCGCCTTTGATGGACGGCTTATGTAGATGGTGGAGAAATACGTCTGGAGGCACTGCCTTTTGCCTGGAACCTATTCTGGCCAAGGCGTCAGCAGCTTCATTGTCATCTCGGGAGATATGTTGAACCTCTAAACCGGCAAAGCATCGGCCGAGTTCATCGACTGTTCTCCTGTATTCCGCCATTGTGGGACTTTTTGTATCCCAGCATCCATCAAGTTGCTGCACAACAAGATCCGAGTCGCCATAGCAGAGGATGCGCTTCACTCCCAACTCCTTAGCCATATGAAGGCCATGGAGGAGAGCCTCATACTCTGCTACATTGTTGGTGGTGTTGAAGTGGATTCGGAGGACATAGCTGAGCTTGTCACCCTTAGGCGACTTTAGTACTACTCCAGCCCCCGAGCCTTCCTTCATCTTTGAGCCATCAAAGTGCATTATCCAGTACTGAGAATCCGGCAAAGGCGTGCTTTCCATCGCCTCTGTCCAGTCTGCGACAAAGTCGGCTAGAACTTGAGATTTGATGGCGGTCCTCGGCTTATACTGGATGTCAAAGGCTGCTAACTCGATGCCCCATTTAGCGACTCGGCCCGTTGCGTCGACATTGTTGATGATGTCCTTTAATGGAGCTTTGCTGACCACCGTGATTGTGTGATCCTGAAAGTAATGCCGTAGCTTTCTGGCGGCAAAGAATACTCCATAGGCTAACTTCTGGTAGTGAGGGTAGCGCTGCTTCGAATCTCAAAATAGAAAGGGCGCTTATCCGGCCATTGCTTCCCTTCCTCCAGGCGCTCCACTACAATGACGGCACTTATTACGAAATTCGTGGCCGACATGTAGAGAAGAAGCGGCTCTTTTTCCTTCGGAGCTGCCAATATTGGAGCATGTGTCAATGTATACTTCAGCTGTGCCAAAGCTGCCTCTGCCTCCTCTGTCCAAAGAAAATTGTCCGACTTTTTGAGGAGCTTATATAATGGCAATGCTTTGTCACCAAGCCGGCTAATCAATCGACTTATAGACGCGGCGGAACCCGTAAGCCGCTGTATGTCCTTCAGAAAAGTCGGCCTTTCGATGTTCTGAATCGCCTTTATCTTTTCCGGGCTAACTTCAATTCCTCTTTGAGAAACAATGAAGCCCAGAAGCTTGCCTGCGGGTACTCCGAAGATGCATTTTGCCGGATTAAGCTTCATCTGGTACTCCCTTAGGTTTGCAAAGGTTTCCGATAGATCGGCGATAAGATCGACACGCTTCTTCGACATGACCGCTATGTTGTCGACGTATACGTGAACATTGCGGCCAATCTGCTTGTCCAAACACCGCTACATACACCTTTGGTAAGTAGCACCGGCGTTCTTTAAGCCGAAAGGCATTGTAACATAGCAGTAATTGCCATATGGCGTGGTGAAGGACGTCTTGATTTGATCTGACTCCTTCATCTTAATCTGATGGTACCCCGAATAAGCGTCCAGAAAACATAGCATCTCTGAGCTGGTAGTTGAATCAATGACCTGATCAATACGCGGTAAGGCGAACGGATCCTTAGGACAGGCTTTTTTTAAGCCAGTGAAATCAATGCACATACGTAGCTCAGAGGTGTTTTTCTTTGGGACTAGCACGGGATTTGCCAACCAATCAGTGTGGACAACTTCACAAATGAATTTGGCGGCAGTGAGCCTTAAGATCTACTTTCCGACCGCCTTGCGCTTCTCAGTTCCGAGCCGACGGAGGCCTTGTTTAACCGGCTTAGCGTCCTTGTTGACTTTTAGGGAGTGCTTGGCAAGTTTCCTCGGGACACCTGGCATGTCGGATGGTGACCAAGCAAAGATATCCCGGTTCTCACGGAGAAACTTGACGAGCTCGCCTTCCTATTTATCGTCGAGACCGGCACCGATGATGGCTTCCTTTGTTGGATCCTCCTTTGAGAGCTTGATTTTCTTGGTGTCATCCTTAGGTTTGAAACTCGAGTCAACCTTAAAGGACGGCTTTTCAGTTGCCGGCATCTCATCGAGACCCATTGTCTTCTTGAGATCCTCCAATTCCTCCTTGCAGAGATTTCTTCTTTAGCATGGACGGCATTGGCGGCCTCACACTCCTTAGCTTTCCTTAAGTCTCCCTTGACTGTGATGATCCCATTGGGTCCCGGCATTTTCAGCTTGACTGTAGCAGGGCCGAGCCATGAACTTGGCGAAAGCCGGACGTCCAAAGATTGCATGATATGCACTTTTAAAGGGAACCACCTCAAAAGAAACGTCCTCTGTCCGGAAATTATCCGTGCCGCCAAAGGTGACCTTCAGGGTGATCCTTCCCATTGAGGAGGCTTGTCGTCCCGGCACAATCCCATGAAACTTCACATTGCTATGGTTGAGTTGTGACTTGAAAAGACGCATTCTCTTCAATGTTGCTGCGCAGAGTATGTTGATGCTACTTCCACCGTCCATAAGCACCTTTCTCAACTTGTACTTGTCGACTATAGGGCTTACGACCAAAGCGTAGGTGCGTGTTGAAGGAACTCTGTCCGAGTGATCGCTGTGATCCCATGTGATGGGAATGTCGGACCAATCCAAATATTGAGGAACTGCAGGTACCGTAGCATTGAGTTCTCGCCAAGCCGCCTTTTCCTTGCGAGAGGAATCTATTGCCAGATTGACGATAAGGCTTTCGGTGTGCTTAGGGAATTTGCTGCATTTTCCTTCTTTGGAGACCACGTCATCCGTCTCCGAAGCAGCGTCCTCCTTCTCTTTGTCGTCCTTCCTGGACTTGCGCTTGTTCCTTGTCTTGCCGGCTTTGGGGTCCTTGGTGATGTCCCGATTGATGTGACATTGCTGGATTGTGTGGGAACTCGTCCCATCAGTCCTGAGATGATGAACACAGGGGTTGTGCTTAATGTCATCGTACTTCACCGCTGGCGGCCGGGATGATTGGTTGTTTGCCGGCTTCTTGCCCTGCCACTTGCTATTGCTTGAGCCACCCTTACCAAAGGCGGCAGCAACCTTGTGAGAAGGGCCGTCTTGGTCTTCTATCTTCTTTTTCCTGGACTCGTGTCGGCGGTTTTCGGCATCCTCCCTGTTGTCATCGTCAGCAGCGGCATACTTGTTTGCACAAGCGAGCAAGCCCCCCAAAGTTTCCGACTCGTCGGTGTAGATCATGAAGCGAGAAGTCGTCCCCTCCCTCAGAGATTGCTTAAAAGCATGGATTGCCTGAGTTTCTGAGATGCCTTCGCAAGCGTTTTTGATTTCACTCCATCGTGAGACGAACTCACGGCTGGACTCGTTCTTTTGCTGCACGCACCGCTGTAAGTCGAAAATCGACTTTGGGCGCTTATATGTGCCCTGGAAGTGCGGAATAAAGACACGCTTCATGTCACTCCAGGTATGAACTGTCCTTTCTGGCAAACCTTCAATCCACATGCGTGCCGTTCCGGTTAACATCAGGGGCAAAAATCACACTGCGGAGTCGGTGCTGCCTTGATATATGTCGCAGGCACTGACGTAATCTAAGAGCCATGTCTCAGGATTAGCCCTACCACTGTACTTCTCCACCATCTTTGTTACGTTCGACAAAGTGGGAGGTAGTATTTGCTCTCTGATTGTTCTGCCAAAACACTTGGGGCCGAGGTATTGGGCATCTCTGGCCGACTTCCTCTCCTCGATTAGGCTTCGAACATCATTGGCTGATGGCGGTTTACCAACTGACTTTTCTTGCATTGGTTCTTCCCTGTGACGGCTTTGGCTTACCCGACTCGCGTTACGCGGGGGGCTTGGAGTCCTTTGCCGTCGTGGAGGGGGTATGTACTTGGAAGGGTTATCTCCCTCTTTGCGCGGTGGAGGCGGCGGTGGAGGTGGCATATGATCTCTGTTATCCTCCCTTCGGGGTTGATTTTCCCCCTCACGTCGTCGCTCCTGACGGGGTGGTTCCGCCTTTTCCTTGTGAGGGTCCTCCTTTCGCTCCTGGCTCCGATGCTCTTCCCGGCTTCTACCAGCCTCACGATGGCGTGAAGAACCTATTCGGGATTCCGCGCCTCTAGGCTTCTTGTCCTTTGGGTCCTTGTCGCCGCCTTTGTTGTGGCTGCTTGAACCGGCTGGGTCATCATCTGGTCTGCAGGTGCAGCAACCTTTGGCCTTTTGGCCGTCGATTTGTAAAGACGAGAGTCGTCGACAAGCCGTCCTGACTTTACTTGCGAGTCATTTTGCTACTGTTGTGCAACCTCCAGTAGATAAGCCGAATATTTGAGGCGAGCATCACGGTCCAAAGATTTGTCGAACATGACCTCCTGGGCAGCCTTCATGTTTTTGGCTGGGGTGTTGAAGTAACACAAATTAGTCACCGGGTCACGTCGGTGGTGGTACTTTCTCCAGACTGAATTAACATGGTCGGCTTCCCACTTGCTGCGGAAATCCAACCTCTTATGCAGATTCTTGTCGCGAGCCGGATGGAAGACATCGTCGGCCCCCTTTTCTCTCTGCTTTTGGATGAACTCCGTTTCCTTGTTTGTGATCTCAACTTCGTGCTCCGCTATCTGGGCTACATGCTCTTCCAGCTCGGTGCGGTGCTTTTCCATGTCGGCTAGTGATGCGTTAGGAGGGAGCGGAGTTAGCAGTTGATTATACTTTGCCATCCTTTCTTCGTGCTCCTTCTCTGCTGCTTCGCCGGCCGTAGCGTCAATGTCATCTCCTGTAGCCGGCAATCTACCAGTTCCCTTCATTGGAGCCAGTGGTGGCATAAAGTCCACCTATTGAATTCCGTCTTCTGTAGTTCTTTCTTCGCCATTGGCAGTTTTCGAGGTGTTGGGGTCGTCCTTAGTACCAGAAATGTCACCCATCAAAACCTCGGCAGGGTGTCCTAAGCAGGATGCAACTTTCCGACTAAAATCGTCGGATTCTCCTTCAGATTCGAGGTCATGCTCCATATGGGCAGTGTCCCCTGATCCGGCTTCTGAATCAGCCCCAGCCTGCAAAGCAGGAAGGATAGACTCAGGCTCCGTCATCGACTCGTTAGAGCCAGATTCTCCTATGATGCCAACAAAGTGGAAGTCCAGCGCCGCCATATTGGAACTTGCGTCGTCTTCGGAATCTTCGTCGTCAGCGTCGAAAGCCAGATCCAGATCGGCGATCTCCTCAGAGTCCAGATCCGATCCTTCGTCTGCTCGAGGTGAAGCCGAGATCGTCCAAAGCCTGGGCGGTGAAGCCGACGAAGATGTCAAAACCGCCGACAGAGACCGCAGACCAGCCGGCGGGATCCTCCTTTGCCGGCGTCCAAAAGCCATCGTTGAAGACATGGTCGACTCCTGTCTCGTCGAAGTAGCTCACCAAGCCGACCGCGATGGTGTCGCCGACTCCGCCCGTAGATCCTGGACGGAACGAAACCCCGGACATCTCTGGCCCCACGGTAGGCGCCAACTATCATGGTATTGAAGAATCTAGCCGCGGCAGGGGTGCCATCGAGCTAGGTAGAGAGAGAGGGGTTTTGGAGACGTGGGGTGTTCCGGCGACGGGATGACAAAGAGTTTACCCAGCTTCGGATCTCGCAATGGTGGCGAAACCCTACGTGCTGCTATAATTCAATATAAGGCAATATCGCCGATGACAATGAAAATAGATTGAGTTCGTGTCCTAAGGCGTCCCGTAGGCCGGCTTATAAAGGCGTCCGGACCTAGGGCTTACAGGAGGAAACCTAACCGACTAGGTATAGGTGCTACTCTAATCCGGCTTGGGCCTTGCCTTGTGGGCTAAGTCTTCCGCAATGCAGGCCGGCTTCTAACCTGATGGGCCTCCTGCGCTTCATCATACTGGGCCGCCCGGTAAGCCGGATTCCGGCTTACCACCACTATGGGCCACCCTAGTATGCTGGCTTTTAGTCTTCTCTGTGAGGATACCTGTTCGGCATAACCCCAACATATGCTAGGGAATTTTTTATTTCTTTGATGTTGAATAGATTGAAGATTTGTTGCTTTTAAAGGTGCCTATGAAATTGCTTCTTTGCTGGAGAACATTGATAATGCTCGCTATCAAACTGAGAATTTTACTATCCTAAAATATTGCTTTGAAAATTATAATGATAATTATTATATTACTGAATATGTTAAGAAAGTCTCTCTTCCAAAAGGAGAGACCGATGCTTTGCAGGAACCTATGGAGGAGGAAATTGCTGAAACTAAGATCCCATTAGGTGAAAAAGAGGAGGAGAGTGAGGAACAAAAGGAGGACCTACCTTCTAATGAAAGTAACTCTTCAACTCTTACTTTGTATGATATGCAACAACTTCCATGGCTCAAGAAAGACAAAAATAAACTATCAAATGCTTTTGCTACTGTTATTTGTGATGAATTTAATGATACGCCTTTATCTATGCCTCTAATTGATATTTATGATAATAAAAAGCAAGTTTTATGTGATGGTTACATCGTTTAATTTGTTGATAATGCTACTGAAAATTATTACGAGAGAGTAAAATATGGTTGTTGGAGTTCTCATGTTACTAAGACACCTCTCTTTTTGTTGCAAGTTTTGAAGTTGCACTTGCTTTGTCTTCCTATGCTACTAGCTTTATGCTCCAATGAATTATTTTCATACAAGATGCCTATGCATAGGAATTGGGTTAGGCTTAAATATGTTTGGTATTTGTTTCTTGATGCTCTCTTTTGTCAACTCTTATTCTTATTAGAGCATCTGTAACATCCCAAATTTTGTAACTAATGAAATAAATAGTTATAAATAACCCAAAAATCAGAACCAACAAAAACTTTTTAAAACTCTTCACTAATGGTTGAGTTTTCCTTCCCATTGCTTGTATAACCAAGTGTGTTGTGTTGTTTGTGTTGATAATCACCTGATTTCAACCTTTGAACTTAACAAAAATAAAACATGACCCGTGTGATCATGTATTGACAGAAAACTAGTACTCCTTGTATCCTCTACAATCCTATTTTTGTATCCAAGCCCTTTCCAAAGATGTTTTGGTTTTAACAACAATCCAAAGGCCTAGATCTCAAGAAAATAAAAGTATTTACAAAACTACATGCTTATAAGAAAGGGTGATCTCTATGGTACACTCTCCTACCTCTTCTAAACCCTATTACTTTTACAAGTATTTAAAACACTTATATCAAGTGGGAACTATATTAACCCATATATTTTCCTTCACCTTCAAGCCTCTTGAGAAATATCAAGTTATGAGTTAAACATATTTTTGAAGCATCTTGTCATGCATGATCACCCTCTCACAAATATATGATAATTGCTTGGATTAAGATTTACTTCCTTTCTGCTTAATTTACATATGCTTGAATGTTCCCTATGATTGACTCTTTTGTGATGATTGAATTCCTTGCCTACTTGTGTGTTGCTTGTTCAACCTTAAAATGGATATGGTTTATGAACCCCACTAAATAAAAATCATATGATATTAACATGATCAAATTGAATTTGGGATGTGACCAAAGATAAAATAAGAACTATACTCCCTGCTATCATCTATTTCAAAAAAATTGTTTTTAAAATTAATCCCAGTATCACTACTCAATCTTAATCTTCTTATTTTCAAAACCTTTACTTATTTAGAAACGAAAGGAGAAATGAATTAAGTTTCTCATTTTATATTTTTGCAAATGCATTTACAAGAAATCCTACTATTCGTGAAACCCTACTTTTTAAAGACTCCCTTTATAAAAGCCAAATCCACTTTTATTGGAAAAATCCTTTGAGACTCTATTTTTTGAAAATAACCAATTTTTTGACATGATTTTATCATCTCATTTCCCTTTAAAAATAAATAAAAGGATTACCTGAACTTCAAATCCAGCCTTATCTTCATCTTTGTTAATGAATAGCATTTCTAGAGACCCTTTTAAGTTCCAAACCCTGTCAGCTAGGTCAATGCACCATCCTAGTTATCTTCTTTTCTATCTATTCATTCACCCCAAAGTTTTATATGGATCTTTTGAACTTGTTTGATAATTGTTCCCAAGCAACTTTGTGGGCTACTCAATTCAATGTCAATCCACTCCTATGTACTTTACCATCTTGTCAACACTGGAAAAATTCAAAACAATCAGCCTAGAGCAAATGCACAACCTTGTCATCCTTGTACAAGACCTGATCTATCCATCAAAGTCTAAGTTTGAGCATTTCTTGGTCGACAACTAATTCCTCTTGAAAATCTTTAAACCTTTCCTCTAAATAATTGGGAATAAATGAAATCATATTTTCCCTTCCACCAAAAATCCAGGAGAAATCCATGATAGTTCTAATACCATTATAAACACATATGTGAGCTCAAATCACATAAAACAAATTTAAAAATTCAAGTAAGCATTCTGTCGAACACCTTATGGGCAGGAATTTCATAACTTTAGAATCAAGCTCAAATCCATGGTAAAACAGTAAAACCTTGTCCCAGACCCTTCCCCCATGTCACCACTCACTACCCAACCACCCCTCACTTGTTTCACCAGCCAGGGAGACCATATCGTGGAGGATCTTTGTAACGCCCCGACCCCAAAATTATGTAGATAGGCTATGTAACCCACAGGCTATGCTACATAATCGAAGGGCATGGGATTACCGCTTCCACGCAACACCGCGATCATACCATAAACACTGGCATAGCTATCAAAGCATAATAAAGAGATCAAGAATTGTGGAACAACTGGCACATCACAGACTCTACGACACAAAGATCATATAGCAACTCATATATGAGAAAGATACAAATTACACAACAGGGGTCACAGACCCAACAGTACATCATGCGGAAGCGAGGTAGTTGTCTAATACAACAAGATTCAAAATATGGCCTAAGAGGCCTACAGATAAACAAATCCCTGCCAGCTTGTTCCACGACGTCCCAAGCTGCCACCTGGGAACCCCAGACTACTCGTCGATTTCAACGAAGAACCCACCTGTCTGCTCGGTGCCGTCCTCCTCTGAAACAAATAATATTCAACAAGGAGAGACTGAGTACGACGTACTCGCAAGTTTAGTAGGGCGATATAGTCCCAATGATGACAAGGCTCTAAAGCTGTATAGTAGTTAATTTGCATAAAGCTAGTTTTCCTTTTCAAAAGACATAATGACTCATGGCATCGACTACTCAGAAGGTTTTTTCGAAAAGGGATAAGAGAGTGAACTTTCATCTTTGGTTCTCATCGACCCAAATAGTAACCAGAAACCACCACTCATCTCCACCAAGGCACTCCCCGAATCACCCTCGAGGAAATGAAACTTTTATCACACGTTGAGTTGCCACCCCTAGTTGCCAAATTTTAATTAAGTTAAGGTTATCTATGGTCTCGTATATCCGTTCCGAAGTCGTCCATATGGCGGCGGCGGCGGTAGAGGGAGAAAGGCTAGGGTTTGGGGAAAGGGGAGAGGAGCGGCTGCGGCTGCTTTATAGAGGGGAGAGGGTGGCGAGGTGGTGACGGAACGGCCACAGCGACAGCGACGTCGCTGCGCCCGTACGAGGAAGGCGACGGCAGGGACGTTAATGGGCCAGTTGGGCCGGTTCGGGAGCGTGATGGGCCAGAAGAAAAGGGAGGGAAAGAGAGAGGTGAGGGGATGCGGCCTGTTTCTATATTTTTCCTCCTTTTCTGTTTTTTGTCTTTTTCCACCGAGATTTCAGAAAAGGAAAGAATAGAAAATAAAATAAGGCAATTTTGATTTACCAAAATAATTATTTTCCACATGTATATTTGTTTGACAAAACAAAAGTAGAGTTGGTTTTATTTTTGGTAAAAATTAATTTTGTTTGAAAATTAATTAGAAGCACATGTGATGATAAGAAACCAAATATCTCGTTTTTGAATTTTTGCAAAACCACAAATGCAACAAAGAAATATGATGATGCCATGATTATGCAACAAGAAAAAACATGCAATTTCTAATTTGGGGAAAACCCCGAGACTTTACATAGACGACGGCGGCGTGCTCAGCAACCTTGCAGCAAGGGTGGAGCTCGGGAGAGATAGGAGGGAAAGGGGGAGCAGGTGAGGAGAAGGTGAACCAGGGGAGAGAGAGAGGGAGAGCAGCGTCGGGGGCGTCGGGGTCCTCCTTGTCCTCCAGGAAGCAGGCAGCGAGAGGGTGCAGCAGGGACGCGAGCGTCGAGCTCGTAGGGCTCATGGCTCGGTCGCTACAGGACAGAAGAAGACGGCATTTTGCGGATAACCCCCGGCATCAATTTAGATTAATTGCAAAACAGTCGAGCAACAATTTATTGATTTTATTAAGGCACTTAAATATTTTCTAAAATTCTGCAAAAATTTGTGTAGCCTCCCCTTGACAGGGAGAAGCTCCACAAAAATTGGTGTTCCAAAATAAAAAATTTTGAGCAACGTTTGTTCATAGGACTTCCAAAATGTATTTATTTGGAGTATTTAAGCATTTTAAAAGTTAGGGAGAATATTCATGGAGGCTCCCAATATAATAATGAAGCTCTCCATAATTTTATTTTGAATTGTTGACAAGTTAAACTTGGGTTCGAAATTTAAGGTTGATTTGAACCAATTTTTGAATTCTCCAATTTTTATTTCTTTGCTTGGAAAGAATTTTCTTTTGACAAAATTTATAATTGGATCTTTGGAACTTCCTGGACAAGTTGGAAGTTCATAATTATTTGTTTGCCAAGTTGAGCAACTGCATTAGGTTGGGAAGTTTGGAAGGTTTGGCTTCCCCCTTTTAATGTTTTCAATTGTTGCCTGATGGAATTAGCAAATTCAAATGCATGCCATGATGCAAACATGAGATGAAAAAGTGGAAAAATTATTCATATTTTCAGGTTCCAAACTGGGGCTGTTACAATCTTGGCCAAACCGAGCTTCCACGCCACCTCTCTCTCCCACTCGTTCACTTATTCTCTCTCCCTCACCCCCAATGGCCTATCTTCCTTCCCTGACACCATCGCGTGACCCCACTCACCAGGGAGCCTAGCTGGAAACCCTACTCCCTCTCCCAAGCTCCCTCTCCCTACCGTGGTCGCCCCGATTTTGGACAACGTCAACCCAAGCACGCATCCTCCCGAGGCCGCGCCACAGTGCATCCCTGCCCCTCCTCTCTGCATTGGACATCCTCCCGACCAAGACGATCCCCTCTTTGTGACACGATCTTGCTCGCCCAGCCCGCGGTCACCCTTCGTGTGGAAGCCATCGGCGTTCCCTGCCATCAATGCGTTGCAGCATGCGTGACTCTGCACGACATCTCTACGGCACACCAGCACCTCCTCCATGTTGACATCTCGCCCTCCTCTTCTCTCTTTCGCTCTGAAGCAATGGTCGAACACCTACGGCTACCATTTCGTTGACTTTTCTCATCACTGACTAGCGGGTCCCACTTGTCAGGTTCAACTGCGGGCGCGTGCGTTTAGGAAATACGCGAACCCCTCGGGAAATCGTATCCGTGAAGTTCGTGTTCGACGTCACTCCCTTTTTCCTTTTATCCCTTTTTAGCAGAAATTCCAGTAATCTATTGAAACTTGAACAATTCATATCTTTTGATGTCATTATCCAAATGGTGTGAATCCAACGCCGTTAGCTCACAAATTTAAATATCTATCCATTCAAACTAATCTAATATTATTTAAATTTTTATAGATTATTTGGTTAACTATTTAATATTCTGTCTATTTAATGATCATACCTAAATAACTCAAATAAAATAATTTCAAATGACCCCAAACCACTTCTGGTGGTCCACTTGCACAAAAACCTCTCAAATGCCACTGTTGCCATATTTTTTTTGAAGGGCAAACAGTGGGGAAAACCCCACTGCAATTTTTATTAATTTAGGGATATAATACAACAGATATTTACAAAAGCTTGCCTCTTCAAAAAATGGGTAAAAAAGGTGAAAAAAGAATAACTATATTTTTTGGGCTTAGCCTATGTGGAAATATATTATTAACATAGAAACAGTACTTAGAAATTCATGTCTTTAATAAAAAATCAATATCTTTAGTTCTGGAGGTTCAAAAATTAGGAAACTTGTTTCTACTGTTAGGGTTTGAAATTATCTATCTAACCATACTAGTCCCATTTGGTTTAGGAAATTACTAATAAATAGTACTTATTTCCAACAGAAGGATTTCTGCATAAACTTGTTTGTTTCTGCTGCTTTAAGTGTCCAAATGACTTGAAACCAATTTTGCTAGGTCTGGAATGTGTCTCTAGTTACCCTTAAATTGTCATAATTTTCTGTTAAGCAGAAAATAGTTTAACCTTTAAAAACTTTAGATAATCACCTTCTGTACTAAATAATTTGTCTCTGAAAATCTATTAACCCAATTGGGCCAAATCCAATTTTGCTAGCTCCTAATTTACCAGTAGTAGTAGTCACTAAAAGGGCACATTTTTCTGAGCAGCAGAAATAAAATCATGAGTTAATTCGTGAGTACCTATTTTCTGCACAAGAAAAATGGTATTAAAATATTGGTAGCTAAAAAATTATGGACAACACAATTGTGTCGACCTCCTTAGGTCAACTAGATTGCTGTAGTTGTTATGTTTATATTTTTGTGATGCTTTGGTAAACACTTGGGTGATTGTTTGCTTCTCTTTTACAACGTTTAGACGTTCGCGATTTCGGAGATTGCAACGGAGAGGATCTTATCAAGAAAGAAATGGATTATTATTGTTACCTTATTTTTGAGTGAGGAGGAGAAGACCATGGACACTTTTCTATGCCAGGCAAGCCATCTCTTTGATCATGCCCTTGTTGTCCTAATAATTTAGTATGCATGTTTTTATCTATGTTAAATGCATAAAATATTTTAAGTGGTATGTGCCACTAAAAACCCCTTTTCAAAGTTTTGTCTCCAAAACTATATATATGTTTTGACACCCTATGTAGAGATTTAGTTTAGCTTTTATAAAACTTTAGGCTGGGAAAACAATGTTTTACTCAAAAAGCTCGTTTGATAAAAAAAATCCTCGGGTGGATTTGTGTTTTACCCAAGATGTTGCTAAAAATAATTTGGTATGAAAATGGACTATGGAGATTGTTTTGGTAAGAACATTGTGTCTTAGTACTTATATCGACCAACCATACTCTGTGTGACCACATTATCCCCATATGGGACGGGGCTTAGTCGAGTAGATGGTCTGTCTTAGTATGGGATGCCTCAATAGCGGAGATGCTCCGTTTCATGAGGGGTTGGTTCGGTGACCTCCCCTGACCTGGGTCCTTCAACATAGTGGGGGATTGGAGTGTATCTTTATATACGCTGGGAAAAACTGTGAGTCCTCACTCCCAGGGCTCCGACGGGAGGCCACGACTGGGTGTCGGTGGAATGTTCACAAGGGCAGGGTCCTATACTAGGGTGGACAAGTGAAAGGCTATGGTCGGGAGCCCATCGTGACATACACCTTGTATGGAGGGATGTTGCCCACACGACCAGTCTTCCGGATGGTGTGGGTAAAGTGTAGAACCTCTGTAGAGTGTAAAACTATTCGAATAGCCGAGTCGTCGGTTATGGACAGTTGGAAGGCCGTCCTATGACCTATGTGCTAAGTTTTGATTTTAAAAGAAAATGGAGGTGTTTTGGTGCAACCATACCAACGGGCCGGTATGCGGTTGTCAGGAAAGGATGGACTATGACGGGCTATGGTCGACGCAAAGAGTTTTTGAGAAAAAACCTGTTTCATTTTTGAGAAGGAAGATAAATCTTTTCATACCCTTTTTCAGCAAAGATATAGAGATATCGTTTTCAAAAACAAAGGTTTATTAAACAAAGGAAAACCTAGAGCCTCCACCAAAATAAATATGCATGTATACTTCTTCCATCCCTCTCGGGGTGGCTTGCGAGTACATTCAAATGTACTCATATTGGTTTCGTCCCTGGCTATTTACTTGGTCAGACTATGAGAAGCAGTACGAGGAAGGAGATCCATGATGACTATGCGAACTAGGACGTTCTCCCAGCCAGTTGCCTGTAGGGTTATGGCAATAGACTTGGGCTCCCCGCTATTTGATGATTCCGCTGCAAATACTTGTTGAAGTTTATAACTTCACTCAAGTAAGTCTATTTATTCGGTATATATGGATGTTCTTTTGATACCAGTTTGATTGTGCTCAGCGACACACTGATCATGGGATTGCTGATGTTGTAGGCACAAGGGTACTTCGGACAGTTAGTCCAGGGTCCCGATAGACTTGGTATCAGAGCCATCCTGACTGTAGGAAACCCTAGTTAGCATGGACGTTAGTTAGAAAATAAGATATTTTTGGTAAAGCCTATTTCTACTAAATTTATTTTAATACTCCTTCTAATCTTCTCATCTCTTCAGAGTTTCAAAATCTTACTTCCTATTTGTTTCCAAAGGCACTCTTGATGCAGCCCAACCCAATGACATCACCATGTCAAGCATCCCAACAAATGCCAAGTCACCATGGACTTCAAAGGTGAACTCATTCCTCATCGAGATCTCGTTTCCTACCCTTTGGAATGGTAGGTTTGACACGATGGATACGAAGACAATGGGAGGTGCCGAGGAAGCCCAAGAGTTGATTTCATCCAAGGCGTACGCATGGATGAGGAGGAGGAAGCGTCAAGGCAAAGGCTAGAGGCGGAGCCAGCCGGCCTCCAGGCCGGCCTGGGCCGGCCCCCAGGCCGAACCCTCACCAGACACCGCCGGCCTCCAGGCCGGCCTAGGCCGGCCCCCAGGCCGGACCACCAACAGATGCCGCCGGCCTCCAGGCCGGCCCCCAGGCCGGACCACCAACAGACGCCGCCGGCCTCCAAGCCGGGCTCCAACCCTAGGCCGCCGGCCTCCCAGCCGGCCCAGGCCGGACTCCACCCCTACGCTGCCGGCCTCCGAGCCGGCCTCCCGGCCGGCCTAGGCCGGTCCCTAAGCCGGCCTCCCACCTGAGCCTGCCAGCCTCCCAGCCGGCCTAGGCCGGCCCCCCGCCAGCGCCCGCCGGCCTCCCGGTCGGCCTAGGCCGGCCTCCAGGCTGGACCTCCGCCTGCGCCAACCGGCCTCCCGGCCGGCCTAGTCCGGCCCTCAGGCTAGTCTCCCACTTTTCTGCACCTTTTGTACTAAGACTATAAATAGCACTTCCCCTTTTCCATTTTAGACTAGAGATGAATGAACTAGAGAGTTGAGCGTTGCTCCTTCCCCTGATGGGTTCCTCTGAGGAGGATGATGAATCTCTTGATGTAGCTACTATTTCACTGAGGTGTCTCTAGTAGTGCAAACCAATCTTTCACTGCGGTGATTCTATTGGATCGGTGGACCGGCTGGTAAGAGAAATCGGTTTCATTAAGCGTGTTGTTGACTTGGGTTTTGGGATCCGGAGGCTACTCCATTGGGGGTTTGTTGCCGGGTGATTCTCCCTTGTAGGCTTCGCGAGTTATCCCCCACGAATTTGCCCTTTTCCCCTCTTGTTCTTCGTTTCCACCTCCGTGTTCTTCGTTGTCGTGTCTTGGATCACGGACACCGGGAGTAAAGGATACCCCCTTTTTAGGTTCGGTATGGGGCGCGAAGGAGGCTGAGTAACGTCTTCCGCCCGGGGGCTTCGTCTACGCTCGAGATCTACGTACTAGCAAGCATCACAGAGACACAAGGAGTTTACCCAGGTTCGGGCCTCCCAGAGGCTAACAGCCCTACTCCTGCATGTCTGGATTGCGAGGTTTATCATGGTGTAGCTTTACAATGGTGGTCGCGGGTGAGAACCCGGGAGGTGTTGGCTAGAGGTTGAAGACGAGCAGATCCTGGCCCGGAGGATATCACCTCTCGCCTATGCTACTCTTCCTCTTGTGCGCTATCTAGCCTAGCCTCCGACTCTCTGGAAATCCGTCCTGCGACCTTGTTGTGACTTGTCCTTCTTCCTCCTTCTTCCCTCCCTCCTCCCCTTGGGTGCCTCGGTCCTCCTTTTATAGGCTAAGGGGATACCACAGGTGCACCCTTGGGGCCGGAGGGGTTTTGGCGGGAAAACCCCTCCGGGTTCTTCTTAGGGGGCGACGTGGCCAACTCTCGTCCAAGTATTCTTCTCAGAGGGGGTAGGTGAGGCCGCCCACCTTTTCCAGGGAGGGCGGACAGAGGCTGACAGCTTTTCCGCCTCTGCCCCCCTTTGGCGCCTCCATCTTCTTGGCGCCCAAATCTTCTAGGAGCCTCCAGCCAGGGCTGGCAAGCTTATCCTCTTTGCGCACTGGAGGTTGGTTCCCGTGGGTGGGCCTGGCCTCCTGCCGGGCGTCGGGGTCCTGGGACCTCCATGCCTGCTTCCTGGTCGAGGGGGCCCCGGAGGGTCCCCGAGTCCTTTGCCTTGGTTGTCGATGTCGCGCGCGTCGGCGCGCCATGGGGAAGATGGGGGGGCCATCTGCCAGTCTTGTGCCTTGGCCTTGAGTACCTCCTTGGTGGGCCCATGTGCAATGGAACCACTTTGACCACATCAGGGGAACCCCATGTTCCACTGTTGCGACAGTAGCCCCCGGGCATAGTCCCGGCGGCCACGCCCTTCTGCCGGGGCTATGACCAAAAAAGGAGTCAAAGTGGGTCCCCGGCATCAGGTCTTGAACGTCTTGTCTTACCCGCCAGGGGGCAAGGTCTTGGGGTTATCCATCCGGTGGAGTAATTGCGCCAGCCTCCTCGATTCTCGGGAACGGAGAAAGCGAGGCGACAGCCGCTGAAGGCGTGTCCGAGCCTTCTTAAAGGCAGGGAAACCCCTCAGGGTCATCATTCGTCTTCACTCCTTCCTTAACCCCACCCCTCCTCAGAGGTGAGCGCGTCGATGGCGGGGGCTAAGAGAGGAGCTGGTCGCTTGCGCTCGTCCTTGACGGGGGCAGAGGTGGCGTCCGGTAGTCGCGGAAGAGTTGCCCCCCGAGGCCGAGCGAGGCGCGGTTGCGGCGGCGGCCGCGGTCGTGGAAGCCGAGGTCGTGGAGGTCGCGGAGCGGGAGGTTCGCCGAGCCCTCCCTCGCGGAGGACGACCCACACCGGCTTCCCTCCGTTTGAGTTCATCGTGGATCTGGACAGAAGACTACGCAGCCGGCTTCATCTGCCGGACTCCTTCGGTGCGGCGGTGGACACGGACGGTGACCGGCCCACCGGTTACTGGCTGCAGGTCGAGGGCTGTCCCAATGGCCTCTCCTGGGTCGAAGCGGAGTACACCGTTGACGGCTCCATGCTCCTGGGGAAGGGAGGGAAAGCGTTCGCGCGCTCCCGTCGCCTTACCCGGGGGCAGTACCTGTCGTTCGAGTACAACGGGGATGAGACGCTCTCCGTGAAGATCTTTCGTGCCGATGGAGGACGCGAGGGCTGCTGCATGGAGAGCGACAGCAACAGTCGCAGCAGCTGCTATGGTGAGGAGGACGAGGATGAAGATGAAGAGGACCCCCTCAGCGCCAAGGCCGAGAGGAGCCCGTTTCCCTGAAGATGCGGGGCGACGCCGTGGTAGCGCCCCCCGAAGATGTCCTTGGCCTCCTTCTTGGGAGCCTCGTCGACGTACTTCTGGAAGTAGCGCCTTCTGTGGTGCGGGGATGCTCCTTGCTTGTGTAGGAGCCAACCTTTCTTTGTAAAAAGTAGGCTTCATTAGACTTTTGGATGACGAATAACTTGTATTCGTGCTATCGCTTGGCATTCAAGATAATTAGATGCGATCGGGAACGGTTTTCTGCAAAACTCGCTCTTGATTGCAACACTAGCTGAACCGTCAGAGGGTCCAATGGGGAACAGAGGGCCTATAAAAAGCTCTCTAGCCCCCGGCTCCTTGGCCAACCTTAGTCCTGCTTCTTCTTGCTTCTTGCCCTCCCTGCCCCTTCACAAACCATAAGGCCATTTCGGGGGATGTAGGAATGTCCTTGTCAGGGACGTCGATGGCGGCGTCCGTGCACCGGGGTGCGGCGGAGGCTCCCAGGGGAACTGGGGCCTGTGCCGCTGGAGAAGAAGACGAGGTGATATCGCACCTGGCCCTCGCTATGGGCGTCTCGTGCTTGGCGACGATCTCTGGTCCCGCAGCCCAGGAGGAGGCTCAGGAGCGTGCGCTCCGCAGGGCTCAGCTTCTGGCGGCCTTGAAGGGGAAGACCGCGGGGATCCCGGAGGCATCCCAGCTCTGGGAGGAGTTCGACATCATCGAACAGGTCGGTGTTGCATTTTTCTCGGCCCCTCGCTCCTCTTGGGCCTGGTCTAGATCCTGACCGAACTTGTCCCCTGTCGCAGGCGGACGACAACGCCATGAGTGAGGTGGCGGCCGAGGTGGTCTCCCTGCTCCACTGCCTAGCGCTCGGACGCATCAGACAGCCAGGAGACGCCTGAAAAAATCCTTCCGGGTTCTCCCTCGCCTCCCAGTCCCCGGGAATTGAGAGGTCCCCCATTGGGCATGAACAAGGCAAGGGCGCATAGCAAGGAGCGCTAACTCCAAGCTGGCCTTAGTAGCACAGGGTCTAGCAGTTGCACAACCGAATGTAAATTCAAGAATGTAATTCAGAATGTAAATTTGGATGTATGCAACCCTAGACTCAACTCCCGGGGTCATTTCCCAAATCTTCCTTTGCACTAACGCGCCGTCTGGTTTTCAGAGGAGGCCACTTAGGTGCAAGGCACTCTACCTCCGCACGATAGATGTACCCCCTAAGTTGGACTATACCTTCCGGGAGTCCTTCGCCACTGTCAACGGGTACTAGGCCAGAGGGAAACGGACCGTTCACCGGGGTGGTCGCATACCCCCGCAAAGGCTCTCATCAACCGTCAAGCATGCGCAGGTCGATGGTATATTGACTCCGAGCGAGATGTTATGCCTAAATGCAGGATGTTGATGCAAGAACTTAACTGTTTTCCTGTCGCGTCTCCAGCCCATCCAGTCCTTCCCGGGTGTCGAGCTCCTTTTTTGGTGTCCCGCCGCCCAATCCTGCCCCCGGAAGGAGCTACACACAGCAAACTTTCAGTAGGAAAAGTATGGACCCTCTTTCCTATCATGCTAGCGTGTTATCCGAAGCAAACCGCAAGCAAAGTTGGTAGTACATTTCTGTGGTGAGGTGCGTTTCACCACAGCACTGCCCGATTCCCCTTTCCGCGGCAGTACGGCATGATCGGGCGGCGGTGCCTAGCCTGCGAGGCCACTCGCAGCGCTTCTACCCATCTGCCACCGGCACATACCAGCCCCCTGCTTACGGGTTGCTAAGGATAACACGCTTCCATGGAAGGATTGAGGCTCACGAGAATTGAAATAACTTATCTTTTATTCTCCTGGCAACGATTCTTACACCCTATTACAGAACACTAGCCCCTCAGGCGTGCTTTAACGGATCCGACGTTTGCGATTCATGTTAGTAATCAGGGGTAGAATTTCTGAAGATTCTCGATGTTCCAGGCGTTGCCTTCCGGCCGGCCTTGCTCGTCCTCAAGGTACACTGTTCCGGGTTTCAGGGTATGTGTCACCCGGAAGGGTCCTTCCTACTTTGATGACATTTTGTTCAGGCCTTGCATGTTTTGCCTCTTGCGGAGTACCATGTCCCCGGGTTGCAGCTCCTGCGAGCGAACATGACGACTGTGGTATCGGCGGAGTCCTTGTTGGTACCGAGCTGACCATAAGGAGGCCCGGCACCTTTTCTCTTCCAGCAGGTTTATGTCATCGATTCTCCGCTCTTCTTGCGTGTCCTCATCGTATGCGAGCACCCGGGGTGATCCGTATTTGAGCTCTGATGGCAGGACAGCTTCAGCTCCGTAGACAAGGAAGAAAGGTGTCTCTCCAGTGGCTCTGCTTGGTGTTGTCCTGAGTGACCACAGTACGCTTGGCAGGTGATTGATCCAGTTTTTTCCTTTGTTCTCCAGCTTGTCAAAGGCTTTGGTCTTTAATCCCTTGAGAACTTCTGCATTTGCTCGCTCTACTTATCCGTTGATTCTTGGGTAGGACACCGAGGCAAAACACACCTTGATGCCCATTTCTTCGCAGAAGTTGAGGAAGGCTTTTCTTGTGAACTGAGTGCCGTTGTCGGTGATGATTCTGTTTGGTACTCCAAACCGGTAGACGATTCCTTCGATGAACTTGATGGCGGCCTGAGCCGTCTGACGTGGAACTGGCATCGCTTCCACCCACTTTGTGAACTTGTCGATTGCCACGAACAGGTATTCGTGACCTCCCACAGACTTTGGTATTTTGCCGACGATGTCCAGCCCCCAGACCGCGAACGGCCAGGAGATTGGTATTGGCTGCAATGCTTGAGCTGGCTGGTGCGTGTTCTTGGTGTAGTACTGGCAAGCTTCACAGGTCTTGACTAGCTGCTCCGCGTCATGAAGTACCGCTGGCCAGTAGAACCCTTGGCGGAAAACTTTCCCCGCCAAAGATCTTGAAGCCACATGACTTGAGCATATCCCCTCGTGTATGTCTCTCAGTAGTTCTCGGCCTTGTTCTTGCGATATGCACCGTAGCTTGACTCCGTTTTTGCGCCGCCGGTAGAGCTCGTCGTCGATTAGGACATAGAGCTTTGCCCGGCGGGCCACTTGCTCGGCCTCGTGGTCGTCCTCCGGAAGGGCGTGTTCCACCATGTACTTGATGATGTCCTGGGCCCAGGGTGGGTGGGCCCGTTCCACCAGCAGTACCTCCTGGCCAGAAGGAAGCAGAGCTTCTTCGGCCGCGGGCACTGCCGGGTCTTGTGCTTCCGGGCTGGCTACCCATGTTGTTGGTGCAGAAGGGTTGCCAGCCTCCTTTGTCGCTGAAGAGCTTGGCTTCAGCCTCTCGGGAGAGACTGAAGGCCGCTTGAGCACCTCGATGTAGATCCCGGGAGGTACCGGTTCTCGCTTGGACGCCAGTTGTGATAGCTCGTCCGCAGATGTGTTTTCCTCCCGCGGCACGTAAGCAACTCTGAAGCTACTGAAGCGCCACTGAAGTTTCCACACTTCTTCGACGTACGGCGCCATCTGAGGACAGGCGTACTCTTTGTTGACTTGTTTGATGACTAGCTGAGAGTCACCCTTGACGACGATCTTGCCGATGTCGAGGCCGATGGCAGCATGAAGTCCCGCGAGCAGTCCTTCGTACTCCGTTGTGTTGTTGGAGATGTTTCCTTGGTAGTGCATTTGGACGACGTACTTCAAGCGCTCACCGGTTGGTGAGGTGAGGACAAAACCGGCACCTCCTTGCCCCTTGGTGTAGGAGCCGTCGAAGTGCATGGTCCAGGTGTCGGGATCCTCCTTTCCGAGAAGGCTCGTCTCCTACTCCGGGTTGTCGATCGCCGTCTCGGTCCACTCGGCTGTGAAGTCAGCCAGTGCTTGGCTCTTGATCTTGTCCGTGTGCTCGAACTTGAGCCCGAAGCCCTAGAGTTCCATGGCCCACGCCGAGATGCGTCGGTGGCCAGCGGGTTCTCCAGAGGACTCCTTAGGTTGTACTTGGACACCACCATGATTGGGTGCCCCTTGAAGTATGGCCTCATCTTGTGGGAGGGGATAAGGATCGCTAGCAGTAGCTTTTGCATCATGGGATACCACTCCCGGGCGTCGCGCAGCACTGAGCTGACGAAGTAGACCGGGTGCTGCACCTTGCGGGTCGCCGATCCTTTGGAGGGTTCGACGTCTTCCTCGTCTTTGGTGTTCCGGGTTGTTGTCGGAGTAGCCCCCGGCTACGCCTCAACGCTTGGCTCGACGATGACGGGAGGGGGCAGGGCGCTGGGATCTTCGAACTCCTGAACACCTGGCCGCCCCTTCTTGCTTGGTTGCCCCAGGAGCGGGTCCCCGGGACGCTTTCCCTTGCTTGGCTTCTTTGGAGATACATCGCGTTCGGCCACCAGCACGGCGCTGATCCCTTGGTTAGTGGCCGTGATGTATAGCAGTAGGGGCTCCTTCTCCATTGGGGCCACGAGGACGGGTGGCGAGGCGAGGTAGCTCTTGAGTGATTGGAGAGCTTCCTCAGCCTCGGGGTTCCACTCCACGGGGCCCGATTTCTTGAGCAACTTGATGAACGGCAAAGCCCACTCTCCAAGCCTTGAGATGAAGCGCCCGAGTGCAGTGATGCACCCGTTGAGGCGCTGCATGTCCTTGACTCGTCGGGGCGCTTCCATTCGTTCGACGGCCTTGATCTTGTCGGGGTTCGCCTCAATCCCCCGGTGGGAGATCAGGAAACCCAACAGCTTGCCGGATGGGACCCCGAACATGGACTTGTCGGGGTTGAGCTTGAAGTTGACCCGGCGGAGGTTGTCGAAAATCTCGTGCAGGTCCTGGACAAGGGAGTCCTGGAACCTGGTCTTGACCACGATATCATCGATGTAGGCTTCAACGTTGCATCCCAGCTGGGTCCCAAGGCACGCTTGCATCGCGCACTGGAAGGTGGCACCCGCGTTCCGGAGGCCGAAAGGCATCTGGGTGTAGCAGTAGCAGTAGCAGCCCTTGGGGGTGATGAAGGCCGTCTTCTCCTGGTCCTCGACCGCCATCAGGATCTGGTGGTACCCGGAGAAGGCATCCAGGAAACACAGTGACTCGTAACCGGCTGTGGAGTCCACGATGTGATCGATGCGCGGCAGAGGGAACGGGTTCTTGGGGCAGGCCTTGTTCAGGTCTGTGAAGTCGACGCAGAGTCGCAGCTTGGAGGAATTCATCTTTGGCACCACCACTGGGTTGGCTACCCAGGTGGGATAAGGCACCACCTTGATGACACCAGCTTCCAGTAGCTTATCGGTTTCGGAGACGATGAACTCCAACTTTTTCTTGCTCTGCTTCCGCAGAACTTGCTTCACGGGGAGGGCATCCGTGTTCACTGCCAGTTTGTGCTCGATCACCTCCCTTGGTACACCAGGTAAACCAGACGCTTCCCATGCGGAGACGTCAGAATTTTCCCGAAGGAAGGCGACGAGCGCGCTTTCCTATTTGTCGATGAGGTGGGCACCGATGGTAATGTTGCGAGAGCCGTCACTCGTGAGTGCCACCTTCTTGGTCATCTGCGGGTTGCCGCGGAATGGCGCCCTCTTGGAGGCCGCGGGTGCCGAGCTCCCGGGGTTCCCTCCGCCCCCGAGAGTAGCATCAGCACCAGCATCTTGGATGTCTTGTCAGGTGTCTGCCGTCGCGGCCACCGTCTGGTTCAGTTTATGGACGCAGTAGATGGCGTCGTCGATGTCGGCCTTGATCCTGATCACACCCCAAGCCGCCGGGATTTTCATCATGTTGTAGGCGAAATGGGAGATGGCCATTAACTTGGCCAGCACGGGTCGGTCGAGTATGCCGTTGTAGGGGAGCGGCATGTCGGCGATGTCGAAGACGATCTCCTCGGTGCGGAAGTTCTCGGGGCCACCAAACGTGACCGGAAGAGAGATCTTCCCCAGAGGCCGTGTGATATTTGTAGCGCCCCGACCCTAGAACTATACAGTGAAGCGTTGTGCAACCGGTCATGCTACACAATCGAGGGTTACTGGGTTTACCAATCCCAGGCCAAAACTCATTGGCAGGTGTGCTCGGAATGGATCATCGGCACACAACACCTCGATCATGCCATAAGCTCAGAAATCGCTATCACGTATAGTAAAGAGACCGAGACCTGTGTTACAACTGGCACATCGCAGACTCAATGACACAAAAGCATATAGCAACTCATATAAGAGAAGATACAAATATTACACACAAAAGGATCACAGACCCAACAATACATCAAGCGGAAGGGGGTAGTGTTGTCTAACAACAAGATGCAAATATATGGCCTAAGAGGCCTACAAATAAAAGATCCCAGCCAGCTTGTTCCACGGTCCCAAGCTGCCACCTGGTAACCCCGGACTACTAGTCGACGTCCACGAAGAACCCACCTAGCTGCTCGGTGTCGTCCTCCTCTGTAATACAAATATAAAGGCAGCAAAGAGAGACTGAGTACGACATACTCGCAAGTTTAGTAGGGCGATATAGGCCCAATGACTTACGGAGGCTCTAAAGCTGTATATGTAGTTATTTTGCATAAAGCTAGATTTTCATAAACAAGACATAAATGACACATGGCACCGTCTACTCAGAATATATTTCATAAAAGGGGTAAGAGAGTAACATTTCATAGTCGGTTCCCATCGAACCTACTTGTATCCATAAACACTCATCTCACATAAAGGCACTCCCTCGAATCCCCCTCGAGGAAATGAACCTTTGGTCACATGTTGTAATGCAACCTCTAGCTGCCAAATTAATTAATTAGGTTAAGGTTCTCTATGATCTCGTATATCCGTCCCCAAGTCGTCCATAACCGCGGACACGGCTTTTCGAAAAGATTTACCCTGCAGGGGTGTACTATTTTACCCACCGGTACCGTCCGGCTCACCTGATTGGCCCTCTTCCTGGGAAGGCCGGCGAGTGGGCGCGGTTAAACCTTTACCTCGCGTGAGACTATCCAAGAGTCATCTGTGGCCACAGGGCAAGTTTACCCAGCCTATTTCAGCCCCTGTCCCATCACCACATCCTAAACACAAATCCTCCGCAACATTTCTTTTCCACTCACACGCAAATGGAAAACCGAACTAGAGGACCCTTGGATATGCCCGCACAAGTTATTTGGTTAAAGAGGATTCCATATGTCCTCACCGATGGAAGCACACTCAGTCTTGGTTCTAGAGACAAGAACTCGCACCTAGGGGCAAGAGTGAGGCAAAACACCATCCCCGATGGCAACTCACCCAAGCCTATTAAACAATTTAATTAAGTAACAACAACAACCTCCATGTCCGATCATTCCATCATCATTCAACAATATGGAATTTAAACAACGGACATAAGTAACATTTAACTAAGCATGGCTAAGCATAGCTAAGCATATAACTACAACAATTAAATTCTTGTCTCAGGCCAACACATCAACACTAAGGTTCATAGGTAGGGATACATGTGATTGGCTCGGGGAAAAACATGCATTCATAGGATACTCTATGTCTTGATCAAAAATGACATTTGAATCTCATGCAATATTATGGTGGATAAAATAAGTTGATAAAATCATAGGATGCTAGATGGCAAGAAGGTTAGGTTATCTCTTGCCTTGCTGCCGGGGCGTGTAGTACTGCTCGTCGTGATAGGTCGGGGTGACCTCAACTCCGGAATCTATCGGTACCCAAAATAAAATACAACGAACGAATAAATCACACAAACACAAGGTGCAATGCGCAATCACATGATGCATTTCAAATTGATGCAAAGCTATCATCATATAATTTAGTAGCAAAATTAAATGGGGAGCCAAATATCTAGGGCAACTATTTGGGAAAACCCATATTTAACTTAATGTCCAATTGTTCATAAATTATCACATTATTTAGAAATTGCTCAATATGCATGAACATGATAGGATTAAAAAGGTTTTGTTCTTCCGATCATTTTGGTACCTCATTTGTAATTTTCGGAGCACCGATGAATAAGTTGCAAATTAATTAAATAATTGAATTTAATTCATTTAATCAAAATATGAATAACATCAAATAAAAATTTGTGATCATGTTGTGACAAATGTATGGTTTGATAGCATTTGACATGTTGACCACTTTGATATATTATTCATAATTTTTGGATAAATATTTAATAAGTTATGAATTTTCCCAATTAGGGTATTATTTACCCATTTTAGGAATTCTTAATTAAAGACAAAATTTATTTATTCAAAGGGCAAGGCAAGGTTACCAAATGATAGGAAATGTTTTTTGAGCAATTTGACATTCAATTTGCAATTTTTTGATCAATATACAAAAATATATCAAAGTTTTAACTTGCTTTTTAAATCAAAAAGGAAAAGCTAAAAGGGCAGACAGGCCGGCCTGAGGCCGGCCAGGCCGGGAGAACGGCCGGGCAGGTGCCCGAAGGCACCGGCCTTTGGCCGGCCCAGACCGGGCTGGCAGGCCGGGAGGGTTCCAGAAGCGGCCAGCCTCGTGCCGGCCCAGACCGAGGGGTCAGGCCGGGCACTAGCCCGAACCGTCCGGCCTCAGGCCGGCCCGAGCAGCGGCCAGGCCGGGCTCACGGTGCGGTGACGCCGGCGTCCGACGGCGACCAAATCGGCGGTGAGGGGGGAAGGAGGGGGTGCGGGAGAGTGCCAAAACGAAGCGGAGCTCACCCTGAGGCAAATGGGTGTGGTCGGCGCGGCGAGGGGCGGGCGGAATCGCCGAGAAAAACGGCCGGTGGCGACGCGGCCAAGGCGGGGTGGTCGAGGACGATTCCGTCGATCCGGGCCACCCGGCTCGAATTCGCGGGTGAGGAGGGAGAGGGGGAAACGGCGGAGCGAGCGGCGGTCTTCAATCCAGATCACACGCACTCGGACAACGGCGGCGAGCTCGGCCCTCACGGCGGCAATGGAGATGCTCGGGGAGGAGAAAATTATCGCTCGATCCGGAAATTACGGGGGGGGGGGGGGACGAGGGAGGAGGGGGCAGGTGAGGGACGGTCGGGGCCTCCTTTTCCACGCGGAGGGGCACAGTCTCGAGCAGCATGGCCGGCAGGGCGGCATGGGCGCCGGCCCTGTCGCCACAGTGGAGGAAGAAGGAAAGAAATTTGCGAAGACCCCCTCGCAACATTTGAATTAATTGCAAAAAGGTCCCCCAGCCGATTTTAGCGATTTAAAAGAGGCACCAGGACATATTTATAAAATCTGCAAAAATTCATATAGGCTCTATTTAACCTTTAGAACCTCCACAAAAATTGGTGAGGCAAAATAAAATGTTTTGGCCAACATTTGTTCATAGCTTTTAATTAAAAATATTTTTGACAATTTCCAAATTGTATTTAATTGAAGCACTTAAACATTTCCAAAAATACTGAAAATATTCATGGAGGCTCTAACCATAACATTGAAGCTCCCCATGATTTTAGTTTGAATTTTTGGAATGTTTAACTTGGTTTCAAAAATAGAAATTGAATTAAGACAATTTGAATCCTCATATTTTATTTCCTTGCTTAATAAGAAATTGCTTCATCAAATGAAGTTCAAGTTTATTGGTTTGCTAAGTTGACCAGAAACATTTGGTGGAGGGTTGTGGAAAGTTTGCCTCCCCATTTCAATTTGTTTCCAAGTGAATGTTAGAACTAGCAATTTTCATATGCATGCCATGATGCAAACAAGGATGCAAAAAGTAGAAAAAATTTAGGTATTTTTCATTACATAGCTGGGGCTGTTACAATATTCCCGTTCACGCCTTGGAACACGCCGGTGTCTTGCAGGTGGGAGAAAGGGATTTGCAAAGTGGCCAGGACTTTTGCCGTCAGCAGGTTGAGGCTGGAGCCTCTGTTGACCAGCATCTTGGTGACCTTGAAGTTGTGGATGATGGGCGACGCGAGTAAGGGCAGTGTCCCTACACCGACGATGTTGTCAGGGTGATCTTCCGGGTTGAAGGAGATGACATGGTTAGACCACTCCAGGGGCTTTAACGGCGCCGGGGCGACCGCGTTCAGCTCCCGGACGAGTCTCTTGCCGGCGCTGTTGGAGGGAGGCAGGGAGGCTCCCCCGTGAATGCACCCGACGACGCCATTGACTTCTTGGAATTGTCCGAGGCCGCCGCCCTGAGGAGCCGGAGCATCCCCGTTGTCGGCGTACTCCGCGTCGTTTGGCCCATGTCCGCCTTGGCCACCGCGCCCTCCGCCGCGGCCTCCGCGTCCTCCACCACGCCCCCATCCCCGGCCATCACCGCCTTGGTGACCAGTGGGACAGTTCCGGGAGTAGTGCCCGTGGAGTCCGCAGCTGTAGCAGGCACCTGGGCCGGTCCCGCCTCCTTGACGTTGCGTGCGCGCAGCGAGGCCGTTTACTTGGTGGCAGTCCTTGAGCAGGTGATTGCCGTCGGGGTGGACGTGACACCATGGATCTTCATTGCCCTCAGAAGTCGAGGCCATCATCCCCGCTTCTTGGGGAGAGGCTCGGTGACGAAGACGCGCTTGTCGGGACCGGGGTCCCGCTTCTTTCTCTTGGCAGGGGTGGCCTTGTCCTCGGGTTCCTCCTCCCCGGGGACTCTGACCCCCTCTTCTGCGTGGGCGCAGCGGTTCGCAAGCTCCCATAGCACGCGGGTAGTCTCGATGCGGTGAGTGCTCAACTTTTCGCGCATCCGGGTATGCCGAACGTTGGCGTGAAAGGACTGAATCACCAGCTCCTGCTTGATGTTGGGGATGGTGTTCTTCTTCTGGGTGAAGCGTTGGATGAACTTACGGAGAGTTTCACCCGGAAGCTGCTTGAAGTCATGCAGGTCGCTGGGAACTCTCGGGCGCTGGTAGTCACCCTGGAAAGCCCCCGGGAATGCCTCCTTTAGTGCCCGCCAGGATCAGATGGAGCACTTGGCGAGGTTGAGGAGCCATGACTGAGCGTCTCCCTTCAGGGCCAATGGGAACCAGTTGGCCATCATGACCTCGTCGGCCCCGGCGACCACCACAGCCAGCGAGTACAGCTGCAGGAAGTCCCGAGGGTTGGTGGTGCCATTGTAGCGGAGGACGTCGATCTTGAACTTCTTGGGCCAGGTGGCCTCACGAAACTCAGGGGAGAGGGCGAGGCATCCCTCGGCGATGTCGTCGTCCCGATCTTCCCGTCGATGACGCTCTCGACGATGTTCGATGCGGGTGCGTGCATCCTCGTGGAGACGGTTGTTGAGGTTATTGCGCAGATCTAGGTTGCGCGTGGAGGATGAACCAACGGAGATGGCCGGGCTGCCGTTGTGGTTTGCCCGACCCGCCGCGGGACGGTTTGCTTGAGGAGGCACGGCTTCACCTGGGCGATCTTCCCGGGGAGGGTCCCGGGGTTCTCGCACCTCTGCTCCCTTGGCTCCGGGGCTGTCGACGGTGGAGGCGTGAATGGGATCACACCTGGGGCCACCGTCGGCGAAGTGGAGGATTTCCTCCACATGGGTTCGCCACTCCTGGTAGACCTTGGGGTTGTCGGTGCTGGGTGGAAACTGGATCAGAGCCTTGGCGGTGATGAGGGCGTCATGGCGGGCCTGCGCGTCATCCGAGAGGAGAGTGCAGGACTTGCTCTTGGTGCCCTGCTGACCCTTGCCAGCGCGGGCACCCTCGCTCTTTTCACCGACAGAGGGGTCCTTGCCGATGTTGCCGCCCATGCTCTTCTCCGCACCACCATCTTCACCGCTCCGGGTTGGGCCGCCTGTCCCGCCCAGAGCGTCCTTCTCCGAAGGTGGAGGAGGAGAAGCCCGGTTTGCCGCAGCAGCGCGACGCTCGCCGGTAGCCTGAGAGCGCGCAGGGGAGGCCGCCTTGGACGTCTGGGCGTCGGGCCTCTTCTTTGGCGCCATGGTCGACGAAGAACTTGACGCCGATCTCCTCGTAGACCTCGAAGCTGATGAAGAACTTGAGGAAGATCTCGATGAAGAACACGAAGCCGATAAAGAAGAAATCAGCATTTGCGCCCCCTACCTGGCGCGCCAGATGTCGTGTCTTGGATCATGGACACTGGGAGTAAAGGATACCCCCTTTTTAGGTTCGGTATGAGGCGCGAAGGAGGCTGAGTAACGTCTTCCGCCCGGGGGCTTCGTCTACACTTGAGATCTACGTACTAGCAAGCATCACAGAGACACAAGGAGTTTACCCAGGTTCGGGCCGCCCGGAGGCTAACAGCCCTACTCCTGCATCTCTGGATTGAGAGGTGTATCATGGTGTAGCTTTACAATGGTGGTCGCGGGTGAGAACCCGGAAGGTGTTGGCTAGAGGTTGAAAACGAGAAGATCCTGGCCCGGAGGAGATCACCTCTCGCCTATGCTACTCTTCCTCGTGTGCGCTATCTAGCCTAGCCTCCGACTCTCTGGAATTCCGTCCTGCAACCTTGTTTTGACTTTTCCTTCTTCCTCCTTCTTCCCTCCTGCCTCCCCTTGGGTGCCTCGGTCCTCCTTTTATAGGCTAAGGGGATACCACAGGTGCACCCTTGGGGCCGGAGGGGTTTTGGCGGGAAAAATCCTCCGGGTTCTTCTTAGGGGGCGACGTGGCCTCCTCTCGTCCAAGTATTCTTCTCAGAGGGGGTAGGTGAGGCCGCCCATCTTTTCCAGGGTGGGCGGACAGAGGCTGACAGCTTTTCCGCCTCTGCCCCCCTTTTGCGACTCCATCTTCTTGGCGCCCAAGTCTTCTAGGAGCCTCCAGCCAGGGCTGGCAAGCTTATCCTCTTTGCGCACTGGAGGTTGGTTCTCGGGGGTGAGCCTGGCCTCCTGTCGGGCGTCGGGGTCCCGGGACCTCCATGCCTGCTTCCGGGTCGAGGGGGCCCAGGAGGGTCCCCGAGTCCTTTGCCTTGGTTCTCGATGTCGCGCGCGTCGGGGCGCCGTGGGGCAGATGGGGGGGCATCTGATAGTCTTGTGCCTTGGCCTTGAGTACCTCCTTGGTAGGCCCATGTGCGATGGACCCACTTTGACCGCATCAGGGGAACCCCATGTTCCACTGTTGCGACATTCGTGTTCATCCTCTTTTCCCCTCAAATCCGTGAAGATCGGGCCAACCCCCTACATCATATGGTATCAGAGCAAGGGTTGCCACGGATTTGCCTTTGTTTCCACCCCCAAATCCACAAAATTTTTCTTTGATTTTGCTAATTTCGAAAATTTCCACCAAAAATAGCTCCAAATTGCTTTTGGATCGATCTGAGATTCTTGTGAGTTTTGGTAGGTTCTGATCCATGGATCCATTGCTATACTTGTTGATCTACCTCCCTTTGCGTTCCCATGGCCAAATTCTTTTGATTTCCCCTCCGATTTGGTGTTTTTCGGGCCGTTTTTCCGCCCAAATCGCACTTTTTCACGTCACAGGAAGGTAGTCCGGCCGGCCTCCAGCCCGGCCTAGGCCGGCCCCTAGGCCGGACCCCCGGCAGAAGCCGCCGGCCTCTAGCCCGGCCCAGGCCGGCCCCCGGTCGACCCCCTTGCAGAAATTTTGTTTTGCCCATAACTTTTCACTCCGGACTCCGTTTTTTGTGATTTTCATCTCTAATCGAAGCTACCGACAAGCTCTACATCACCATGGCAGTTGATCCATCATCTGGTGCCACCATATTTCGTGAGCAAGGAAGAGGCTTTCCACTCCAAGGTTGAAGATCGTCGGCAAAAGGTATAACATTCCCAAATCTTCTCCCACCTTGCATCACTTGTTAGCCAAGCCTTTTGTGCCTATCTTACCTATTGAGACTAGCTCATCTATGATTTCTTGGGCTTTGCACACTTGATACCTCGTAGTGTTCCGAGCAAACCTTGTATGCGCTAGTTGATATAGTTGTTGTTGGCAAGCAAAGTGAGAGGCAAAATAGAAAAAGAGAGTAAGAGGCCAAAAGAGAATAGAAAAGAATCAAAAAGAGAAAAGAAAAGAAAGAGCCTCAATGCCATATCTCTTGTAGGTCGCGCAAGCTTGATGAAAAATTCATAGGTGTCGTATCTTTGTGCAAATCTTGTAGCCCACCAATAAATTGCAATCGAGTTGGTTTCTCTTGTACTTGTGCGACTTGAGCTTTAGTCTTCGCTAGGTCCATCACTAGCTCATTTTTGGTTGCACAAGTCCCACTCTTCAAAGCGTGTGTTTCTATGTGCTTCACTCATATCCTTTGAGATCGACTTGTATTTGCTTTGTGGTCATCGTGGTTCTCTACTTGTCTTTATAATATCTTGGTTTCCGGTTGTTCCATTTGCTTTCAACAATTCATACCTATCCACTCATAAGCCGTGTGTGTTTTGGAGTTGCGTTTGGATCTTTGAAATTCAAGTCACCCGCATTCTTGTGTATCGGTTTCTCTTGGCATGGTCCTCTAGTTTCAATACTATCTACTAGGTGAGGTTGGTTCCTTAGTTCCTCCCACTCCACATATATATACACTTGTCTTGTGATTGACCATGCCTAGTGAGAGCGGAGCATCCTATGGAGGCCATGATGATGAGAACATGATGAGCGACAACGACTACGGCACACCAAGCATGGATGTCATCATGAGCGACAACGAATACGGCGCCCCAAGCATGGATGACATGGTGGACAACGGCATCAACGACACCTCCACGAGCATGGACTACATGGCGGAGAACCACCACTACTACGACTACGATGCCGCAACCATCCACGACATGGAGAGCTACACCGAGTTCGAGCCCACAAGCATAAACGACATGGTGGACCACTACAACGACTACAACTCCAATAATGTGGCGAAACCCTACATGGACTACGACTCCTCAAGGAACGTCAAGGATCTCCAACGAGGCGCTACACACCATGTTGATGACGACATCGACGATGAGTCCCCACCTAGACGATACTCAAGGACACGAACTCAAGACCGCCACCGCCGTCAAGCACCTACAAGCTCAAGAAGACGGAGCTCAAGGCATCTTCGCCTAGAGGACAAGGAGACACGCCCTCCTCCTCGACGTCAAACTACCTCACCCTCGAGACGGCGGCCAACGCAAAGTGCCTATGCACACGAGTTTTCGTCAAGGAACACCAAGGATCTTCATCGGCGTACGTCTACTCATGATCATCATCGACGTCACTATGAGGACTCAAGCTACTCAAGGCCACGCCATCAAGAAACTACTTCCACACACAAGTTGGCGGCAAGTACACATCATATGGAGTCTCCTCCGCGTGCCACAACCAAAAGGGCATCCAAGAGTAGATCACACTCCAAGACGGACCGGGACATGCTTCTCAAACTCAAGGCCGACCTCGACAAGTTGAAGACCAAGCTCGACACCGACAATGTCAACTTCGAGATCGAGCAAGCCGAGCTCAAGACCATCCGTGAGTACTTCATCGCCGGCTTATCTAAGTTCTTCAAGCCCTCACATGACTCTTCACCGAGCTTATTGTCCACACCACTACAAGATGGTGACCATGAAGATGGCGAGAAGACGGTCGAGCATGGGATTTTACGTTCGACCAAGGAGGCGAGCATTGAAGAGGCTACCACTTGTGACAGCGAGCCAAGTGAAGAGGTTGAGCATGGGAGTGTCCCTTCAACCAAGGCGGCGAATGGAGTTGAGACTACCGAGCCTATCCCTATGTGCTTGAATGATAAAATGGTACCAATCCAATGTGAGCATTAGAGCCACCTAGCCCACTTGAGTGAGAGTAATAGTGAGTTGAGTGCCTCCACCATATGCGAGATTGAGTGCTTCCACTTTGAGGGAATGAGTGATACACACCTTGAGTTGGGAGAGGTAGTTGATAGGTCAAGTGAGGCCATCTCGATTTCTAACAACTTACCCTCTACCTCGAGTGTGTTTTCTTAAGTTGTACTAGGTCCCATGGATATTGCGACGCCAAGCCACGACATGATGGTGCCTATGATGGAGAGGATGTATATGGAGGATGAAGACGATTCCACCCCATGCTTCCATGAAGATGTACAAGTCGGCGACATGGATGCCGCTACTTCTACCACAACACCTACTTCACATGAGCGGGACTACAAAGGTACGCATATGGGTGTTGATGATGCCATGATCCCACTAGTGGACATGATGACTTGTGAGTGCTTGCATGCTATGGATGATCCTTTTGATGTCACATATGCTTCTTTCATATTCCCATGTGATACCTTGTTTTAAACCAATGTTGATCGTGTGGAATTTCCTACGTGTGATGATCTTGCCCCATGCATGCCTTGCTGTGAATCTTTCCAATTTTCTCCCATTGTTGCATGCAATATGTCGAACAATTTCTCTTTCATATGTGTTGTTTGCAATGATGATGAAATCCTTGACAATGAGATTGCTCCCATAGCATTCTCACATTTTGGAGATTCTTCCTATTGCCATGTTGAGAATTTACCCTCCCTTTTGCATATTGGCCAACCACATATCTCATACATTCCTTTTGATTTTGGTGTGTTTGGTGATGTGCAAATGGATAGATGCGTCATGATGGATGATGCATTCATGTACCATGCACACAATTTCTTTTTATGGAATTTCGTGTGCAATGGTTTCCGCATGATAATGTCAACATCTATTGAACATGAGTTGACCAAAAGAGCTCTTGTGAGCATTTTTCATGCGACTTGTGGATCCAATCCACCTCTATTTTCTTTTGCATGTTTTGCATCGAACAAATTGAACAATTGCTCTTTCCTTTGGTTCGCGTGCAAACATGTGAATGCTTTGGTTTTCCATTGTGACATTCATGCTCCCTTGATCTTCCTTGTAAATGATTTATGTGTTGCAAAAAGTATGATGAACAATTGTTCTTTCCGATGGCTTGTTTGCAACCATAATAATATTTTGAGCATGTCTTGTCATGAGGCCTTTGGATATTGTCTTATTGGTGTTACAACAAAATCGATGAAAACTTGCTCTTCTCTTTGCTTTGTTTGCACCCATGATGGCGATGATAAGAGCCTCCCTCAATTTGTGTGGTTCACGAACTTTTCCTTCCGATGCTTTGAATGCAATGGACTTCATATGGTTCACAATGAGAAAGGTATCTTAGCCTTCTCTACTTTTCTTGGATATTTTGTGTTCCCCACTTTTGAGGATGTTTCGAAGAGTTGCTTTCCCAATGACCTTGCTTTTGAACTACATTCTTGTAATGTCCCGGGGTTTTCCCCAAAATAGAATTTGTTTGTTTTTCTTTTTGCATCATCATGACATCAGCATCATCGCATTGCATGTTTTTGACAACAAAAATTATTTTTATTAAACCCTATTTTGTTTTTCTAAAACTAGCCGTCAACCCGTGCCGCTGCACGGCTATAGATTTCTTTGCAAATCCGAGAAAGCATCGTAAATAGCACCATTGAAATACTAATTTTAGTCGTACCTTGTTACTTTACATAATACATTATATCTTTATAACAATAAGCTAAAAAAGTTAATTTCAGATGAAAATCTAAAATTGCGAGCCTGCATGCCTTCATAATTTTAGTCGTACCTCTGATTCTCCATATTCTAAAATCCTTCAGATGAAATTCTTAACTTTGTTAATGTTGATAAATGAATTGCCTCTTATTCACCTAGAGGCTCATTATGTGCGAGAACAGAAAATGGTATACGTATCGCGTGTACATATAATTATAAACGCGTAGTAGATAAAGATGGAGTGTAGAAACACTGTGATATATATTATTCAGCTGCACCTCTCTCGCCAATTTACAAAAATACTAAATTCATAATGAGAGAAAAGTTTAGTAGCTTACTCTATGATGTCATGCTATAATTGTTCATTGCTAAGGTAATCATGGGACGAAAATGACACAACAGAGGAATATCAAGGTTTTTTCTTGGAAAGGGATGGCTGCAGACTAATTGAAGACACGCTGTTATTAAATCAGGGATATGGTGCAATATGATTATTATTTTGTTAAAATTAATGAAAATAGTAACCATGATATTAAAATTATTTTGTTCATAGTTTAACCAATAACGTTGTTCGGAGAAGCAAGTTATTTGTCATCGAATATTTATTTCTCGAACAGTTGATCAACCTTTTTATTACCACGGACGGAAAATTTAATAAATTCAATGCATTTCAGCAGTTTCTTAAATCAGCGAGTCTTTTTTTATTATAGCTTACATATTCTTTATCAGATTACTGTTGCACACCTCAGAGGGCAGAGTATCAACTTAGCTAAAGCTTCAAATATTAAGTTGATGCTAACATATATATAGTTACAGAGAAATCCCTGTTTCAAAAAAAAAAGGTATCAGATTACTACAGACACGAACGGATTATCAATAATCATTGTGTTACCAAAAATATGCAAAGTAAGGAAAATCTAACATGTCACTTCTGCACCACGTGGAGAGCTCCATCAACCTTACACCTTCTGTACTTATTTACTCACCGACACTAAAAGTACATGGAAGGAAGATATTTGATATAGTAAACTCTAGAAAATGCATTCCATAAATTCAAAGAGAACCACGACACAAAATATAAACTGAGGCTTTAAAAATGTTGACCTTTTACCCTTATTCCCAAGCAGAGATCACAACAAACATCTCAACTGTCCGCCAAAATTGTAAAACATCCAATTAAGGTCACAATTATTATGGCGATGAATAATGGCACAATTTCTTCGATTTGGACATAATTCAGGGAGGCTCACACAGGTACATTGGCACATAAGCACAGTTAAAGCCTTTGCAAAAACCTTAAGAAGCGGACAGGACCAGGGAAATTGAACATACGGTTTGCTACATATTTAATTCGTAGAAAGAACAGTCCACTGTAGCATAGCTGCAGTTAAATCTTTCACATTTTCCACATAGTTTTCTTTGCTCCCTGCAGTCATCTACGGTGCACTTTGGGTCTGCATTAATATCCAACTTCCACAAAATCTGACTGTATAGAAGTAGGACAACTAAGAGACATACCTGCAGTTAAATTTTTTAATTTGCCATATAGTTTTCTATGCTCCTCTGAAGTCGTTTACAGTGCACACCTTGTGTCTAAGTGAACATCCAACTTCTTCAAAATCTGACTGTATATAAGTACGAACACTTAGAGATCGGAAGTGCTAATGAATATATATTGCACCATAGTTCTTGATATTAATTTTTAATTTCGAAATTCTTATTAAACCTATTACTCCCATAGCAATCTATTCAATGACACTCTAGATACCAAAGAATTAATTCATCAAATACCTGAACTGCAACAACCAACAACGATTCATCAACCTGAGATTTATTGCCGAGCACCGCGTCCCCTTAAAGCCTCACAGTATGGGACGTCAGGCTGCTGCAAGATGTGCATCTTGATCAGAGATTGTTGGCCATGATGACAAGAGATTAACTTCTTACTTTCATATATTCGCTTAATCACAGCCGAGACACCTTGTAGCTTACGACACGGGACCTTGGGCTGCAGCTGGCGATACATCCTGACCGGAGATTCTTGCCATGATGCACGCGTTCTTCCTTCGTGTGACTTTGTTTTTGCATAGAATCTGATCTTGAGTTGGACGGGAGGAGAGCTTGGGAAAGTAATTAATGGAGTAGATCGGTAAAACCGTGATGCACGCATGAGGCATGGAGGCGGTGACACGCCAAGAGCGGCGACAAAGAAAGACATGCTAGGGCAGATTTTTAGATTATTGAGACGGTAGGGCGAGGCGTGTGTGTTGTTGAGGGCATCAATTAAATCTTACGGCTATGGATGCTAGGCACGTTATCGGATGGATGAAATTTAGTTTTATATAAGGATTAACGTGGAGCCTTGTACGGTGCCTCCAATTAGTAAATATAAGATAAGATTGTCGGAAAATATTTTACCGAGACAGTCGTCTCCGTTTTCAAAATTTAATTGCCAAAATCGTTTTGCAAAATAAAAATGGTTTTGAGAACGCGAGAGAGTAGCCCAAAAACCGGCCCAAGCCCAGCTAAGCAAACCTTAGAGCAAACCCTAATCCTGCCCTGGTCTTTTTCTATTCCTACCCCCTGCCTCTTGCAGCCACCCTCCTATGTTTTTGTCAAATCGCGGAAACGCCCTCCCACCTCCTTTTTCTTTTCTTTTTTCCCCTCCCTTTCTTTTTCTTCCTCTCTCTCCTCCTTTCTTTCTTCCTTTCCTTTTATTTCTTTTCCTCTGCAGCTCCTTCTCCCCCGTGTCCTCTTCCTCCTCTCACCCACCCCGCACCCGAGCTTCCCCGTCAACCCGCTCGATCCCCACCACCTCCACCTCGCCGGCCTCCTCCAGCCGCAGCCGCCGCCGTCCTCCAGCCTCCCCGTCGGCCTCTCCTCCCGCGACGCCTCCCGGCCACCCTCCTCCAGGCCCGCGCCCGAGCTCGCCTCCGGCCAGCCACCGCGGCCCTCCACTCGCTTCCCCCCGCGCCTCCACAAGCTCGAGCCGCGCGTCCCCGAGCCACACCTCCAGCACCCCGCGCCACCTACATTCCCCATCGCCTGTGTCGTCCTCCCTTGCCCCGGCTCCACCGGGCCGCCACCTCGCCGTCCTCGCTCGGCCGCTGCGCCGCATCACCTCCTCGCCGTGGCCGGCCTCCCCTCTACCTCTTCCCTACTCTGCCGAGCTCGTCCGCCTCCTTCCGGCCACTCTCCTGCTGCTGCTGCTTGTGTCGTGCTCCGTGTCGTGTGTGTCTCCTGCTCGTTGTTGTGCTTTGTGTTGCCCGCGTGTGCACAATGCGAGTCCTCCATGCGTTTTGTTGACTTCCGTTGATGCTGTCCTGTTGATGCAGTCTCCGTGTTCCCGATCCCTGGAACCGGCCCCCGACGACAAGTTTCCCGTCCCCCATGTGCATCCCCGTCCCCGCTCCCGTCGGGAAGCCGTTCTCCGTTTCCCCGTCCTGAAGCACCGAGAAGACCAACGCCGTGAACCCCGACGACCCCGAATCCCGGAACGCCAAGGTCCGCCACGACGACGACCCGAGTACGACTACTTCCACGATGTCGACTACCTCGACTATGGATGGGACGACTACTTCAACTACAACGACTATTTCGACTACTTCCTCTCCGGATCCGAAGTTTCCCCAATCCGATGTGTGACCCCAACCCTAACCCTATACCATATATATGCGTATCTTATAAAATCATGCATGGTTAATTAAACATTGCACCTTTATCCATTTAGTCAAATTAAATCAATTTAATTATGGGGTTTGTCCGGTGCATCTATATTGTGCACTGATCCCATTTAAAATGATGTGCCATGTGTTAGGAAATAAAAATGGACAACCTTTAATTTTTCATGCATCATGTCATCAACATACCGGTTCTTTTGCCGTAGTAGTAAAATGCATCTTTTCCGTTGTCCAGTGTTTGTTGCTTCTTCGGGAATAGGACGTTGAGTTGATGTGAGCAACGACAGGTTCTGCTACCTCTACCGGATTGCAGGCAAGTGATACTCCCTTGCTATCTTCACTTGTTTTATGTCTCTCACATGTCCTATCTTTTGTTCCTTGCTAGCCTTATATTGCGATGCTTGTGTCCTGATCCTATTTGCATGTTTACCTTGCAGCCATGAAATGCCACCACCCCCACATCCTATTACCTTTTGCTTGTTTATCTTGTTGGCCTTGCGAGTCGTAGTGCATGATTAGGTTGTTTTGCTCTCTAGTTATCTTAATCTAGTCATGCTTTAATATGATAGTTGGGTTAATTTCACATGATAATCTTTAATGTTTGGTGATGGGAATAATCAATAAAGATAAGGCACCGGCGGAAGGCCAATCATGGCGTTTTGTTATGCTAGTGTCGCCTAGGACCCGAATTCTTGTCCTCTGATCCAAGACTGAGCGCACTACCCACATGTGGGAGGAAATGGGACTCCCCTCGACCTAGTACCGGATCTGTAGCCTTGTCCAGGGCGCCACAAGTAGTTCGGGTGTTTCCATTTGCGCGACGCTTTATTTATTTGTGATGCAGGTACGGATGGGACACCTCCGGGACTTATACATGATGGTTACTTACGGTAGGGCTTGCGGTACGTTCGTTTATCGAGTGTGGAAGGAGGGGCAATCGTATGAGTGTTCCCTCCTGACACCGTCCTCGCATCGGCTAAGTCCACCTCGGAGCTTCAGCCGGACTTTCATGGTGGGTCAGACTTAGCTAGGTGGTTCCCTGGACTTGTGTGGTAGTGAAGGAAAGTGTAGCGTCGGATACCCTGCCAGCATACCCCGGAAGTGTGCTAATTGCATGGCAACAAGGGTGGAAGTGCGTGTGGTTACATTTGTGCACCCCTGCAGGGTTAAATCTTTTCGTAAAGCCGTGTCTGCGGTTATGGACGACTTGGTGAAATGTGCTGGCTAACAAGATCATAGACAACTTACACCTAATGATTATAATTTGACTAGTAAGATAGATTACTTCAATAATAACCTATGAAATTGCCAACTGTGTGAGTGCCTTTGGGCTTGCTGCTCGTGGTTAACCGGGCTGGTAAGGAATCGGCTGGGTTATGTTTGGTGGTAGCATAGTTGGTTACCTATGCGCTCTCTTACCTCCTCTCTATTAGACGAAAGTTGTAGCATGTCTCTATAAGTTGTTAGTGTTGCTTGCTGCCGCCTCAATCGCTAACCCTTTTTCCCCGGAATTCCAGCTTTGATATCTTGTGAGTATTACTTTCCAGTACTTCTACTAGTACAGACCCCTTCGGGGCTGCTATTCCAATGCAGCCAACAGGTTTGAAGACTGACGATGTTAGCTTGGGAATCCCTCCGGCTAGGCTTGGCCTAGGGCAGGGATATGGTGCCTTTGCTTATCTTCAGGACTCTTAGTCCAATTTGTAACTTGTCCGTAGTCGGACGCTACCCGCTTCCGATGTTATTTGGATCTTTATATTGTATCTTTTGCTCTTGACTCGGTGAGTCGGTGTTGTATATACGTTCTTTGTGGGTTCCATCGAGAACTGTTGTAATGTTATCACAATTCCACCCGCATAACGTGTGTGTTGCGACGTGCACGCTATGCCTGGTGGGCGTCCTAGGGTCGCTATTATGCGGATTTGGCGGTAGCGCTCAAGTCTGCATAGTGCCGATCCCGGGGCGTTACAATTCTATACATGTGTGTTGTGCTAACGGTGTTATGAACAAATTTGGACATGTTGTCAATGATGTGCTCCTCTATCATGCACACACATATTTTGCTTCGTCTTTGGTGCGTATAGGTGACAATAGCGGCATGGTGACTTCCACTTCAACGACAAGACATCTATCTCCTTCACATGTTGAGAACGTGCTAGCGTCGAGGACGACGCTTTTCGAAGGAGGGGGAGATGATGCAGCCCAACCCAATGACATCACCATGTCAAGCATCCCAACAAATGCCAAGTCACCATGGACTTCAAAGGTGAACACATTCCTCTTCGAGATCTCATTTCCTACCCTTTGGAATGGTATGCTACTTGAGCAACCGCCCCTTTGCATTGCTAGGTTTGACACGATGGATACAAAGACAATGGAAGTTGCCGAGGAACCCCAAGAGTTGATTTCATCCAAGGCGTACGCGTGGATGAGGAGGAGGAAGCGTCAAGGCAAAGGCTAGAGGTGGAGCCGGCCAGCCTCCAGGCCGGCCTGGGCCGGCCCCCAGGCCGGACCCTAACCAGACGCCGTCGGCCTCCAGGCCGGCCCAGGCCGGCCCCCAGGCCGACCACCAACAGACCGCCGGCCCAGGCCGGCCCCCAGGCCGGACCACCAACAGACGCCACCGGCCTCCAGGCCGGCCCGGGCTGGCCTCCAACCCGAGGTCGCCGGCCCAGGCCGGCCACCAGGCCGGACTCCACCCCGACGCTGCCGGCCTTCAAGCCGGCCTCCCCGCCGGCCTCCCGGCCGGCCTAGGCCGGTTCCCAGGCCGGCCTCCCACCTGAGCCTGCCAGCCTCCCAGCCGGCCTAGGCCGGTCCCCGCCAGCACCTGCCGGCCTCCCGGTCGGCCTAGGCCGGCCTCCAGGCCGGCCTTGGCCGTCCCTCAGGCCGGTCTCCCACTTTTCTACACCTTTTGTACTAAGACTATAAATAGCACTTCCCCTTTTCCATTTTAGACTAGAGATGAATGAACTAGACAGTTGAGCGTTGCTCCTTCCCGTGATGGGTTCCTCCGAGGAGGATGATGAATCTCTTGTTGTAGCTACTCTTTCACTGAGGTGTCTCTAGTAGTGCAAACCAATCTTTCACTGCGGTGAGTCTATTGGATTGGTGCACCGGCCGGTAAGAGAAATCGGTTTCCTTAAGCGTGTTGTTGACTTGGGTTTTGGGATCCGGAGGCTACTCCGTTGGGGTTTGTTGTCGGGTGATTCTCCCTTGTAGGCTTCGCGAGTTATCCCCACAAATTTGCCCTTTTCCCAACGTGTTCTTCGTTTACACCTCCGTGTTCTTCGTGTTCATCCTCTTTTCCCCTCAAATCCGTGAAGATCGGGCCAACCCCCTACATCAACTCTTCTATTATCTTATCGTCATTCAAAACCTCCAGAATATACTGGACGATATCCCCAAGCCTGACCTTGTAGTTAGTCTTCCGGATCAGAAGCACCTCCATGCCAAGACCTCAACTTGAACTATCAAGGTATTGCTAAGGGATGTAAGAGACGGTCTAAGTCTTCACATTCAAAGTTATCTCAACACCAAGAATTCTGCAAAAACAAGATGAAGATGCCTCAAAGATAAGAGAGCTATCAACACACAAGAGCTTCTCTATAGCACGATAAAGCCAGGAACATAGCAGTACTGATTATCAAGAACCCTCTGAGCTGAAGAGAACACTTCTAAGGCGAGCCCCTCAAAGATGCCCAAAGTCGCTAACCATGGGCATCTTCCAGGAGCTCGGCCATAGAGGAGTCCCGTGTCTTCGCCTAATAGGGTGACCTCTCCCCTGCTGTTGTGCTCTTGCTCTTCCTCTTGGATCTTGCCGTTGAGCTCGACTAGTACTTTTTAGCCCAAACCGCCGCATCGTTTGTTGTCCTCCTCTTTGCCGTCTAGGAGGCCAAGCGACTCTTGACCCCTGGAAAGAGCAACCCTTGGCTTTGGCTTCCCACGAAGGGCCGCCGACTTTGCCCAAAACCTGAACCCTAGGCATAGTATGGTCACCCATGTGTCCCAGCTCTTGAAGTGTCCAAGAATCATCGTAGAAGCCCCTAGGATGACTAGGATAAGCTCATTGGTTGAGCTAACCCATCTACAACGAATATTAGGCATCCTCTGGTACTAGGAAGCAACTTGTGTGGTCTATGATTGTGTGTTGTGTTCGAACTGTTTGTGTTTGGTTGTGTTTGAATTCACTAGCAGAGAAAAGCTTACCCGTGGCGCACCAAAATGGCTTACCCGTGGCGCAGGGGCCTGCGCCACGGATTACCACGCCACGGGTAATATTTAGCCGTGGCGCAGGCACCCATGTGCGCCACGGGTATATTTCGTTAGCCGTGGCGCACAGGTCCTGGTGCGCCACGAGTAGTTAGCCGTGGGACAGAAGCCTATGTGCGCCATGGCTAAGGAGGAATACCCGTGGCGCACCACCCCGTTGTGCGCCACGGCTAACGTGCGCCATGGCTAGGCTTTGTGGTGCGCCACGACTATGTTTTTCTGTATTTTTTTATATACTGCGTATTTATACAGATCCTAATATAGGTATTTATACAGACATATTCTATAATACAATTTGCAGAACAATATACATAATACATAGATCTCATGCATTATAACTGAAAATAGATATAAGTAGACAAAATTATATACATCACCTGCATCCCATCGGAATCGAGTACCAAGTTCGATCATCATATTACAAACTCAAGAATGTTTAATTACTACACGAATTCCATCGATTGTTTGAAAATAAGCTAAGACATCTAAATAAGCTAGGCATCGACGGTCTTCGGGGCCGGGAAGGGGCGGACGCCGTCTTTCGTCGTGAAGGGCCGGATGTCGCCTTGTGCTTTTATGCACCGTTCCACCTCCGCATTATCGAGTGGAGCGTCGTCGTAGTAGAAAATGCCTCCAACAGTGAAGACATCGTGTACGATGATCTGCGTGAACGTCTCCTGGATGCGATAGAATTCTTTTCGGAGATCATGATCCTGGATCGTCGCCAAGTGTTCGGCCCAGCGTTGTAGTTGTTCTGGCAACTTGAGTTGCTATGCATCCCGTACGAAGGCACGGATCTGATGGATGGCATAGTAGGCATCCCTCTCACTGTTCTTCGGTTGCGTGACGCACGCAAAGTTGACAATGTGGTGGAATGATACCACACCTGCTCTTCCAGGTCTCTTCCTTGTGAAGACGCCTCCCCTGGTACTGAAGCCAACTAGAGCATTATCCAGAGCCTTCTTGAGGTTGGTGTAGTCTTTTGGTTTGTCCTCCCTACCCGAGTCCAAATATGTGACTACGGAATATTTCGGGCAAAGAACGAGCTGGACGCAATACTTGTCTCTGGGCAAAACAATTTTGACAGAGTGTTAGAAAAATAATGATAGAAATCTAATGAAGCATCTTCATTATGGTGTATATAATGACTACTTACTCGGGATAGTAAGGCAAAAGAATGTAATCCTTCCACTTATTCTCCACCATGATTTCTTTGAGGTGTTTCGACATAAATTGCCAGCCTTCATGGCTTCTGAAGTTGGTCTCGATCATGTAGTAGGGGTCCGCTATCGCGACGCCCCCGATCTTCTCTTTTAGGACCTGGTGGGCCGTACTGAGACAGAATAAGCGGACTTAATGAGGATGGAGCCGCTTCAAGTTAAACATCTTGAAGATGTCATCAAATCGCACGAACAGCAAATCCGCCGGCTCTTGTTTGCAAAAGCCATCAACTGCCTCTGGCACCTTGGCAGTGAAGAGCGGGTGTGGGTGTGTTGGATCTTTCATTTTAAGAAGATCCAGGTCTCGTGTCAGAACACGCTGATGCAGCATCTGCATATCCCCACTCATGACTTGGAGCACATCAGGCGGTACCATCGGTCGACCCGCAATATGCATTTCCCGCGCAACATCTTTGCTCGGTCCTGGTCCGTCCTTAAACTGGATCGGCTGCGGAGCCGCCGACTGGCTGCTAGCGGCATTGGCACCCTGCTGCGGCTTTGGAGGCAGCGACGGCTGGCTGGCGGATGCATAGTCGCTCTTCCTAGTTCTTTTAAGCCCCTTCTTAGGCTTCGGATGGATGCCTCCTCCGGCCGCTAGCGCTTCACGATAGGTCCCAAGTAGTGTGTTGGGCTTAGGATAGCTTGTGTTGCTTCTTTTTGCGTGAAGTCGTCGGCTGGAGGCGTCTCTTGAGAATCGAACAGACGCTTTGTGCACGCGGCTTTATCTGCTTGACCAGCGGGCTCGTGCGTGTGCGGACCAGTCGGTGGTTCATCAAGAGGAGCCATTAATCCTCCGTCGTCGCAGCGGTCATCATCGAAGTAGTAGACATCGAAGATGTCATCTTTCTGTGCCGCGGGCTCTTTAAGTTGTGGTGGTGCTGGTGCGATGGCCTTGACAGGGTTTTGCCCCAACCCGACTTGCGGTGTTGCCTGTGGAGTGTCCGGGCTTAGACGGATCTGGGTTTTAGGCCATACCATGGCCCAGGGGATGCATTCACAGAGGAGCAGATGGTCCTCGGCTCCCACGGGTTGATAAGGAGGATCCACCTCATTGCAGCCCGAGAACACCCTAATCAGTGAAACCTTAAAGCAGCCATCAGGTATCGGCGTGTTGTGGTGCATGCGATTTTTGGGCGCAATGATGGTAGCCCTAGCAACATCCTTCAACTCTCCATTCACATGGTGTAGGAGAGTGCATCTATTGTCGCCCTGCGAAGAACATGCATGTAGGGTGCTAGAGATGCAAGGCAAAGGCAAAATGGATGAAGTAATATGCGTTGAGCCTACGACGCTTAGATACCGTGAGGGCGTCGAGCTCGGCCATTGTCGAGACACCAGCGACGGCTTGCTACACGGCGTCGGAGTGGGCGCCGCTTGGGGGGTTGCCGGCGGGCGAATTCTTCGGAAGAGGCGACGGCGTGGTGTGGACCGGCAGATTATCCCGAACAGGTGGAGGTGACGGCGCGGTGTTGGCGGACGAAGCCGCCGACGTGGTGTTGGCCGTGTTGCCTCCAAAGTTGGGCACTGGACACGGCCCTTGTCGACCTCCATCGATCCAATCCGTTACCGAGGTCACGACGGAAGGAAGGAAACCGACGAGCACCTTGGCCACTAGTTCGTTGACTATATCCTCCTGCTTGCGCTTCTTCCCCTCCTTCCGCGTCTCCTTGTCCTCGGCATAATAGTCACACCATAGGACCTTGCCATGGCCGACAACACGGCCACCTGACGGTGGCTTGTCCAGATCCCGCCCCTTGACCTTGTTCAACGCCGCATTGAATGGAGTGTCCCACACGGGCTTCGTCGATCCCTGGGAGGAGCTCTCATCCGCGGCTCTAGAACTTTCTATATCCTCCAGAGCCTTTTGGAACTTAACGACAGCAGGATCTGTCTTAAGTTCCTTGGTAACTAGGTCCTCCGTGAACCGAGCCCTGACAAAATTTCTAGTCTGCTTGTCTTTAAATTTGTCGTAGGGGTTACGAATGCCCTTTTGTGCCCACTCAGCATCCTGTTTCTCCCATTTGGGCTCTGCCGCGAAATAACCACCACTTCCGAGATGGTGGTGACCTACATTCTTCAAGTTCATCCACCTCCCCCATTCACTCATTTTCTTCGATACAGGTAGTCCGAGCCTGCCCCAGAAAATCCTAAGGTCTTCTTCGTTGACCCGCTCCTTGTTCCAGATCTCCTCGGGACTTTTATCGTCTTCGATCAATTTTTTGACCCTAGATCTCCAGCTGGACAAGGCCTTGCTCATCTTCGTGAGGGCAAAGTTGTTGACGGCATTGAGTTTTTTCATATCATGATTACCGTCTTCATCGGCCCTGTAGGCCAGAGGGAACTCATACCGTTCGTGCAGCCTCTTGATGAGGCGGAGGCGCAAACCCGCTTTATTAGCATCCCTTATGTTATCCTCATAGACCGGGACGACCTCTCGAAGGATGCATGCCACTTGGAGGCCATACCCTGCGGCGAACCCTGTAGGCTCTAGAGGCGCCCCACCGTCGGACACTTGGGTGATCGCTTGCCTCAAGGCCCGGACCTTGTTCTTACTCCTCTCCTTCCTAGCCTTTTTGGCTTGGCTACCATCTGCATTTTCCGCCATCAGTGGTCGCGTCACCATCCCCGGCGCCACTAGTAGTGGTAACGTTGCCATCCTCGGCGCCACTATTATTGGCGCCCTCGTCGCCATCCCCGGCGCCACTATTATTGGCGCCCTCGGCAACATCCCCGTCGGCTCATCATAGTAGCTCCAGAAGTCCACGTTCTTCTCTCTGGCTAGTTCTTCCACGCTTAACTACTGAGAAGAAGCTCCGGCCTCATCGTTGTTAGCCATGTGTTCTGCGTGTGACAGCAGACGTGTTAGTTAAAAGAAACAGAAAAATACATATGCCGATGTTTTTATCGAAATGTCGAATCATTTCCGTTCCGGCAAATTTCCGGCGGCACTCCTATTGCCAAAAATTCGCAAAGGTCATGCAGAATTTTTCACGGAAAAATTCGGCATGACCTTTGCTAATTTTTGGCCATAGGAGTGCCGGAAATTTGCCGAAAAGGAAATGAATCGACATTTGGAAATGAATCGACATTTTGGCAAAACATCGGCACTCATCTAAAATCCCTGCAAAGTTCACAACAAAACCGGCACACAACTCCGGCAAGATACAAACATATTCATCACACATATAAACCGGCAAACAACTCTGGCAAATTGACAACAAAACCGGCACACAACTCCGGCACACAAACATTCATCACAAATAGCAAACATTCATTACACCCGCACACAACTCGGGATTTTGATCAACGGATGCCATCTACCTTGCAGAAACTTGCCAAACAGCTACAAGCACCAAGTAGTAGCAGCACCACGCAGTAGCAACCTGCAGAAAGTAGCAGAATTTAATTTATTCATATGTCACCGAATTAAAGCAGCAGCAGATTTTAATTTTTTCTGTGAAACAAACTATCTATGAATTTTTTTAAAATTTTACACAAGCAAGGTATATGTATTGTTGACATACTATAAAATTTTCAGCCTAATCAGAGTTGAATTGAATTGGTGAAAAATCTTAGAGCATTTCTGCCAGAAAATTTGAAAATTAAAATTTATTCGAAAGTTGATATTTTTTTATTTCAAATATCACCAGCAACTACAAACCACCAGCAGCATACAAGCAATTATTAATTTTGTATTTTGCATACCATTTTTGATTTTGCATTGTGCTAAACCCTAACCCTAACCCTATTTCATTTTGCATTTTTGATTTTAGCAGCAGCAGATTTCAATTTATTTGGTGAACCAACCGAGCTCTGAAAATTTTGGAAATTTTACAGGAGCAAGGTATATCTATCATTGACATACTATACAATTTTCAGATTAATCAGAGTTTTATTGAATTGCTAAAAAATTGTAGAGCATTTCAGCCAGAAATTTTTAAAACTAAAATTTATGAAAAAATGTTACGGGACATAGTAGCAATCAGCAGCAGCAAAGAACACAACATAGTAGCAATCAGCAGCAGCAATATGAAAAAAAATGGGCAAGATATGGGCTTGGCATTTTGTCGAACTCCCTAAGGGCAAGAAGGGGAGGAGGGGATCGGACCAGGGAGGAGGGCATACCGGCGTGGGAGGAGGAGGGGAGGAGGAGGCCGGGCGCGGGGACGACGGCCGCGGCGCGGAGATGACGGGTGCGTTGGGAGAGGAGGAGGCCAGCCACGGGCAGGGAGGGAGGATGAAGGCGAGCGGGGAGGGAGGAGGACCGCCGGGCGTGGGCGGGGAGAGGAGGAGGAGGTACGGCGCGCGGCGGGGAGGAGGAGGGGAGGAGGGACGGCCGGGCGGAGAGGACGGCCGGGCGCAGGCACGAGCGGGGAGGGAGGGAGGCAGGCGGTGGTGTTCGATCGGAGCAGTGGACACTTAGCGAAATTTGGAGGTGTTCACGCGCACCGGCCACTATAGTGGCAGGGCCTATCTTAGCGGTGGCGCAGGATTGTGGGCCTTCGCCATGTGTATTATGGATAGCCGAGGCGCAGGTTTGACTTCCTGCGCCACGGGTAAGTTACCCATGGCGCAGGTTTGTGCCCTGCGCCATGGCTAAGGAGTTTTTTTATATTTTCTGGGGGTGCGAAATGCGGGAGACCGGCCTAGGGGCAGGCCTAGGCCGGGCTGGAGGCCGGCGGCTTCGGCAGGGAGGACGGCCTGTAATCCGGCCTAGGCCGAGCTGGAGACCGGCTGCCTCGGTAGGGAGGCCGGCCTGGGAGCCGGCCTAGGCCGGGCTAGAGGCCGGCTTGGGACCGGCTGGCGCTGGCATGCGGCCGGCCTGGGAGCTGGCCTGGGCCAGGCTGGAGGCCAGCGGGCTCTGGCATGCGGCCGGCCTGGTAGCCGGCCTGGGCCGGGCTGGGGGCCGGCTATCTCTGGCAGGGGGCCGGCCTGGAGGCCGGCCTAGGCCGGTCTAGAGGCCGGCCGGTCTGGCTTCGCCTCCTTCTTCATCTTCTCTTTGACCATCTTCTTGGACCTCCTCTTGCTCATCTTCTCGACTCCATTTTTAAAATTTTCTTTGCATTTATTTTTTCATTTCTTTTTGTGCATTTCATTTAAGACATCCAAATTTTTCATTGCATTTTGCATTTAATTTTTCATTGCATTTTTATTTTAACACAATATTTAATATTATTTTAAGGCACACATTTCAATATTAAGGATTACACATATCATATTCCTATTTCATTATAAGACACATATGAAATATTAAAAATACCTAATATTTGGATTACAAATTCTAGGATACTTAATTTATAATATTAATTCCTAGGATTACAAAATCGAGCGTCGTATTTTCCACACCATCTAGCTAGCGTTTCACAATCTTCTTTCCCTTCTTGGTGGCGGTTGAATAATTTAGACCCGGAACATCTCGACTTCTTCTTACGAACGGAAGACCACCTGACTTGGGTAGTGTTGTCCTACTTCTTCTTGTGGTGTATGTTTCTTCGTCGTCGTCGTCGTCATCTTCCATCTTTGGGTCTCCGTACTGGTCAAAATCTTGCTCGTTGGCGAATCCATCCATTCTGATGATGCTCCTTTTTCCTCTTCTCACGACAACACGGCTAGGCATTGTCGGGTCAGTGACGAAGAAGCATTGGTCAACTTGGCTAGCCAGTACCCATGGTTTAGTTTTCGCGATGACGCTCGCGGTAGCAGCAGACTTGGAGGCTTCGGGTATAGACATCATGGTGAAATATCCATCTTTTTTTGGACTGACGCTCTTAGCCCATCTGACACGGAACATCGGCACCTTGTCTCCAGTGTAGTCCATCTCCCAGATCTCCTCGATCCTTCCATAGTACCTTTCTTTAACGTCACCGGTGAAGGATTCCATCGTTACCCCTGAGTTCTGATATTCGCTATTCCTGTCTTTTTCCTCCGTGCAGAACGTGTAACCGTTGATATCGTATGCCTGATATGTCATCAGGTTGGGCGCGGGGCCCTGTGACAAGTGGAATATGAGTTTTCCTGCTGCGGAAGTCATTGACGGACGATTATCTAGAAGGTGGCGTTTGAACCAACGCGTGAAGGTGGTGTGTTGTGCTCTTTGATTATTTCGATGTCCGTTCGATGCTGACCACGTTCACTGTACTTCTTCTCAATAAAGTTTTTGTGCTTTTCCAGCCAAGGATCGACCACTTGTATGTGTTGTAGCGCTACAAAATTTGCATTGTCAAAGTAGGCGCGTCGGCCAGAGTCATCCACTTGTAGTTCCCTCCTGCCTGTTTTGTGACCTACTCCATCGAGCCTGCCAATGTGCTTATTTTCGGGCAGACCAACACGGTTCTCGACGTCTAGAAAATTCGTGCAGAAAGAGATGCACTCTTCGGTGAGATAGCCCTAGACGATGCTTCCATCTGGACTTGCCCTATTACGAACGTATCCTTTGATGACACCATTCATCCTTTCGAACGGCATCATACCGTGCAGGAACAATGCATATGAAGTTGCTACTTCTAACCATCAAAATATGCAAGCAATTAAAATGAGGAAGCAAAACTTCCCAAACATCCAAACCAATGCAATTGCTCAACTTAGCAAACCAAATCATTCTTGGACTTCCAAATGGTTTAGCAAGTTCCAAGTTTACCTTTTATAACCATTTTTCAAAATCTAAATATTGCCAAATAAGAAATAAAATTGAGAATCCCAAAATTGGTTTAATTCAATTCTATTTTTGGAACCAAGTTAAACTTTCCAAAAATTCAAACTAAAATCATGGGGAGCTTCAATATTATTGTGAGAGCCTCCATGAATATTTTCATCATTTTTGGAAATACTTAAGTGCTTCAAATAAATGCATTTTGCAATTCATCAAAAATGACCATATTGCAACAATATGAATAAATCTGAATTTAAACATTTTATTTTGAAGCCAAACTTTTTGTGAAGCTTCTACCTGTCAAGGGAAGGCTTTATAAATTTTTGTAGATTTTATAAAAATGTTTAAGAGCCCCCTTTTAATTTCACTAAACTGCTGTTGGACCGGTTTGTAATTACAAAAACTTGGGACAGGGGGGTTTTTGCGAAAATCTTTTCTTTCTTCCTCACTGTGTCGGGAAGGGGCACTGGCGCCATGCCGCCAGCTCCTCCGCGTGCCCATGCCGCAAGCTGCCGTGGCCCTGGAGGATTAGGAGGCGCCCCCACCGTCGCTACCTGCTCCCCTCACCCTCCTCTCTCCATTCCTCCCGTTAATTCCGGATCGAGATAGGTCTTCTTCCTCCCGAGCTTTCGCCATTGCTGAAGTGGTTTCCGAGCTCGCCTCCGTCGTCTCGGTCCTCACTGCACAGATCGAAGCGGACGGGAAGGTTGGCCGCGTCCTTCTCCCCCTCCCTGCGAAAGGAATCGGGTCGGGGTCGCCTAAATCGGCGCCGGCACCCGCTTCTCCTCCCTCCGTCGGCCGTTGCATGTCGAGCACGCGCCCGACGGTTTCCGCCCATCCGCACCGTCGCCGACCACCCACGAGCAACCAGGGTAAGCCCGTGTTCCTTTTTGCCTTCTCCCGCATCATCTCTCCCTCTCCCTCGCGTCGTCTCGCCGTCGGTCGTCGCCGTCACTGTTGTGCCCACGCGCCCGGCCTGGACACCTGGCCTGGGCCGGCATGAGGCCGGAGGCTTCGGCCACCCCCCGGCCTGCACCCCAGCCTGGGCCGGCTAAAGGCCGGAGGCCTCGGGTCATCATCCGGCCTGCAGCCCGGCCTGGCCGGCTCAAGGCCGGCCTGTTTGGGAATTTCCTTTCCCTTTTTGGAAAATAAACAAAGTTAAATAATTGATAACTATTTGAATAATGCTTCAATTTCGACAAATCAAATTTCAAAATGTTCAGAAAAACAAACTCTACATGTTAGAATCATTGAAATAGTCTTTTGGAATTATATTCTTGCTGTTTATTTAAGAATTCCTAAAATGGTATAAATAATACCTAATTTGGAAAAATTCATAATTCGTTAAATAATTAACCAAAAATTGAGAATAAAATATCAATGTGTTCAACACTTCAAATGCTATCAAACCATGAAATTATCAAATCATGATCACAAATATTTATTTGATGTTAGTCTTTAAATTATTAAATGAATTAAATTCAAATAATTATTTAATTCACTATTTATTCATCGAAACTCAGAAAATCACAAATGAGGTACCAAAATGATCAAAAGAGCAATACCTAACTAACCATGTCATGTTCATGCACATTTGAGCCACTTTGAGTAATTTAATAAATGTATGAACAATGTGGTCACTAAGATAAATATGGGGTTGTTTCCAAATAATTGCACTAATTATTTGGCACTCCATTTAATATTGTTCGTTAAATTAAATGACGATGCTATTGCATAAGTTGGACATGTCATCATGATTGTGCATTGCACCTTGTCTTTGTATGATTTATTTGTTCTTCTATGATTGTTTGGGTATCGATAGATTCCGGAGTGGAGGTTAACCCTAACTACCCCGACGAGCCGTACTACACGCCCCGGCAGCAAGGCAAGAGATAACCTAACCTTCTTGGCATCTAGCATCCTATTGTTCTATAAACTTATTTTATCCACCATAATATTGCATTCGATTCTATGTCACTTTTGGTCAAAACTAGAGTATCCTATGAATGCATGTTTTTCCCCGAACCAATACATGTATCCCCTCCTATGAACCCTAGGTCTTATGTGTTGGCTGGAGATAAATTATATAATTATTGTAATCATATGCTTAGCTATGCTTAGCCATGCTTATACGAATGCTATATTTCTGTCCGTTGATTAAATTCCATAATATTGATGTTGGTGGAATGTTGCGGACATGGTGGTTACGTGTGGTACTTAAGTAAATTGCTAAAAGGCTTGGATGAGTTGCCATCGGGGATGGTGTTTTGCCTCATTCTTGCCGCCTAGGCTGAGAGTGCTTTTAGCTAGAACCAAGAACTGAGCGTGCTGCCATTGGTGGGAGTATGGGCTCCTTACTAACCGAATAACTTGTGCGGGCGTATCCAAGGGTCCTTTAGTTTGCTATTTCCATTTGCGCGTGTGTGTGTGAGCGGAAAAAGGAATGATGAGGATGGTGGTGTTTAGGACGTGGCGATGGGGGTAGGGGCTGAAATAGGCTGGGTAAACTTGTCCTGTCACCACAGATGACTCTTGGATAGTCTCATGCGAGGTAAAGGTTTAACCGCGCCCACTCGCCGGCCTTCCCCGGAAGAGGGCCAATCAGGTGAGCCAGACGGTACCAATGGGTAAATTAGTACACCCCTGCAGGGTAAATATTTTCGAAAAGCCGTGTCCACGGTTATGGACAAACTCTTGGAAAAGGCGGATTAGCTCATAGAGAACCTTAACCTTAATTAATTAATTTGGCAGCTAAAGGTTGCAACTCAACGTGTGTTAAAAAGGTTCATTTCCTCGAGGGTGATTCGAGGGAGTGCCTTTGGTGGAGATGAGAGATGTTTTGGCTACAAGTTGGTTCGACGAGAACCGAAGATGAAAGTTACTCTCTTACCCCTTTTTAGAAAACATTCTGAGTAGACGATGCCATGGGTCTTTATATCTTTTAAAAAGGAAAACTAGCTTTATGCAAATTAGCTACATATATAGCTTTAGAGCCTCCGTCATCATTGGGCCTATATCGCCCTACTAAACTTGCGAGTACGTCGTACTCAGTCTCTCTTTGTTGCCTTTTATAATTTGTTTCAGAGGAGGACGACACCGAGCACATAGGTGGCTTCTTCCTAGACATCGACGAGTAGTTCGGGGTTCCCTGGTGGCAGCTTGGGATCGTGGAACAAGCTGGCTGGGGTTGTTTATTTGTAGGCCTCTTAGGTCCTATATTTGGATCTTGTTGTACTAGACAACACTACTACGCTTCCGCATGATGTACTGATGGGTCTGTGACCCCTTTTGTGTGTAATATTTGTATCTTTCTCATATATGAGTTGCGATATGATTTTTGTGTCATAGAGTCTGCAATGTGCCAGTTGTTCCACAAGTCTTGATCTCTGTTTTATACGTTGATAGCTATGCCAGTGTTTATGGCACGATCGATGTGTTGCGTAGGAGCGGTAATTCCATGCCCTTCGATTGTGTAGCATAGCCTGTGGGTTACATAGCCTATCTGTATAATTCCGGGGTCGGGGCGCTACAAGTTGGTATCAGAGCAGGACTGCCTGTAGGAAACCCTTTCTATTGGTCGATGTCGAGTCTAGTTTGAAAATTATTTATAACCTAAAAATGAGTTGTGAAAACCTTCTTAGGATTCTTTTTACTCCTCATCCAAGTTGCTCTACTCTGATTTCTTATCTCTATTTGTTTTAAGCTTGGTGTCGAAGTTTAGGTTCTCGGGGTTGGGTTCTATCGTTCGGTGTTTGTCTCGAGTCCGTTGTATCCGTTTGCTATCGCCGCGATGACGTGATGTCACCGTGGTTGCCTAAATATGTTTTTAGTGATAGTGCCTTCTTGAATCGCTATATCTGGATGGACTCTTTTTATCTATCCTAACTATGGAAATTGGTTACTACCTATGTCATTGTTCCAAATCTTCAGAATGGCTCCTACCCGTCGTGGGGAACAAGGCAATCCTGAGGCACCGCCGCCACCCTCAATGGCGGAGGTCCTGATGGCCATTGAGCAAAACCGCCTGCGCAACGAGCATCTGCTCGAGCAGTTGGTGCAGCAAGGGGCAAGGAGGAACACGGACTGCAACACTCTCACGAAGTTCTTGCGCTCACAACCTCCTACCTTTACTGAAGCTAAAGTGCCACTAGATGCTGATGACTGGCTCCGGGCTCTTGAGCGCAAGTTTGCCACTCTACACATTCCGGTGGCGGAACAAGTCAACTTCGCCACCTACCTGCTGAATGGAGCCGCCGGCTCCTGGTGGGAGAGCCATGTGTCGATGTTCGACGCTGGCCATGTCTTCACTTGGACGGAGTTCCGTGCCGCCTTCCGTGCGGCGTACATCCCCAAGCCTATCATGGACCTCAAGAGGAGGGAGTTCCTGGACTTGACCCAGGGACGCATGGACGTCCAAGCCTATGGGCGAGAGTTCAACCACCTCTCCCGTTATGCCCCTCGGGACGTGACCAACGATGAGGACAAGCAGTACCTCTTCCGCAAGGGGCTCGCACCTCGCCTCTGATACGAGCTCCTACCCTTCAAGTTCCAATCCTACCAGGAGCTCTACAACCAGGCTCTTACTATGGAGCAGGGTAGGAAGGAGCTGGAGGCATCCAAGAGGCCAGCTCCCGCTGACAACCAGAGCTCCTCCTGTTGTGGGGTTGTCACGGCAAGTTCTTCCTCAGGGAAGATGAGTTCTGGGGCCATTGGTGATCGAAGTACGTAGGAACGGTTAATCTCGCCAGGGAACAAGGATTTACCCAGGTTCGGCCCCTCTGATTAGAGGTAAAGACCTACTTCCTGCTTCTATGTTATTGCTCTTTGCTAGATCTCGATTACAAGGACCCGGCTCCCACAACTCAGGAGCCGGCGTCTTCTCTCTGGTGGCTAGGGTTTGTCTAGTTCAGCTTGCTTGGACTTGTCTCTACTGGTTGAAGCTTATCGATCTAAGGTCCAGGACCCTGCTTATAAAGGCTGCCGGGTCCCTGGACTTACAGGCTATACCGAGTCACACTAGAACACGGAGTCCTACTCTACATCTTGGTCTTCCAAGTTAGACTCCGGGTTGTACTTGGACTCCTTCTCGACGGGTCCCTTCTCCATCATGGGCCTTGACCGGCTTGTCTGCAGCCCAGCCCATGCGACTTGACGCGTGACTCGGCTTTGGCCTTCTTGGTCTTGGCGGGTCTACTTTCCGGGTCCATTGGCCTACCTATAAAGTATCCCCCATCAGTAGCCCCCGAATTTATCTTGGGCACAGCTTGGCGGCTTTCTCTGACTTGTTGGTTCGACTCCCTGGGTCGACTCCTTCCACTTGAGCCAGAGGCTCCAAAGTCGCTTGCTGCTATCTCCAAGATGAATTCCTGCATAAAGACATAACACACATAAAATGAGTCCATCCTCATCCCTTGTTCAAGCCACAACTCTTGCCTTTGCACTGGCAGGCCGAGTTCTAATGTGACTCTTGCAAACAAGGACTAGATAACTTGATTTTCACTGTCACAGGACTCGTCATTCTGAGACAAGCCGGCTTCTTCCACTTCTGTGACTTTAACTTTTCTCTGCTATGTCCTTTCTGTCTGTTAACCACTGAACCACTAATAGTGAAACGTTATCCACAGTTTACTGTGGACCTGCACTGTAACTCTCTAGGGTTTTACCCTCTTTATAAATACCGAAGGGTTAGGTATTAAACCTCACTTGCCCCCTTCAGCTCAAAATCTCTTCCTTCTCTTCGCGCCCATCTCTTCCCGCGCCCAGCACACACCGCCCGCATGCCATGGCCCCCAAGCGCGCAAAGACCGCACCCAAGGCCAAGGCATCCTCGTCGAGCAGGACGGTGGACATCGCAGCCACGGCCGCCGCCGCCGCAAAATCCTCCTCCAAGCGATCGATTTCCGCCGATTGGGGCGGATCTACGGTCACGACGGAACAATTGAAGACTCACAGGCTCTCAGGTTTGATTCCTTCCAGCGCTCAAGCTCGGGCCCCAGGGGATGAAACCGTTCCCTCTCCCGCTAAGGGTGAGGTGGTTGTTTTTGTGGAGCATCTCTTCTGCGGATTTTCTCCCCCCGGTGATCTTTTCTTCCGCCAGCTCCTTGAACTCTATGAGCTGCGGATTCATGATCTGGCTCCTAATTCCATTCTCACTCTTTCCAATTTTGTGACCTTGTGTGAGGATTACCTCCAAATCAAGCCCGATTTCAATCTCTGGCTTGAACTCTTCTACTGCAACCCTCAGCCCGAGACCTCTGGGGGCCCTCTTCTCCAATGTGGCGCCGTCGCTCTTCAACGGCGCCTCAACTCTGTCTTTCCTAAACCAGTCTTTCCCAATCGCATCAAAGACTGGCAAAAAACCTTCTTCTACTGCAAGGACACCTCCCCTGCAAATGAACCAAAACTTCCTTTATTCTCTGAGGACCGCCTTCGGGCGACTCCTCTTATGAAAGCTAGGTGCCCCGAGGCCGCCCGGCCAAGAGTCGAGTCTCTGATCACTCGAATCCGGGCCCTCTTGTCCCATAATCTGGAAAACATGGATCTGGTCCGCTGCTGGACCACTTGGAGAATCCAGCCTCTGAGTCCTAGGACTCGGCTGATCTGCTCATATACTAGATGCGCTGGTGATGACCTCCGAGTTACGGAGCAGCTGTCTGATGGACCCGAACTTGGTCAACTTATCAAAAAGTTGACTGGGAAACCGGTGAAGGACCAAGCCCATTTTGGGCTCCAGCCATTTTGCTCCACCAACCCAGCTCCTGATGTAAGTATCATTCTCTACTTTATTTCTACCTTGATCTCACTTGTACTGCTTACTGACTCACTTTTGTTGACTCTGTTACAGCTCACCGACTCCTTCTGGAAGCCGGCCTCTGGAGCTGGTACTAAAAATAAAGCTGAAGCTGAGGCTGAGGCTGAAGAGGAGACTCCTGCCAGAGATCAAACTACTGTGGCAGAAGGCACTGATGATGCTGATGAGGAGTCCTCCCAGGGGGCTCCCGTTGAAGATGATGCTGCCGATGAGGAGTCCTCGCCAGAGGCTCCAACCGAAAATGTTGATGGAGAGGAGTCCTCTCAGGAGGCTCCCATTGTGGAGGAAATTGACGACGACGAGTCCTCTCCAGAGGCTCCCGTCACTAGACAAGCTGATACTACCTCTGCTGCTGCTCAGCCATCACCATCCGAGGAGTCCTCAGCTAGGAGTCACTCCTCTTCTTCCCCAGCCTCAAACAATAATGGATCTCGAGAGGCTGTTCCCAAGGTACCACTCGCACGAGTCCTTGGGTCCTCTCGCTCTCCTACTAAGCCTGAAGAACACATGCAGAGTGTTATCGCCACCAGGAAGAGGAAGCTGCGCTCCGATGGGCCTGCAGATGCTCCTGAGCCTCTGCCAGTCTCGCACCAGCGGAAATCGGCTTCTCCTCCCCACAAGGACGACTCCTATCACTCCGGGATGTCAATGCCTTCCTCAAACTCTCAGGCCTCCTTGGACCTGGAGACCAATGTTGGGTAAGACTCCTTTATTTCTGTACTTGTATTCAAATGACTTCTGCTTTTTCCCTTTTCACTAATTCTGGTGCTGACTTCTATATTTGTGTATTTCAGGGCTCGGCCTTGTGCTAAAGTGACCAAGCTCCCAGGCATGGTTGATGTTACCTCTGGGCGTGGACCTGTCCCTCCTTCGGCCTCTGAAACGACCAGCACGAGGACAGGTCCTTCCATTGCTGCATCAGCTGGTGCAACCACGACTCCTACCATTCCCGAGTCCCCTTCAAAGACTCGGGCGGCGACTCCAACAATAGTCCAGCCCAGCTCTGGTGCTGCGACTCCTGATACTGCGCCTCAAAGTCATCCGGCTCCTATAAAGCCGACTCCTACAGCTTCTCCAAATATCAAGGTCAAGTCATCTACTGACTACAGCCGACTTCGGGTGGCAGATAACATGTCATTTTCCGAAGCCTATGCTGAAGCAGTTGACTTGAACGATCAATCTGCTAGGCTGAAGGATGATGAGCAAGCGGCTCTTAGATCTCTCCTCATGGTTCATGAAGTAAGTCCTTTGACTTCACCTTATATGCTTTTCTGGCATCATCCTATCTCAGTAGCCCCCAAGCACCTGTCTGTGGTGACTTGTGACTAGGATAGGTGCTTTGATTTGAAACTGAACTCAGCTGCTATATAGAAAAAATTTGCACACTGTAGCCCCCAAGCGTTGAGTCCTTAGCTCTACTAGGACTCGGGGCTGCTAATTTACTGTCTGTCGGGTCCTTAGACCAAAAACTTTTGCACGAGTAGCCCCCAAGCGCCGAGTTGTCAGCCTGCGATGACTTGGAGCTACCAGCATATGTAATTTACTGATATCTTACTTGAAGAAAAATTTCTGTTCTGTGAGTAGCCCCCAAGCGCCAAGTTGCTAACTTGTGTCGACTTGGAGCTTATGACTTGTCGATTAGGACTCCTGCCTGCTTGCTGTTTATGAAAAAATTGACTCCTGAGTAGCCCCCAAGCGCCAAGTTGTTAACTTGTGACGACTTGGAGCTCATGAGTTCTCAACTTGACTTGTGAAGCTTAATTGTGCTTTATGACTTGTGATTGCAGTGCATTGTCTCCAAGATGAAGAGAGACATGAAAGAGCTTGAGGACCAGGCAGCTGCCAGTGCCAGGTCTGCCATGGCCGAAAAAGAACACTCCCTTCAGCTTGAGAAGGATCTGAAAACCTTGGCTGCTCAACTGGAGCAGGTAAAGAGAGAGTCGGCTGATGCCAAAAAGATTGCTCAGAAGGCACACAATGACCTAAAGGCTGTTTTTGATACTTGCCGCAAAGGCATTGGTGCCATGTGCCAACAAATATTTGGTAAGTTTATGACTTTTGCTTGCTTCCTTTTGCACCTTTCTGAATTGCTTTTGGACTGACGATGACTCCTTGATTTCCTTTCTGCAGGGGCCGACTCCCCTAAACTGAAGCTACCCACCAGCAAGCAACTATCTGAGATGCTTGATCACTGTCATGGGCTACAAGAGGGAGCCCGTGCAGTGGTTAAATATCTGAACCACAAGGGCAAGTGCCCTAAGGAGCCTGAACGTCTGGTGGACGAGCTGTCTAGGGCACCAGGCTATATGCGTCTGTGGAAACAATCTTCATTGAGGAGATCTGCCATCCGGATCTTGGCTTTAGCCCACAGCTACTATCCAACTGTCATAGAGCCAGCAATGCTTACAATGGGTAAGCCTGAGCAACATGAGGATGGCAAACCTTTTACTCAGGACGACTTCAAGGCTGAAGAGAAATTGGTGCGGCCATATGCTTGCGAGATTGCGAATAAGATGGACCCTGAGGTATGGGTTCATCACTATGACTTGGAGAACAAAAGAGTCGCTCCAGAAACTCCTGCTATAGTAAACTTTGGCCGCCCATCACAGGACCCAGCTGGTGTATTCTCTTCTTCTACCGGTCCGAGTTCATCGTCACCGGCGGCTCCTGTTCAAAGTGCCGAGCCCACTCTGAAGACTCCTGCTGCGCCCACTCCTTCTAGAGCTGTCTCTGGAGACGCTCAGAAACAAGCAGAACTTGCTAAGCATATGAAGAGTCCCAGGGGTACTGGCTTTCAAACGAAGAGAGTCGCCACCAAGCCTCCTTTGAAGCCGGCTCCTCCTTCTGCTGCTCAAGCACAAGACAAATCTCCTGTGAAGAAGGGCCCCTCAATTCCTGCTGTTCAAACAAAGGACAAGTCTCCTGCCAAGAAGGATTCCCCGACTCTGGCTAAGGAGTCGACTCCTCTGGAAGACAACCCCTTGAATGACTTTTGATTACTATGTAATGCTGTGTTATTAGTATCTAAACTCTGTAATGATGCACTACTGGTGTTTTTAAACTATGTAGCTTGTTAGCTATTTTGAATTTTGTGCCAATCGGCTTGGTTCTTATAACCCGTCTAGTTTTTCTCTGATGAATAAGTAGGCCCTGCATGACTTCTCTTACAGCTTGTGCTGACAGGTTCTTAACTCATATGTTCCTTAGGATCCATAAGAGATAGAAACAAGTCATGCCTGTAGATTAATCATATTGTGCAGGATGCATCTGACTTACCAGCGAAAAGACTAGGAAAAGTTTGGCTGCTGTGCCAGGTCCTTAGGTCTAAGCTTGACTTTTTTCCTGAAAAGCAAGCCCCCAAGAACCTTTGTAATCAAGCATAACGAATAAAGCGCACTCACTGGGTGACTCGACTAAAGGACTCATGTTCACAAAAGCCGGCTTTATTTCATTTGATCATAACAATTCGATTACATTTAGGCATGGCTCACTGGGCTCTTTGCCTTGAAACTCATAAAACTATTACAACTTAAGTATAATATGGACGTAACTGAGCTATGTTCCAAGGCCTCTTTGCCTCTGCATAAGGATCTAGTGTATGAGCTGTATCAGCTCCTTTGCCTACACTTGCCGGCTCTCGCACATCCATTAGATAGTACGACCCGTTGTGCAGATTCTTGCTTATGACGAACGGTCCTTCCCATGGTGGAGATAACTTGTGCATCCCTTCCTTATTCTGGACGAGGCGAAGCACTAAGTCTCCTTCCTGGAAAGTCCGAGTCTTGATTCTGCGTGCGTGGTACCGCCGCAGGTCTTGCTGATAAACTGTTGATCTCTCAAGGGCTAACTCCCTTGCTTCCTCGAGTGCATCCACCGAGTCCTGGCGAGCGAGTTCGTTTTCTGTCTCGACATAGTTGGCGACTCGTGGCGAGTCGTGTAACAAGTCGCTTGGTAGGACAGCTTCTGCTCCATACACCATGAAGAAAGGTGTGAAGCCGGTAGATCTGTTAGGAATCGTTCTGATGCTCCAAAGTACTGCTGGTAGCTCCTCAACCCAAGACCCGGCGGCTCTTAGCAAAGGGACTCGGAGCCGAGGCTTAATTCCCTTCAGCAACTCCTGATTTGCCCTCTCTGCTTGTCCATTGGACTGTGGGTGTGCCACTGAGGCTAAGTCGAGTCTGATATTGTTCTCCCCACAAAACTTGGCCATCTCTCCAACTGATAAGTTGGTACCATTGTCTGTAATGATGTTGTGAGGGTATCCAAAGCGTGTTGCTATTTTCTTGAAGAATCTCATAGCTGATGCACCGTCGACTCTGCTGACGGGTTCTACTTCCACCCACTTGGTGAATTTGTCAACTGCTACTAGCAGATGGGTCTTCTGACAAGGCGACTTTAGAAAGGACCAACCATGTCAAGCCCCCAAACTGCAAAAGGCCAAGTGATTGGGATGGTTCTGAGCTCTTGGGCTGGCACGTGGTCTTGCCTTGCGTACCTTTGACATCCATCACAGACTCGAACTATCTTTTCTGCGTCCAGGTGTGCTGTTAACCAAAAGAACCCATGTCTAAAGGCTTTTGACACCAAGGATCTAGTGGATGCATGATGACCACAATCACCTGCATGAATCTCTTGCAGTATTTGCTTGCCCTCTTCTGGAGAGACGCACCTCTGGTAGACTCCAGTGACACTCCTTCTGTACAACTCGCCATCAATGACTGTGTAGGACTTGCATCGCCTGATGAGTTGCTTTCGCTTGACTTCATCATTTGGTAGTTCACCCCTTAAGAGATATGCAAGGTAGGGCTCTGTCCATGCTGGGGTTGCCCGTACTGCTGCCACAAGTGCCGACTCCGGATCTGGGAAAGCTAACTCCTCCTCTGTGGGCAACTTAACTGATGGGTGGTGAAGCTCGTCCACAAATACGTTTGGTGGTACTTTCTCTCGACGAGAGCCGAGTCGTGATAACGCGTCTGCGGCCTCATTCTTGCGTCTGTCAATATGCTCTACTTGATAACCAGAAAAGAACCCGGCTATCTGTTCGACTGCTCTTCTATAAGCCGCCATGTTTGCGTCCTTCGAGTCCCAGGTTCCAGACACTTGCTGAGCTACGAGATCCGAGTCTCCAAAGCACCTGATACGCTTGATGTTCATCTCCTTGGCCAAACGTAGGCCATGTAGCAAAGCCTCATACTCTGCCATGTTGTTTGTGCAATCAAAATGTAATTGAAGGACATATGCCAACTTATCTCCTTTTGGTGAAGTTAGAACCACGCCGGCTCCTGAGCCCTCTAGCTGTCTGGACCCGTCAAAGTGCATTGTCCAATACTTGGTGCAAGGTGAACTTGGTGAGGACGTGCAATCAGTCCAAACATTGACAAAGTCGACCAAAGCTTGAGATTTAATTGCTGTTCTGGGCTCATATGTGATATGATAAGGACCCAGCTCAATTGCCCACTTGGCGACTCGGCCAGTTGCATCTCTGTTGCGTATAATGTCTGCTAGCGGTGCTGAACTCACCACTTTAATTGGATGTTCTTGAAAATAGTGCTTAAGCTTCCTAGTAGCAAGAAAAACTCCATAAGCTAGCTTTTGCCACTGTGGGTACCTTTGCTTTGAATCTGTTAGGACTTCACTGATGTAGTAGACAGGTCTCTGTACTGGATACTCCTTTCCTTCCTCTGCACGTTCCACAACTACTACTGCACTGACAACTCTCTCGTTGGCAGCTACATATAATAGCATGGGCTCCTTATCTGTAGGAGCTGCAAGCACTGGTGCTGATGATAGGGTTTTCTTCAAGCCTTCAAAAGCATCGTCAGCTTCTTTGTCCCATATGAATTTGTCTGACTTCTTCAAGAGTCGATAGAGAGGACCCGCCTTCTCTCCGAGTCTTGAGATGAATCTGCTAAGAGCTGCTACACAACCAGCGAGTTTCCGAACGTCCTTTAGACAAGTCGGCTTCTGCAGATTGTGAATAGCCTTGATTTTCTCTAGGTTTGCTTCAATGCCTCTCTCTGAAACAATGAAACCTAGGAGTTTGCCAGCAGGGACTCCAAAAACACACTTGGTTGGGTTGAGCTTCATCTTGTACTTGCGTAGGTTGTGAAAAGTTTCTATCAGGTCTGCTATCAGAGAGTCGGCCTTCTGAGACTTGACCACTACATCATCCACATAAGCATGAATATTCCTTCCAATCTGTTTCTTGAAACAATTTTGGATACATCTCTGATATGTAGCTCCTGCATTCTTGAGCCCAAAGGGCATTGTTGTGTAACAAAATGCTCCAAAGGGTGTAATGAAGGATGTCTTGAGCTCATCCTCTATCTTGAGCCTAATCTGATGGTACCCTGAATAGGCATCCAAGAAACATAGCAACTCAGACCCAGCTGTTGAGTCAATGATCTGGTCGATGCGAGGCAGAGCAAACGGGTCCTTAGGGCAATGCTTGTTAAGGCCCGTGAAGTCAATGCACATACGCAACTCTCCTGTTTTCTTTGGTACTAACACCGGATTGGCCACCCACTCTGGGTGAAAGACTTCCTTGATGAACTCGGCTGCGAGGAGCCGAGCCACCTCTTCTCCTATGGCTTTCCTCCTGTCATCATGAAACTTGCGCAGACCCTGCTTAACTGGTCTTGCATTAGGATTAACATGTAAGCTGTGCTCGGCGAGTTCTCTCGGGACTCCTGGCATGTCAGATGGCTTCCATGCGAAGACGTCCCGATTCTCACGGATGAACTTGACGAGCGCACTTTCCTATTTATCAGAGAGGTGTGCCCCAATGGTGAACTGCTTGGAAGAATCACCAGGGGTAAAGTCGACTTGCTTTGTGTCCTGAGCTGACTTGAATTTCATCTTCTCCTCCGTGGCCGGCTTCTTAAGGACCGAGTTGTCCTCCGGGTCCACGTTTGCCTTGTAAAACTTCAGCTCCTCTTGAGCACAAGCTGTCTCAGCCATAGCTGCATCACCTAACTCACACTCCAATGCCATCTGTCTGCTGCCATTAACTGTAATGACTCCTGCTGGACCTGGCATCTTGAGCTTCAAGTAAACATAGCATGGTCTGGCCATAAACTTAAAATATGCAGCTCGACCAAAGAGAGTGTGGTATGGACTCTTAAGATCCACTACCTCAAAAGGCATAATCTCTGAACGAAAATTCTCCACTGTGCCAAAAGCATCCTCAAGATAAATCTTACCAATGGGTTTGGCCGACTTCCCTGGTACTATCCCATGGAAAACTGTCTCTGTTGGAATTAGCTGTCTATCTTGCAGCTGCATCCTCTTGAATGTGTCATAATATAAGATGTTAATACTACTTCCACCATCCATAAGCACTTTGTTCAATGTATAGCCCCCAACTTGAGGTGCCACCACCAAGGCTAGCTGCCCTGGGTCGTCAACTCTTGGTGGATGATCTGCCCGACTCCACGTGATGGTTTGCTCTGACCACCTGAGCCACTGTGGAAGCGCCGGCTCTACTGCATTAACAGCTCTAACCTTTAACTTCTTGGAACGTTTGGACGTGCTTGTTGTGAAGACATGGTAACTGCCACGACTCGGGTTCTGTGGCCGAGTTGTGACATAATACTGCCCATTATTGTCCTGAAGCTGCTTCGGGTTCTGCTGGAACCCGCCCTGCTGGTTGCCTCCTCCTTGAGGTTGGTTAGGGTTGTTGCCGACTCCTCCGCCGTTATTGCCGGGTCCTCCGGCTCCATTGTTTCCTCTGTATCCCCCATTGTTGTTACCTCCTCCTGGCCCTTGGAACCTGGTGCGCTGCAAATCTACGCATTGTCCCAAGGTATGACCGCATCTACCGTTCTTGGCATGTTTAGGGCATGGAATCCTCAAGACCTCCTCTGTGCTTGGAGTACGGCCTTGGTATCCATGCGAATTGTTATCCTTGCGTCTGACTCCAGTGTTTGTATTGGCCACTAGGTCAGAGTTATCTCCATATGGCCGCTTGCCACCACCTTGATTCTGGTTTTGATTCTGGTTCTGATTCTGACCATTGCCACCTTGTCCTTTAGCCCCTTCCTCCTGATCCTTTGTTTTGTCTGTGGCAGCGTGCTTATTAGCACCTGCCATGATCTCACCAATCGTAAGGGGAATACCTTGATTCAGGCTCTCCTTCATACGACCTAGCTTCCAACTCAAGGGATTGTAACTGCAGTTCCTTTCCATTGCCATTAGCACTGAAACCGGTGGGAGTCTTTGTGATGAGTTAATGATCTCTGAGACCCGCTTCATCCAGTGCCTTGCCGACTCGCCCTTCCTCTGAACACACCGCTCCAGCTCCTCGATGGTACTACGCTTTTTGCATGTGCCCTGGAAGTTCTGAATAAAAGCCGCCTTCAATTGCTCCCAAGAGTTGATTGACCTAGGAGGCAAGTTGCGCATCCAAACCTTGGATGCTCCCTCCATCATAAGATACATGAACTTGGCACACAGATTGCCTGTAGCATTACGAATACTCATAGCCATCTCGTATGTACCCAACCAAGAGGTCGGGTCCATGTTTGGCTCATAGTTTGGAACCTTGCGCGGCTCCTTGAAACTGCTGGGGAAGGACTCGGACCTGATAGCATCAGACAAGCACTCTGGTCCTGTTAATGCTGGGGAAGCACCAGGAGAGGTCACCTCTTCGTGCGCCCGGGTTGGCTGAGGCGGGTTAGCTGCACCCACTAATGCTCTGTCCCTCTCTGCCTCCCGAGCTCTTGCTGCTTCTCTTTCTCGTCGTTGCCTTGCTTCATCAACCACTAGCTGAGCTCGTGAAGTAGTTGGTATATTTGCGCGATTCCTCTCCTGTTCACGACGCCTTGCACTAGTAGAGTTGGCCGGGTTGGACTCGCCGTGCCGACTCCTCGTGCCTGAGTTAAAAGGTGTTGAATGTAGCCTACTTGCATCTGGAAAAGTTGGATACAAAGCTTGCTGAGTCAAAGCTGTCTTCAGTAGCTCGATAGCATCACGAGTCTCCTGACCCGCTGGTCCCTCTGGTACCAAGATATTCTCCAATCTCAGAGTCGCCGCATGAACGTTGTCCATAGGATTGGAGTAATGTCCCTCTGGGGTATGAAATCTGTTAGGCTGAGATCCTAAGCCACCAGATGCTCCTCCTCTGACTCCTCCTTCAGGCGGTGGTCCGTTGATACGGCTGCCTCCCGGTCCTTCTGGGGGTGGTGGTGGTGGTGGTGGTGGTGGTGGTGGTGGTGGTCCTCCTCCTGCGGCGCCTCCTGCAGCCGCTGAGCTTCCTAGTCCTGCTCCTCCACCTGGACCATTGGGTGTGGTGAATAGATTGGTTGGACTGATGTGTACTCCATCACGCAGGCGACTCCTGGCTCTGCGGTGTTGAATTGAAGTAAGCTCCTCGCGGCGCCTCCGCACGACCTGAGCTTCATCTTGGACTTGGGCCTGCTCTTCGGCCAGTCTTCGGTTTGCCTCTATGATATCAGCTAGTTGCCTCTCCAACGCAGCACGAGCATTGGTTAACTCAGCCGCCCTCTCTGCGGCATTATTTGCATTAATTTCCTTTGTCAATAGAGCTGGATCAAATTGGTTTCCGGTGTCTCCAGACATGTAGACTCCTACAACGCGAGCGCGTACTGGCGACTCCTCATAATCTTCTTCCTCTATCCCATGCCCAAGCCGATCTTCAAACAAGGGTAGGATGGACTCTGAATCTGCATCGTAATCTGAATCTGACTCTTGCAGCATCTCTGGCTTCTCAGCTTGAGGCTCCTCAGACTCGGCGATGATGCCGACCTCTGAAGTTCCGACTGATTCCTCTCCATCGGACTCGACAACAACGGTTGGCTCTGATACATATTCCGCCGAGTTCGCGCGAAGACCCGACGCGCAAACCATGCCGACGAACACGTTGATTCCTCCAAAGACAAGCTGGTAGCCTTCGTCGACTTCGTTCATCTCCGAAGTCCAGCCTGAGTCATCGATCTCTGTTTCTCCATGCTCATCAGTGTAGACCCGCCCGATGGCGAGTTTCTCCATAGCCCGACGAGCTGCTCCAACGATCTCAACTCCTCTCAACACCATAGGCCCCACGGTGGGCGCCAACTGTCGTGGGGTTGTCACGGCAAGTTCTTCCTCAGGGAAGATGAGTTCTGGGGCCATTGGTTATCGAAGTACGTAGGAACGGTTAATCTCACCAGGGAACAAGGATTTACCCAGGTTCGGCCCCTCTGATTAGAGGTAAAGACCTACTTCCTGCTTCTATGTTATTGCTCTTTGCTAGATCTCGATTACAAGGACCCGGCTCCCACAACTCAGGAGCCGGCGTCTTCTCTCTGGTGGCTAGGGTTTGTCTGGTTCAGCTTGCTTGGACTTGTCTCTACTGGTTGAAGCTTATCGATCTAAGGTCCAGGACCCTGCTTATAAAGGCTGCCGGGTCCCTGGACTTACAGGCTATACCGAGTCACACTAGAACACGGAGTCCTACTCTACATCTTGGTCTTCCAAGTTAGACTCCGGGTTGTACTTGGACTCCTTCTCGACGGGTCCCTTCTCCATCATGGGCCTTGACCGGCTTGTCTCCTAGCCCAGCCCATGCGACTTGACGCGTGACTCGGCTTTGGCCTTCTTGGTCTTGGCGGGTCTACTTTCCGGGTCCATGGGCCTACCTATAAAGTATCCCCCCATCACCTCCTCTGAGGGCAAGAAGCGCAGGGTCTTTGTAACATCCCAAAAGTAATCCCCAAATCTTTTCCATGTTTGTTTTAAATATTGCATCATCATGACATCATCTTTGTTGTGCATTCGTGGTTTTGCAAAAATAAAAGAAAGCAAATAAAAATAAATTGCTTTTTCATGTGTTATCACATGCAAAACCTATTTTCTAAATTGCAAATACAAAATAATTTAACAACCAAAAACTATTTTGGACAAAGCAAATTAAAATGTTATTTTGGTTTTGCAATTTAACCAACATTTTATGTTGGGGAAAAATTAAAACCCTAAATTTTACTTTTGTTTTATCTATTTTTCTTCTCTTCTCAAATTCTGTTAAAAGGAAAATTAACAAAACTGAAAAAAACAGGAACTGGGCCGCAACCCAGCTTCCCTCTCTTTCTTCCCTCCTTCTTTCTCTCCCGGAGCAGCCCACTTACGGCCCAGCCCAGCCGGCCTTTCTCCTTTATCTGCCACTGCCGCACCCCCTTCACGCGTACGTCTCCGACGCCAGCTTCCGTCGCCTCCCCGGCTCCGGCCTCCCCCATAAGAAGACAACCAGGGAGAGGCCTCCCCCCCCCCCAAACCCTAGCGCCTCTCCCTCTCCTTCCTTTCCGCCGCCGCCCTTCCTCTCTTCCCCTCTGCTCTTTTTCCTCCAACACCCGAGAGCTCCACACCCAAAAGCTGGAGGAGCACGAGAGCACGACGCCATGGAGGGAGCCCCGGGGTAGCAGAGGAGGAGCACACGCTGGAGCTCGTCAACGACCACGCAGGAGCTGGAGCCCGACGAGTAGACCCAAGGACTGCGTCATCTTCTTCCTCGGGCCATCTTCTTCCCCGACGTCATCTTCATTTTCTTCCCGAGCACCGGCTTCGACTACTCCCCGTCACCTGCACGTCGCCGATGTCTACCTCAAGCCGATCTCCGACCCCGGCTGCCCCTTGGCGAGCACACCGCCGCCGGGCTGCCCTCTCATGCTCTAGACGACGCCTTCGAGCGCACATCGCAGTTTAGCCGAGACCGCGCCATGGCAAGCACGAGCACGGTCCCCTGCTGCTTGGGCATCTGCACCTCGAGCCCGCGCATGCACACGCACAACCGCACACGCACAGGCCGCACGCGCACGAGCATGCCGGTCGCCGCTCGGTTTTGGTCGTCGCCGGCCATCACGTTTCTATCGCCGCCGATGCCCCTGTTGTCTGAATCTTGAGGTGTCGAAATTCAGTTAATAGAGGAGATCCACCTCTTATATTGTCAGATCCATCTGTACACAAGATCCACTTCACAGCCCGACTGGTCTCTGTTCCTTCGCACCTATATCGATCCCAAGTTCGACTCCCGGGTTCGGCAGCAATAAACCCCCCCTTTTTTTTACCCTGCTTAGGCCACTGACATGTGGGTCCCCTGGCCCCACATGTCATCCTCTGGTGTAGATCTCACCCCGGTGCAAAATATCCCAGATCCAGATCTGAAACCTTTGCATGTCAGCCCAGATTTTGAAATCCTTTTACAATTAAATCCCTGCTTTTAGTTTTCTGTCCTGTTTTCGCAAATAATAAATACCACATGTTTCTTTTGTCAAAAATTACAATAAAAATATGTTTTCAAATCAGAAAAACAAAATCTAACCGAATATGAATTTTGTTTGATTTTCGGAAGTAATTAAAATGGCTAAAATAAATAATTCTTTTGCTAATTAATTAATCTTGCAAAATTCATAACTTTTGATCTACAATTCCAAAAATTATGAATTTTATATCAAATTAAAGCTAAAAATGCAATCTGTTTGAATCTAATTTTGCATGCATAAAAAAATTAATTTAACTTTCAGGTAAATTGAAATTCAATTAAAATGAATTAATTAAATGCAGTAATTGCCATATTTGATTATTAAATTGCTAAATCCTAATTTAACTTGCCTAATAAAATGCATAGCATTTAAATTGCTGCATATTTAAATTTGACAAGTCATCATGTTTGATTGAATGCATTTGTATTGATGAGCCAACAGGCAAGCAGCCCCTCCCCAACTTTCTCATGTGATGCCTATTTCTGTCTTGCATGCTTTAGGACTTCCGTTCTGTTGTGTCTTACGATTCCTATTAGAATTGCATAGCCTGATAGAAGTCCAGTTATTCCTGATATGCCTGCCTATATCCTATGCTTGATTTCAGTTACTTCTACTAGCATGCTTAGGAGTTGTTTGTGGTCTATCACATGTTTAGCTGGTATATCTTAAATAATTGGAGACTTGCTATGTGGGAATTGCTGTTATTATAATAATGATAAGGCACTAGCGGAAGGCTAGCTATGGTGATTTGTTCTGCTAGTGTCGCCTAGGAAAAACCGTTCTTTTCCGCTTATCCAAGAATGAGCGCCCTACCCACACGTGGGAAGATTTATGGAACCCCCCGCAACTCAGTACCGGATCTGATATATTGGTTAGGGAGCCACAAACTAGTTCGGGCGTTTACCATTTGGAGCATAATAATAATAATAGATGAACTAAAACTGCATATAGGTTTGCGGATCGTTCGTTTATCGAGTGTGGAAGGGGGAAAAATCGTATGAGTGTTATCCCCCCGAAGCCGTTCACGCAACGTTTGGGCCCGCAAAGGAGTTTCGGCCGGGCTCCCCTCGTGGATCAGTCTCAGATAGGTGGCTCTCTATCCAATGTATTAGTGATGGGGAAGGTCGTGTTGAGATACCTAAATGCCTCTGTGGCAAGTGGTTGATTGAACGTGTATGGTTACATTTGGGCACCCCTGCAGGGTTAAATCTTTTCGAAAAGCCGAGTCCGCGGTTATGGACGACTTGGGTAATGTGCTGGCTAAAAAGATCATAGACATCACCGTATATCTTAAATAGCTAAATTGACTAGTAAATAGCCATATTCAAATAATAACCTGCTAAAACTTGATCAACGTGTGAGTGTCCGGACTTCTTTCTTGTGGGAATAGGATATGATGGAGTTGTCTCAGGACGGGTATTGTTTGGTGAGTAGTTTAGGCCAGTAGCACAAGCGCTCTCTTCCATTATTCTAATTAGACGCAAGTTGTAGCGTGTCTTCTGTAGTTGTTAGGTGCTGCTGCTGCAAGTCCACCATACAGCCATCCTTTTTATCCAATTGCATGTGCACCGTTCTTTCGTTTACCCTTGTGCGTAAGACTTGCTGAGTACCCCTGTACTCATACCATCGGGTGTCCGGTGCCCGTGTTTTCACCGATGCAGGAGCGACAGCCGAGTTCGACGATCCAGATGGTGGCTACTACGTAGAGTTCGACGCCGACTACGACGAGTAGATTGAGATCCTAGGTGGTAGCCTGAGACCACCGTGGGCGGGTTCACCTCTTACATTTTCCGTCCTCTGGCTTTTGATGTAGTCTGTACTCAGACGAGTGTTATGCTTCCGCTGTATTCGGGACGTATGATCCCCTGTGATGTAATAAAAGTACTTTCGAACTAAGTTTATTTATCCTTTTGTGTCGTATTTGTGCATGTGATGTATTCCAATTTGTCTTGATCTCTGTCTTATACATTGAGAGCTATGCCAGTGATTTATGGCACAATTAGATGTGTTGCGTGGGAGCGGTAATCCCACGCCCTTCGATTGTGTAGCATAGCCTGTGGGTTACATAGCCTCTTTGTATAATTCTGGGGTCGGGGCTTACAAATTGGTATCAGAGCATGGACCGCCTTTAGGAGCCTTTTTCTACTGGTCGTAGTTGAGTCTAGAAATTATTTTAATAGCTATTCAGGAAAAATTAAACGCGAGAGTAGGAACTCTGTTCTCTTTATTTCTTTCCCCACCCACCCTCCCTCTTTTTCTGGTAAGGAAGTGAAACGAATTTTTCCCTCCTTTCCTAAATTTTCAAAATAGGTTTTCACGTGTTCGGGGTTTTCCGTAGTACCTCAGATTGGACCTATGCTTATGGTGAAAACAAATGTTGCTTCGGTCACTTGATCTTTGTTTCCCTACTCCGGTGTTGAATCTTTTTCGGTGCATCTAATGTCTATCCATGTTATCTGTTGCTATCTAATCCTTCCGAAAAATCTGTCATCTTTATCTGGTGCTTACAAATGTTGTCGTTATCCTCAGGATGACGAGGGGTAACAGCAACCCACCTCCGCCCCCTCCGCCACCTTTCTCGGAGATGTTGACGCAGCTGACGCAAGTGGTGGCGCACATGGCGCAAACGCAGGCGAACCAGATGATGCAAAACAACAACAACCGCAACGAGGGCAACGGCCGCGTCTCACTCAAGGACTTCCTCAACCTCAGTCCTAGGATCTTCGCCTCTCCGACTGAGCCCCTCGACGCTGACGACTAGCTTCGCGAGATGGAGAGGACCCTTCTCACGGCACGGGTGGCTCCTGACGACCACGTGCCCTTCGTCACCTTCCTCCTACGCGGCGAGTCGGCCTCGTGGTGGGAGAACCGCCAGGCCATGAGAGCTCCCGGCACAACTACCACCTGGCTGGAGTTCAAGGCTAGCTTCCTACGTCACCACGTCCCCGACGAACTCATGGAGCGCAAGCGCGAGGAGTTTTGCTCGCTCACGCAGGGCCACATGGACGTCCTCAGCTACAGTCGGGTCTTCAACAACCTTTCCCGCTACGCTGGAGACGAGGTGTCCACTGATACCAAGAAGCAAGCTCGCTTCCGCAAGGGCTTCAACCCGGCACTAAAGTACGCGCTCAACCTCATCAAGACGCAGAACTTCGAGGAGCTTGTCGACACCGCGCTCAATGCCGAGCACGGACATGCTGTGTTTGAGGAGTCTCGAAAGCACGCTCATGAAGGTGGCTCTTCCTCAGGCAAGAACGTCGGACCACCTCAGAAGCGCAGAGTGTGGGTGCCCAACAGTGCCCTCGCACGTGGCACCTACGTTCCGGGTACTCCAGGGTCTGCTCCACGCCCACCCACCCCTGCTCCCAGGACCATCGCGGCACCGCCAAGGCCGATGGGTTCTCGTCCTGCACCGACCTGCTACAAGTGTGGCCAGGAGGGCCACATCTCGCCACAGTGCCCGCAGAACCTTCTACCTCCACCACCGCAGCCTCGCCCTGCTCCGACTCAGGCGATGGTGCGTGCTCCTCCCCCGCAGAGGCCTCTCAACACCAACACTAGGCCTCAGGGACGACAAGCAAGGGTGAATCATCTCAATGCTGAACAAGCTCAGGAAGCTCCAGAAGTTGTCCTTGGTACACTCTCAGTAAACTCAGTTGATGCTAAAGTTTTGTTCGATACTGGTGCTTCCCACTCTTTCGTATCAAAAAGTTTTACGGAAAAACATGAGCTATCCTTAGATCCTTTACCTGCCACTCTAAATGTACACTCTCCCGGAGCTCAGATAATTTCTTCTAAGATAAGTCATGACAATGAAATTCTCATCGAAGGTCACTTGTTCCTTGCTTCCCTCATAGTCCTCGGCGATTCGGACATCGACGTCATTCTTGGCATGGATTGGTTGAAGGCCAACAAAGCTAAAATCGACTGTGCCATGAAGACGGTCACTCTTTCTCACCCCTCTGGCCAGATAGTCTATTCTCCAAACTCTCCACCTTCTACCCAGCTTTTCGCTCTAAACATCGATCCTCTCCAAGCAATCCAAAATGTTCCAGTCGTTTGCGACTTTCCTGATGTTTTTCCGGAGGAGCTCCCGGGTATGCCACCCGACAGAGCTGTTGAATTCATCATCGAGCTTGAACCAGGCACCGCTCCTATCTCCAAAAGGCCTTACAAAATGGGTCCCCCTGAACTGATCGAGCTCAAGAAACAGCTAGAGGACCTGGAAAGCAAAGGCTCATCCAACCAAGTTCGTCTCCGTGGGGATGCCCCACTATCTTGGTGAAGAAGGACAAAACAAGTCGTCTTGTTGTCGACTATCGTCCTGTGAACCTCCGCACAATCAAGAACAAATATCCTCTTCCTCGAATAAATGATCTCTTCAATCAACTTGCCGATGCAAAGGTCTTCTCTAAAATGGACCTAAGAATGGGCTATCACCAAATAAAAATCAGGAAAGAAGATATCCCTAAAACAGCCTTCACCACTCGCTACGGTCTCTACAAGTACACCGTCATGTCTTTCTGTCTCACAAATGCTCCAGCAACCTTCTCTCGTCTCATGAACTCTATCTTCATGGAGTATCTCGACAAGTTCATGGCGGTCTATCTCGACGATATCCTTATCTACTCCAAGTCCGATGAGGAGCATGCGGAACATCTGCGCCTTGTTCTCACAAAACTCCGAGAACAGCGTCTCTATGCCAAGTTCTCCAAGTGTGAGTTCTGGCTTCCTGAAGTCACCTATCTTGGGCATGTCATCTCTGGAGAAGGCACTGCTATTAACCCAGAAAGAGTCCAAGCAATTCTCGACTGGCCTACTCCCAAAACAGTCAAGCAACTCAGAAGCCTCCTAGGTATGGCCGGCTACTGTCGCCGCTATATCGAAAACTTCTCCAAAATCACAAAACCTCTCACCGAACTCCTCAAGAAAGACAAGAAATTCATCTGGAGTCCCGCATGTGAAGAAAGCTTCCAGCTCATAAAGAAAAAGCTCACCACCCTGTCCTAGTAGCACCTGATACCTCCAAGCCTTTCCAAGTCTTCTGTGATGCCTCTCTCCAAGGACTAGGCGGAGTCCTCATGCAAAACCGTCAAGTCGTCGCTTACACTTCTCGCCAGTTGCGTCCTCATGAGCTCAACTATCCTACTCACGATCTTGAACTTGCTGCTGTTGTGCATGCCCTCAAAACATGGCGACACTATCTCATGGGCAACACTTGTGAAATCTATACCGACCACCAAAGTCTCAAATATCTCTTCACTCAGCCAGATCTGAACCTCAGACAAAGGAGATGGATCGAGACCATCAAAGACTTCGACCTCACTCTCAACTACACCCCAGGCAAGGCTAATGTCATGGCCGATGCCCACAGTCGCAAATCTTATTGCAACAACCTCATGATAAAGGAAAGCCAACCTAAACTCCATGAGGAATTCCGCAAGCTAAACCTGGAAATTGTTCCTCAAGGTTACCTTGCAAGTCTCACAGTCACTCCCACTCTCGAGGACAAAATCCGAGAAGCTCAGCTCCATGATCCTTCTGTCAAGAAAATAAAGGAAAATGTTCTCCTTGGCACGGCAAAGTATAAGTGCTTCTCTCTTGACAACAATGGAACAGTGCGATTTGAAGGACGCATTGTGGTTCCCAAACTCGAAAGCTTAAGAGAGCTGATCCTCAAAGAAGATCACAACAATCCTCTTTCTATCCACCCGGGAAGCACCAAAATGTATCAAGATCTCAGGAAAGTCTATTGGTGGACCAGAATGAAGCGTCAAATTGCTCGCTATGTCTCAGAATGTGATGTTTGTCGCAGAGTCAAGGCAGAACACCAAAGACCACCAGGATTGTTGCAACCGTTGAAAATTCCTGAGTGGAAATGGGACAAAATTGAAATGGACTTCATCACAGGTTTTCCTAAGTCCAAGAAAGGCAATGATGCAATCTTCGTTGTCATCGACCGTCTCTCAAAGGTCGCTCACTTCTTTCTAGTCAAAGAGTCTATCTCAGCAGTTCAGTTGGCGGAGCTTTACGCCACAAAGATCGTTCCTCTTCACGGTGTTCCGTTGGAAATCAGTTCAGATCGTGGAAGTCTTTTCACCACAAGGTTCTGGAAAAGCTTTCAGGAAGCAATGGGCACAAAACTCCTGTTCAGCACAGCTTATCACCCTCAGACTAGTGGTCAAGTGGAAAGTGTCAATAAAATCCTTGAGGATATGCTCAGAGCCTGTGTTATCTCCTTCGGCATGAAATGGGAAGATTGCCTCCCATATGCTGAGTTCTCCTACAACAACAGCTACCAAGCAAGTTTGGGCATGGCCCCCTTTGAAGTTCTCTATGGCCGCAAGTGCCGTACTCCTCTCAACTGGTCTGAAACTTGAGAACGTCAACTCTTTGGTCCTGACATCATACAAGAGGCAGAAGAAAAAGTTCGCATCATTCGAGAGAACTTGAAAATTGCTCAGACACGGCAGAAAAGCTACTATGATAGCAAGCACAAAGATATGGTCTATGCTCCTGGTGATCTCGCTTACCTTCGTGTCACTCCTCTGAGAGGCACTCACCGCTTTGGTATCAAAGGCAAGTTAGCTCCGAGATACATTGGTCCTTTTCCAGTTCTTTCCAGACGTGGAGAATTGGCCTACCGGTTGGAACTTCCGGAAAAGCTCTCCAAGGTGCACGATGTGTTTCACGTGTCTCAGCTCAAGAAGTGCTTCAAAGATCCAGGCCGTGCAGTTGATCACGAAACGATCGATCTTCAAGAAGACCTCACCTATCATGAGCATCCTGTCTGTATTCTTGACGAGGCTGAACGTCGCACCCGCAACAAGTCCGTCAAGTTTTTCAAGGTGCAATGGTCTCATCACTCCGACAAAGAGGCAACATGGGAACGCGAAGATCACCTTCGATCCGAGTATCCCGACCTTTTCACTTCTTAGGAATCTCGGGGCGCGAATCCTTCGAGGGGGGCGAATTGTAACATCCCAAAAGTAATCCCCAAATCTTTTCCATGTTTGTTTTAAATATTGCATCATCATGACATCATCTTTGTTGTGCATTTGTGGTTTTGCAAAAATAAAAGAAAGCAAATAAAAATAAATTGCTTTTTCATGTGTTATCACATGCAAAACCTATTTTCTAAATTGCAAATACAAAATAATTTAACAACCAAAAACTATTTTGGACAAAGCAAATTAAAATGTTATTTTGGTTTTGCAATTTAACCAACATTTTATGTTGGGGAAAAATTAAAACCCTAAATTTTACTTTTGTTTTATCTATTTTTCTTCTCTTCTCAAATTCTGTTAAAAGGAAAATTAATAAAACTGAAAAAAACCAGGAACTGGGCCGCAACCCAGCTTCCCTCTCTTTCTTCCCTCCTTCTTTCTCTCCCGGAGCAGCCCACTTACGGCCCAGCCCAGCCGGCCTTTCTCCTTTATCTTCCACTGCCGCACCCCCTTCACGCGTATGTCTCCGACGCCAGCTTCCGTCGCCTCCCCGGCTCCGGCCTCCTCCATAAGAAGACAACCAGGGAGATGCCTCCCCCCAAACCCTAGTGCCTCTCCCTCTCCTTCTGATGAGGACATCCCTAGTACATTTGTTATTCCTCCTATTGATGATGATGTTGCTGTTCAAGAGAAACAAGATGAAGTGAGGATTGGTCCAATGACTAGATCAAGAACCAAACTAATAGAACAGCAGGTGAACTCACTCCTATTAAATTATGATGTTTGTTCTTATGAGAATTTTATACTACCTAAATCCCTGCATTTATGTATGATTCAGGTTATTGATAACACAAGCATTATTGGAGGCAAGGAGCATGAAGCCAAGCTTGGGAGAACACAAGGAGAGAGTTGATCATGGCAGCACAAGCAAGAAGGAGAAGCCAGGAGCTGAATTGGTTGGAGTTGGAAGTGCTGAGGACATGTCCTATGGTGCACCAGCCCACAATTAATTGTGCTGCGTTTTATATGTTATTGGGGGCACCAAGGACATGTCCTAGGTCCTCTCACACGTGTGGAATATGGGCCTGTGTGCTCAAGTGGCCGAATCCCTATATGGGTCGGTTTGTACCCTTAGGTTGAGTCCAAACATGTGTTGGTTCGGGTCCTAGTCAGGGTAGGGGCTGGTGTTTGCGCAACCCTAGTTGTGGCCGCACCCCCCCTCTCATATATACCTCTTCTCCTGCGTGAGAGAGGTTTTAGACTACCTTTATTCATAAACCCTAGAACTCCATTGTTGATTGCTGAAGCATTCATCTGGAATTGTTACTCTGCAAGTTTTGCGTGTTATCTGCTATTCCACTGGGAATTAGTTGATACAGGACCACTAGTAGTCAGTGGCTACTCGTGCAAGTGTGTGGATTTACGAATATCCAAGGGATTGGTTGCTGCTGCAATTGGCATCAGGAATTAGCCGGAGAGTTCGTGGAGAGACACAAGTTATCAGATCCTTGTTATCGTGTGAGTTCATCGAGAAGATCGGGCCACCCCTTATCATCTTGGTATCAGATTTACAGGTTCACTCGGTGAGCTATCGTGATCTAGTAGATTAGTTCGTGTTTTCATTACCTATCCAGGAAAAAGCCACAAAAAAATAGGTTTAGTTCGAGCCATAGCCTTAGATCATCACTTTTATCAAGTTTTCGTTGCTGTTTGTGGTTGATTTTCGTGTTCCTTTTGAGTCCTTTGTTTTCGGTCTTGGTTTAGGGTTCTAGGTGCTCTTGGAGTCCTCCCTATCGTGTCCACAAATTTCCATCCAAAAAGACCTTTCCGATCCAAAGTTCTACTCAATTTGAGTTGTTTTCGGTTTCCTGCCGCGGCACCAAATCGCGAAGAATTCTCTGCCGCCGCCGTGCCCTAGCCGGAGTCGGAGTCCTTCCCGTACGTGAAAAACGGCCCGCGCGCTGGACTTTTTTGCGGTTCGCGCACACCGCGCACTGCCGCGACAGCGTTTTTGGCTCGTTTCTCTGCCGCGGTACGACTTTCCTGCCGAGAGGTGTGTTTTTAGCTCTAGTTCTTTTTCGGTTTAGTTTTCTTTTCCACTTTCTTTAGGTTTTCTTTTCCTATCTTTGTGAGACTTAGCCACAGCCATTCTACAGCAACATATAGGTATCTTTCCAAAAAGAATAGCTACTTTTTGCTCACTCCAGGCTGCTCTTTATCACATACTTTGTGTCACATTGATACTTTTGTGTTTCTTTTTGCTCCTAGCTAGTTTGGCCAGTTTTAAAAGTAAAAAAAAAAAAGAGAAAAACAAAAAATAGAAAAAGAGAAAAACAGAAGTGAGAAAAGAGAAAAAGGCCTTGAGATACTTTGCTATACTGTTATTGGAGCTGATTCATCACTACTATATTGACACTTTCCTTTGAGCAATCTTGTGCCTGTGATATATTTGAGCATAGCTAGTGTCTTTCGAGTGCATTGCAATATTTCCATCCATATAATTGCATTGCCACATTTGTCTCCACTTTGGTGTGAGTTTCCTCGGTGTTCTTTTCTGTCATCACAAACAGCAAATAGGACTTGTTATTGGTGTTGTTAGGTATCCATACCAAGCCCCACTATATATCCTGCTTTGCCTTGTGTTAGCTAAAATCCCTGGGTATTCTTTCATTCACACCAAGTCATAGTAGTGCTGTTTACTTGTGGTAAGTATTGCTATTCACTTTGGAACAGTAAGTTAACCTCATTGCTTTGCTGTTTTCAGTGAGTTGTGAGAGAACACCACATCCTATATTTTTGTTGTCACTAACACATTAATCCATGGAGTCTGTGGCTAGTGATGTGCAGGAGGATAACATTGATGGGAAAGCTCCGGCGGCCACTTATGAGAAGACTGTGGATGATATTCTCACATGGGGAGATCTATCCAAATTTAGAGACATGATCACGGCCAGATTTGATAAGAAGCTTGATGCTTATGATGAGAGCTTGAGGGGGGATTTACAGCAGATGGAGCTTAACATTGAGAAAGCTGCTACTCAAGAATCTGTTGATCTTCTGCAAGAATCTGTCACTAATTTGACTAGACAAGTTACACACTTGTCTACTCAACTAGAACAAAGAGGTCATGATGCTGATTGGGAACCAGGCCGAGCCCACGCTTACCAAGGCCGTGGAGGTTTTGCTGCTCGCAGAATACAAGCTCATGATAATCATAGAGAAGATGATGGTTTGGGCAAACCAAAATTTTCTATTCCTCCTTTCACTTTTGATACGGATGATGTAGAGGAATATTTGATGTGGGAGCTTAAAATTGAGAAGCTATGGAGATTGCATGATTACAATGAAGATAGGAAGATTAAATTGGCTTCTTCTAGTTTTGATGGTTATGCTCTATTGTGGTGGGATAATATTACACAATTGAGGGCAGAAAATGGTGATCCTGAAGTGGTTACTTGGGCTACTATGAAGCAGCTTATGAGAAACAGATTTGTTCCCAAGAATTATGTGAGAACATTGTATGATAAATTGCAACAATTGAAGCAAGGCACATTATCTGTTGATGCTTATTATAGAGAGATGGAGTTGATTATTCAGAGGGCCAAAGTGAGAGAGGAACCAGAGCATACTATGCAGCGTTTTCTCTCAGGTTTGCAGTTTAAAATCAGAAGCATTGTGAGGCATCTCCAATATAATGATATGAATGAATTGCTACATCATGCAAGGGAGGCAGAATCACAGCTAGCCGAGGAGGCAAAGATGAGTGCTAGGAGACTGTTTTCACCTCGAAATAATAATTTTTCTTCTCCATCACCTCAACCAGCACCTAGCCGTGGGGTTTCTACACCCAAGGCCGAGAGCACACCCTCCCCTTCTAGGAGGCAAGTGCAACCAGCAGCAAGTGCTAGTGGATCCACTTCTTCCACAGCACGCAATAGAGACATGGAATGTCACACATGTGGTGGCAAAGGCCACTTTAAGAGAGAATGCCCGAATAAAAAGATCATGCTTATTAATGAGGATAATGAGTATGAAACTGGAGATGATGCTGATCCTAATGAGGAGGTTGATTGTGATGAGCAAGGAGGTCCAATTGATGCTTATGCCACACATTACCCTACTATTGTTTGCTCCCAAAATGCTGCTGCTTTGAGTGTTATTCCTTCCCCAGAAAATCAGAGGTGCAATCTTTTCCAAACCAAAGCAATTGTAGGTCCTCAAATGGCTTGCAAAGTTATTGTTGATGGAGGGAGTTGCAGAAATCTTGCTAGTAAAGAGCTATGTGCCAAACTGAAACTAAAATATATTCCACACCCTCATCCTTATTATATACAATGGCTGAGTGATAAAGGAGAGATGAAGGTGAGCTACATGGTGCGAGTGGAATTCCAAATTGGGCCATATGCTGATACCATTGAGTGTGATGTTGTGCCCATGTCCGTTTGTCACATGTTGCTTGGAAGACCATGGCAGTTTGACAGGAATGTTACACATAATGGGAGAGCTAACACATACCAGTTGAATTGGCATGGGAAAGATATTATTTTGAGACCTATGACACCGCAGCAAATTGTAAATGAGTCTCGTCAAAAAACAGAAGTGCATTTAGAGAAAGAGAGTGCGAAAGAAAAACAAGAGAGTAATCCTTCTATGAGTGAAAAAATTAAGCCGAGTGGTAAAAATCAAAGTGAGGTCGTGAGCCTTTTATGTATGCTAGCCACCAAAGAGGATTTGAGAGAATTTAGTGAGGATCCTAGTATGCTTCCTATAGTGCTTATGCACAAGGGAGAAATTTTGGTTTCTTCTGACATGACCCCTATTCCACTTGGTGTTTCTCATGTGTTACAGGATTTTGATGATGTTTTTCCAGAGGAGGGTACCAGCAGGGCTGCCACCATTGCGTGGCATTGAGCACCAAATTGACTTGATCCCTGGAGCAACATTGCCAAACCGAGCCCCTTACAGGACTAACCCCCAAGAAACAAAGGAAATTCAGAAACAAGTGCAGGAGCTACTCGACAAAGGTTATATTCGAATTAGCCTATCTCCATGTGCTGTTCCTGTTATTTTAGTGCCTAAGAAAGATGGTACTTGGCGCATGTGTGTAGATTGTAGAGCAATTAACAACATCACTATTCGTTATCGTCATCCTATACCTCGTTTGGAGGACATGTTAGATGAATTAAGTGGTGCTGCTGTTTTCTCTAAAATAGATTTGCGTAGTGGTTACCATCAAATAAGAATGAAAGAGGGGGATGAATGGAAAACTGCTTTCAAAACTAAATTTGGTTTATATGAATGGTTAGTGATGCCGTTTGGTTTAACTAATGCACCTAGTACTTTTATGAGACTTATGAACCATGTTTTGAGAGAGTTTATTGGAAAATTTGTGGTAGTTTATTTTGATGATATTCTCATATATAGCCACAATGAAAATGAGCATGTTAATCACATTAGACAAGTTTTGCATGTTTTAAGAGCAAATCAATTATATGGTAATCTTGCTAAATGTTCTTTTTGCAAAGACAAGGTCATTTTTCTGGGATATGTTGTATCTAAACATGGCATTGAAGTTGATGAATCTAAAATTGAAGCTATTAAAAATTGGCCTATTCCAACTAATGTTAGTCAAGTGAGAAGTTTTAATGGGTTGGCTGGTTTCTATAGAAGATTTGTCAAGGATTTTAGTACTCTTGCTGCACCATTAAATGATTTAACTAAGAAGGGTGTTGATTTTATATGGGGGGTAGCACAAGATATTGCTTTTGATGAGATAAAGAACAAGCTGATTTCGGCCCCATTATTAATCTTGCCTAATTTCAACAAACAATTCGAAATTGAGTGTGATGCAAGTGGTATTGGTATTGGTGGTGTGCTTATGCAAGAAAATAAACCTGTTGCTTATTTTTCTGAGAAATTGCATGGTGCCCAATTGAACTATTCGGTTTATGATAAAGAATTGTATGCACTTGTTAGAGTTCTTGAGGTTTGGAAACATTATTTGTGGCCAAAAGAATTTATCATACATTCTGATCATGAAGCATTGAGATTTTTAAAGAGTCAATCTAGCCTTAATAAAAGACATGCTAAGTGGGTTGAATTCATTGAATCATTCCCATACATAATTAAATATAAGAAAGGCAAAGATAATGTTGTTGCTGATGCTCTCTCTAGGAAAAGTATGCTTTTAACTCAATTGGATGTGAAAATTCCTGGTTTGGAGAGTGTAAAAGATTTGTATGCTCAAGACAATGATTTTAAAACTGCCTATGCAAATTGTACTAATGTGAAAGCATGGGATCAATTTCATTTGCATGATGGATATTTGTTTAGAGCTAACAAACTATGTGTACCCGAGTCGTCCTTGCGTTTGTTATTATTGCAGGAATCACACAGTGGTGGATTGATGGGACACTTTGGGAGGGAAAAAACATTGATAATGTTGGCTGATCACTTCTATTGGCCACGTATGAGAAGAGATGTGGAGAGGTTTGTGAGACGTTGCATCACTTGCAACAAGGCTAAGTCTAAACTGAAACCTCATGGTTTATATACTCCTCTTCCTGCACCTACTACACCTTGGCAAGACATTAGTATGGATTTTGTGTTAGGTTTGCCTCGGACTAAAAGAGGACATGATTCAATATTTGTGGTAGTTGATAGATTCTCTAAAATTTCACATTTTATTGCATGCCACAAGAGCGACGATGCGTCGCACATTGCTAATCTGTTTTTCAGGGACATAGTGAGATTACATGGAGTACCCAAGACTATTGTTTCTGATCGTGATGTCAAGTTCATGAGTTATTTCTGGAAGACACTATGGGGGAAGCTGGGGACAAAGCTGCTGTTTTCTACTACTTGTCACCCCCAAACTGATGGACAAACGGAGGTGGTGAATCGCACATTATCCACATTACTGCGAGCCATGATTAAAAAGAATCTGCGGGAGTGGGAAGAGTGTTTGCCTCATGTTGAGTTTGCATACAACAGGGCTGTACATTCTACTACTCAGCTATGCCCGTTTGAGGTGGTGTATGGTTTCAAGCCCATAACACCACTTGATTTATTGCCACTTCCTGTACAAGAGAGAATTAATATGGAAGCTTCAAAACGAGCTGATTATGTGAGGAAGATCCATGAGAAGACCAAGGAAGCAATTGAGAAGACAGGAAGACATGTTGCTGCGAGGATTAACAAGAAGAGGAAGGAGGTACTTTTTCGGCCAGGTGATTTGGTGTGGGTACATTTTCGTAAGGACAGATTTCCTACATTGCGCAAGTCCAAGTTGATGCCACGAGGTGCTGGCCCATATAAAGTGCTTCAAAGATTAATGACAATGCATACAAGATTGATCTTCCCAGTGATGAGTTTGGTGTGAGTAATTCGTTCAATGTTGCTGATCTTTCACCATACCATGGAGAGGACCTTGATGCGTCGAGGTCGACGCCTTTTCAAGGGGGGGAGGATGATGAGGACATCCCTAGTACATTTGTTATTCCTCCTATTGATGATGATGTTGCTGTTCAAGAGAAACAAGATGAAGTGAGGATTGGTCCAATGACTAGATCAAGAACCAAACTAATAGAACAGCAGGGGAACTCACTCCTATTAAATTATGATGTTTGTTCTTATGAGAATTTTATACTACCTAAATCCCTGCATTTATGTATGATCCAGGTTATTGATAACACAAGCATTATTGGAGGCAAGGAGCATGAAGCCAAGCTTGGGAGAACACAAGGAGAGAGTTGATCATGGCAGCACAAGCAAGAAGGAGAAGCCAGGAGCTGAATTGGTTGGAGTTGGAAGTGCTGAGGACATGTCCTATGGTGCACCAGCCCACAATTAATTGTGCTGCGTTTTATATGTTATTGGGGGCACCAAGGACATGTCCTAGGTCCTCTCACACGTGTGGAATATGGGCCTGTGTGCTCAAGTGGCCGAATCCCTATATGGGTCGGTTTGTACCCTTAGGTTGAGTCCAAACATGTGTTGGTTCGGGTCCTAGTCAGGGTAGGGGCTGGTGTTTGCGCAACCCTAGTTGTGGCCGCACCCCCCCCCCTCTCATATATACCTCTTCTCCTGCGTGAGAGAGGTTTTAGACTACCTTTATTCATAAACCCTAGAACTCCATTGTTGATTGCTGAAGCATTCATCTGGAATTGTTACTCTGCAAGTTTTGCGTGTTATCTGCTATTCCACTGGGAATTAGTTGATACAGGACCACTAGTAGTCAGTGGCTACTCGTGCAAGTGTGTGGATTTACGAATATCCAAGGGATTGGTTGCTGCTGCAATTGGCACCAGGAATTAGCCGGAGAGTTCGTGGAGAGACACAAGTTATCAGATCCTTGTTATCGTGTGAGTTCATCGAGAAGATCGGGCCACCCCTTATCACCTTCCTTTCCGCCGCCGCCCTTCCTCTCTTCCCCTCTGCTCTTTTTCCTCCAACACCCGAGAGCTCCACACCCAAAAGCCGAAGGAGCACCGGAGCACGACGCCATGGAGGGAGCCCCGGGGTAGCAGAGGAGGAGCACGCGCCGGAGCTCGTCAACGACCATGCAGGAGCTGGAGCCCGACGGGTAGACCCAAGGACTGCGTCATCTTCTTCCTCGGGCCATCTTCTTCCCCGACGTCATCTTCGTTTTCTTCCCGAGCACCGGCTACGACTACTCCCCGTCACCTGCACGTCGCCGACGTCTACCTCGAGCCGATCTCCGACCCCGGATGCCCCTTGGTGAGCACACCGCCGCCGGGCTACCCTCTCTTTCCCTCTCATGGTCTGGACGACGCCTTCGAGCGCACGTCGCCGTTTAGCCAAGACCGCGCCATGGCAAGCACGAGCACGAGCACGGTCCCCTGCTGCTCGGGCATCTGCACCTCGAGCCCATGCATGCACACGCACAACCGCACACGCACAGGCCGCACGCACACGAGCACGCCGGTCGCCGCTCGGTTTTGGTCGTCGCCGGCCATCACGTTTCTGTCGCCGCCGATGCCCCTGTTGTCTGAATCTTGAGGTGTCGAAATTCAGTTAACAGAGGAGATCCACCTCTTATATCGTCAGATCCATTTGCACACAAGATCCACTTCACAGCCCGACTGGTCTCTGCTCCTTCGCACCTAGATCGATCCCAAGTTCGACTCCCGGGTTCGGCAGCAATAAAACCCCCCCTTTTTTTACCCTGCTTAGGCCACTGACATGTGGGTCCCCTGGCCCCACATATCATCCTCTGGTGTAGATCTCACCCCGGTGCAAAATATCCCAGATCCAGATCTGAAACCTTTGCATGTCAGCCCAGATTTTGAAATCCTTTTACAATTAAATCCCTGCTTTTAGTTTTCTGTCCTGTTTTCGCAAATAACAAATACCACATGTTTCTTTTGTCAAAAATTACAATAAAAATATGTTTTCAAATCATAAAAACAAAATCTAACCGAATATGAATTTTGTTTGATTTTCGGAAGTAATTAAAATGGCTAATAAATAATTCTTTTGCTAATTAATTAATCTTGCAAAATTCATAACTTTTGATCTACAATTCCAAAAATTATGAATTTTATATCAAATTAAAGCTAAAAATGCAATAAGTTTGAATCTAATTTTGCATGCATAAAATAATTAATTTAACTTTCCGGTAAATTGAAATTCAATTAAAATGAATTAATTAAATGCACTAATTGCCATATTTGATTATTAAATTGCTAAATCCTAATTTAACTTGCCTAATAAAATGCATAGCATTTAAATTGCTGCATATTTAAATTGGACATGTCATCATGCTTGATTGAATGCATTTGTATTGATTTGCCTTTTGTTATGTTTTGGGGTTACCGTAGACGACGACGTTGCTGAGTACCCCGACACCTCCGAGGATCTAGCCCAGTACCAGGCTACTGAGCCAACAGGCAAGCAACCCCTCCCCAACTTTCTCATGTGATGCCTATTTCTGTCTTGCATGCTTTAGGACTTCCGTTCTGTTGTGTCTTACGATTCCTATTAGAATTGCATAGCCTGATAGAAGTCCAGTTATTCCTGATATGCCTGCCTATATCCTATGCTTGATTTCCAGTTACTTCTACTAGCATGCTTAGGAGTTGTTTGTGGTCTATCACATGGTTAGCTGGTATATCTTAAATAATTGGAGACTTGCTATGTGGGAATCGCTGTTATTATAATAATGATAAGGCACCGGCGGAAGGCCAGCTATGGTGATTTGTTCTGCTAGTGTCGCCTAGGAAAAACCGTTCTTTTCCGCTTATCCAAGAATGAGCGCCTTACCCACACGTGGGAAGACTTATGGAACCCCCCGCAACTCAGTACCGGATCTGCTATATTGGTTAGGGAGCCACAAACTAGTTCGGGCATTTACCATTTGGAGCATAATAATAATAATAATAAAAGATGAACTAAAACTGCATATAGTTTTGCGGATCGTTCGTTTATCGAGTGTGGAAGGGGGAGCAATCGTATGAGTGTTATCCCCCCGAAGCCGTTCACGCAACGTTTGGGCCTGCAAAGGAGTTTCGGCCGGGCTCCCCTCGTGGATCAGTCTCAGATAGTTGGCTCTCTATCCAGTGTAGTAGTGATGGGGAAGGTCGTATTGAGATACCTAAATGCCTCTGTGGCAAGTGGCTGATTGAGCATGTATGGTTACATTTGGGCACCCCTGTAGGGTTAAATCTTTTCGAAAAGCCGAGTCCACGGTTATGGACGACTTGGGTAATGTGCTGGCTAAAAAGATCATAGACATCACCGTATATCTTAAATAGCTAAATTGACTAGTAAATAGCCATATTCAAATAATAACCTGCTAAAACTTGATCAACGTGTGAGTGTCCGGACTTCTTCCTCATGGGAATAGGATACGATGGAGTTTTCTCAGGACGGGTATTGTTTGGTGAGTAGTTTAGGCCAGTAGCGCAAGCGCTCTCTTCCCTTATTCTAATTAGACGCAAGTTGTAGCGTGTCTTCTGTAGTTGTTAGGTGTTGCTGCTGCAAGTCCACCATACAGCCATCCTTTTTATACAATTGCATGTGCACCGTTCTTTCGTTTACCCTTGTGCGTAAGACTTGCTGAGTACCCCCGTACTCATACCATTGGGTGTCCGGTGCCCGTGTTTTCACCGATGCAGGAGCGACAGCAGAGTTCGACGATCCAGATGGTGGCTACTACGTAGAGTTCGACGCCGACTACGACGAGTAGATTGAGATCCTAGGTGGCAGCTTGAGACCACCGTGGGCGGGTTCACCTCTTACATTTTCTGGCCTCTGGCCTTTGATGTAGTCTGTACTCAGACGAGTGTTATGCTTCCGCTGTATTTGGGATGTATGATCCCCTGTGATGTAATAAAAGTACTTTCGAACTAAGTTTATTTATCCTTTTGTGTCGTATTTGTGCATGTGATGTATTCCAGTTTGTCTTGATCTCTGTCTTATACATTAAGAGCTATGCCAGTGATTTATGGCACAATTCGATGTGTTGCGTGGGAGCAGTAATCCCATGCCCTTCGATTGTGTAGCATAGCCTGTGGGTTACATAGAATCTTTGTATAATTCTAGGGTCGGGGCTTACAGTCTTTGTGCCCGTCAGCGCTGTGCCCCGTGCACCCTTCGCGCCAAGGCCTTCAGGGTTCAGGCCACCTCCGCCTCGCCCAGCTACTTCGACCTTGGGTGCGGCTGGGAGTTGTTTCCGCCCTCAGCTGCCTCCACCACCACCGAGGCCCACTTGCTTCGCTTGTGGCCAGCCGGGGCACTACTCCAGGGAGTGTCCCCAAAAGGCACCGGCTACCGCAGCACCTGCACCAGCACCCTCTACACCAGCCGCTAAGGCCATGACCGTCAGCCGTGGCCGCTTGAACCACGTCTCGGCTGAAGGCATTGAGGAGGACCCCGGAGTTCTCATGGGTACGCTTCGAATAAATGATTACCCAACTTCAGTTTTGTTTGATTCTGGAGCATCGCATTCATTCATATCTATAGCGTTTGCACACAACCATCAAATACCATTTGTGAACATGGATTCCCCTCTAGTGGTCAAAACCCCAGGCTCTAGCTGGCACACTAAATGGATTGCTCCGGAAGTCCAGATTACCATAGGCTACTAGTCCTTTCCGTTCCCGTTGATAGCACTGAAGTCAGATGGGCTAGATGTAATTTTGGGCATGGATTGGCTAGTCAAATATCAGGCCAACTTGAACTGTGCTTCCAAGTCTGTCACAGTGATCCACCCAACTGTCGGACTGGTGAGTTATTGGTCACCTTCGTCCGCAACTCCATCCGCTGCCACTCCACTCTCACTGGAGATCAGCCTATATTTCCTCGAAGGAACCACACCGCCTGAAATGCATGAGGTTGCTGTGGTGTGTGATTTCCCCGATGTCTTCCCGGAGGAATTGCCTGTCATGCCACCTGATCGAAGTGTGGAATTTGTCATTGAGTTGGTTCCGGGAACCGCCCCAATTTCCAAAAGGCCCTACCGCATGCCAACGGAAGAGCTAACTGAACTGAAGAAGCAACTAGATGAGTTGTTGGAGAAAGAATTCATCCGGCCGAGTAGCTCACCTTGGGGCTGCCCGGTCATCTTCGTCAAAAAGAGGGATACAAATGTTCCTCGGCTGGTTGTTGATTACCGCCCTCTGAATGCGGTGACCATCAAGAACAAATATCCTATTCCCCGAATAACTGACCTATTCGATCAGCTAGCTGGTGCAACGGTATTCTCCAAGATGGATCTGAGGTCAGGCTACCACCAGATCAAAATCCGAAAGGAGGATATTCCGAAGACGGCATTCACTACCCGCTATGGGTTATATGAGTACACCGTCATGTCCTTCGGCCTCACCAATGCTCCAGCTACATTCATGAGGCTGATGAATTCCATTTTCCACGAGTACCTCGGCAAGTTCGTCATTATTTACATCGATGACATACTTGTCTACTCCAAAACCAAAGAAGAGCATGCTGAGCATCTTCGACTTGTCCTGACCAAGCTCCGAGATCACCGCCTCTATGCCAAGTTCTCCAAGTGTGAGTTTTGGCTAAAGGAGCTCATTTTTCTCGGTCATGTGGTGTCAGCTACTAGAGTGGCGGTGATACCAGACAAGATTCAGGCCATCCTGGATTGGCCAACTCCCAAGTCCGTCAAGGATATCCGCAGCTTCCTCGGGTTGGCGGGTTATTACCGCCGATTCATCGAGGGCTTTTCCAAGATTGCCAAGGCATTGACTGACCTCCTCAAGAAACACAAACAGTTTGTGTGGTCAGAAAAAGCTGAAGAGAGCTTCCAAACTCTCAAGGTCAAGCTCACTACCACCCCGGTGCTTGTCCTTCCTGACAGCGACAAAGACTTTGTCGTCTATTGCGATGCATCACTCCTAGGCTTGGGCTGTGTTTTGATGCAAGAAGGACATGTGGTAGCCTATGCCTCTCATCAACTCAAGCCGCATGAACAAAACTATCCAACTCATGATCTAGAGCTTGCTGCCGTGGTTCATGCTCTGAAGCAATGGAGGCCCTACCTGTTGGGCAACCGTTGTGAGATCTACTCTGATCATCAAAGTCTAAAGTATCTCTTCACCTAGCCGGATCTGAATCTGAGACAGAGAAGATGGTTGGAATTAATCAAATACTATGATGTGACCCTCAATTATCAGCCCGGCAAGGCCAATGTCGTGGCCGATGCTCTGAGCCGCAAGGCCTATTGCAACACCTTGATGGTTGAAAAGGCCCAACCTGCCCTCCACGAGGAATTTGCTCGGTTAAATCTAGAGATTGTTCCCTCCGGATATCTAGCTAACCTCGAGATCAAATCCACTCTTGAGGATGAAATCAAGGCCGCCCAGCAACTTGATGCTGAAATCCTCGAAATCAAAGAGAAAATAGCAAATGGGAAGGCCAACTGTTTTTCTGTTGATGACAATGGTGTTGTCTATTTTGGGAACCGTCTTGTGGTGCCCAAGACGGGAAATACAAAGGGGTTGATACTCCAAGAAGCTCATGAGTCACCCATCTCTATTCATCCGGGTAGTACCAAAATGTACCAGGATCTTCGCCGTCAATTCTGGTGGTCTTGCATGAAGCGCGAGATCGCCGAGTATGTTGCTGAATGCGACGTCTGTCGCCGAGTGAAGGCTGAACATCAAAGGCCAGCTGGTACCCTTCGCCCCATAGCCATCCCCGAGTGGAAATGGGATGAAATTGGTATGGATTTCATCACCGGCTTTCCAAGATCACCAAAGGGTAACAACGCCATTTGGGTAGTCATTGACCGTCTATCCAAAGTCGCCCATTTCCTTCCGGTTCGCGAGGATATCAACTCCGTTAAATTGGCGGAGCTGTATATGGCCCGGATTGTTCCTTTGCATGGGGTTCCTTTGCGGATCATCTCCGACCGGGGAAGTATGTTTGTCTCCAAATTCTGGCAGAGCTTCCAAACAGCTTTGGGAACCCGCCTCAACTTCAGCACCGACTATCATCCTCAAACCGATGGTCAAACTAAAAGGGTGAACCGAGTTCTTGAGGACATGCTTCGGGCATGTGTCATCTCCTTCGGTAAGGGTTGGGAAAAGTATCTCCCCCTCGTCGAGTTCTCCTACAACAACAGCTACCAAGCCAGTTTGCAAATGGCTCCTTTTGAGGTTCTATATGGGAGAAAATGCGGAACTCCTCTAAATTGGTCTGAAACCGGAGAGAGGCCACTCTTCGGTCCTGATGTGATCAATGAGGCCGAGGAGAAAGTTCGTGTCATTCGGGATAATCTCAAGGCTGCTCAGTCAAGGCAAAAGAGCTATTATGACAAGCATCATCAAGAGTTTCACTATGAAATTGGTGACAAAGCCTATCTTCGAGTCTCTCCACTTCGAAGCGTTCGTCGTTTTGGAATCAAGGGCAAATTGGCACCTCGCTATGTTGGCCCTTTCACCGTCCTAGCCAAGCGTGGAGATCTCTCCTATCAACTCGAGTTGCCCTCCAACTTCCCGGATGTGCACGATGTGTTCCATGTCTCCCAACTCCGGCGTTGCTTCAAAGATCCAATCCGTGGGGTTGATCATGAGGTGTTAGACATCCAAGAGGATTTGACTTACCGCGAGCATCCTATCCGCATCTTGGATGAAGCAGAAAGGAAAACTCGCAACAAGACTATCAAGTTCCTCAAAATCCAATGGTCTAACCATTCCGAAGAGGAAGCGACTTGGGAGCGAGAAACTAGTCTTCGACAGGAATATCCCACCTTCTTCACTCAAGCCTAGAATCTCGGGACGAGATTTCTGTAAGGGGGGTAGAATTATAACAGCCCCAGCTTTGCAATGAAAAATACGAAGAATTTTTCCACTTTTTGCATTCTTGTTTGCATCATGGCATGCATATGAAGTTGCTACTTCTAACCATCAAAATATGCAAGCAATTAAAATGGGGAAGCAAAACTCCCCAAACATCCAATCCAATGCAATTTCTCAACTTAGCAAACCAAATCATTCTTGCACTTCCAAATGGTTTAGGAAGTTCCAAGTTTACCTTTTATAACCATTTTTCAAAATCTAAATATTGCCAAATAAGAAATAAAATTGAGAATCCAAAAATTGGTTTAATTCAATTCTATTTTTGGAACCAAGTTAAACTTTCCAAAAATTCAAACTAAAATTATGGGGAGCCTCAATATTATTGTGAGAGCCTCCATGAATATTTTCATCATTTTTGGAAATACTTAAGTGCTTCAAATAAATGCATTTTGCAATTCATCAAAAATGACCATATTGCAACAATATGAATAAATCTGTATTTAAACATTTTATTTTGAAGCCAAACTTTTTGTGAAGCTTCTACCTGTCAAGGGAAGGCTTTATAAATTTTTGTAGATTTTATAAAAATGTTTAAGAGACCCCTTTTAATTTCACTAAACTGCTGTTGGACCAGTTTGTAATTACAGAAACTTGGGACAGGGGGGGGTTTTTGCGAAAATCTTTTCTTTCTTCCTCACTGTGCCGGGAAGGGTCACTGGCGCCATGCCGCCAGCTCCTCCCCGTGCCCATGCCGCAAGCTGTCGTGGCCCTGGAGGATTAGGAGGCGCCCCCACCGTCGCTACCTGCTCCCCTCACCCTCCTCTCTCCATTCCTCCCGTTAATTCCGGATCGAAATAGGTCTTCTTCCTCCCGAGCTTCTGCCATTGCTACCGTGGTTGCCGAGCTCGCCTCCGTCGTCTCGGTCCTCCCCGCATAGATCGAAGCAGACGGGAAGGTTGGCCGCGTCCTTCTCCCCCTCCCCACGAAAGGAATCGGGACGGGGTCGCCTAAATCGGCGCCGGCACCCGCTTCTCCTCCCGCCGTCGGCCGTTGCACGTCGAGCACGCGCTCGACGGTTTCTGCCCATCCGCGCCGTCGCCGACCACCCACAAGCAACCAGGGTGAGCCCGCGTTCATTTTTGCCTTTTCCCGCATCCTCTCTCCCTCTCCCTCGCGTCGTCTCGCCGTCGCTCACCGCCGTCGGTCGTCGCCGTCACTGTCGTGCCCGCGCGCCCGGCCTAGGCACCAGCTGGGCCGGCCTGAGGCCGGAAGCCTCGGGCTGGTGCCCGGCCTGGACACCCGGCCTGGGCCGGCACGAGGCCGGAGGCTTCAGCCACCCCCCCGGCCTACACCCCAGCCTGGGCCGGCTAAAGGCCGGAGGCCTCGGGTCATCATCCAGCCTGCAGCCCGGCCTGGCCGGCTCAAGGCCGGCCTATCTGGGAATTTCCTTTCCCTTTTTGGAAAATAAACAAAGTTAAATAATTGATAACTATTTGAATAATGCTTCAATTTCGACAAATCAAATATCAAAATGTTCAGAAAAACAAACTCTACATGTTAGAATCATTGAAATAGTCTTTTGGAATTATATTCTTGCTGTTTATTTAAGAATTCCTAAAATGGTATAAATAATACCTAATTTGGAAATATTCATAATTCGTTAAATAATTAACCAAAAAATGAGAATAAAATATCAATGTGTTCAACACTTCAAATGCTATCCAACCATGCAATTATCAAATCATGATCACAAATATTTATTTGATGTTATTCTTTAAATGATTAAATGAATTAAATTCAAATAATTATTTAATTCACTATTTATTCATCGAAACTCGGAAAATCACAAATGAGGTACCAAAATGATCAGAAGAGCAATACCTAACTAACCATGTCATGTTCATGCATATTTGAGCCACTTTGAGTAATTTAATAAATGTATGAACAATGTGGTCACTAAGATAAATATGGGGTTGTTTCCAAATAATTGCACTAATTATTTGGCACTCCATTTAATATTGTTCGTTAAATTAAATGACGATGCTATTGCATAAGTTGGACATGTCATCATGATTGTGCATTGCACCTTGTCTTTGTATGATTTATTTGTTCTTCTATGATTGTTTGGGTATCGATAGATTCCGGAGTGGAGGTTAACCCTAACTACCCCGACGAGCCGTACTACACGCCCCGGCAGCAAGGCAAGAGATAACCTAACCTTCTTGGCATCTAGCATCCTATTGTTCTATAAACTTATTTTATCCACCATAATATTGCATTCGATTCTATGCACACAGGTGGCTTCTTCCTGGACATCGACGAGTAGTTCGGGGTTCCCAGGTGGCAGCTTGGGACCGTGGAACAAGCTGGGTGGGGTTGTTTATTTGTAGGCTGATACGTCTCCAACGTATCTATAATTTCTTATGATCCATGCTTGTTTTCATACCATTTACTACATGTTTTGTTTACATCTTATAGCATTTTTTTGCATTTTCTGGAACTAACCTATTAACAAGATGCCACAGTGCCAGTTCTAGTTTTCTGCTATTTTTCCGTTTCAGAAAAGTACTTAAGGAAATATTCTCGGAATTGGACGGGACAAAAAGCAGCAGTCTTATAATTCAATGGACTACACGGAGCCCGAAGGAGAGGACCTGGAGGGCCGTGGGCCGGCCACACCATAGGGTGGCGCGGGACCCATGCCTGCCGCGCCACCAGGTGGTGTGGGGCCCACGGGAGCCCTCCGACGCCGCCCTTTTGCCTATATATTGCCCCCGACGCATAAAACCTAGACGGACATGTCATATTCCAAAGAAACATCTGCAGCGCCGCCGCCATCGCCGACAAGTTTCGGGGGACAGAAGTCTCTGTTCCGGCACCCTGCCGGGATGGGGAAGTGCCCCCGGAGCCATCTCCATCAACTCCACCACCATCTCCATCACCGTTGCTGACTCCCATGATGAGGAGGGAGTAGTTCTCCCTCGGGGCTGAGGGCCGTACCGGTAGCCATGTGGTCTATATCTCTCTCTCCCATGATGTGATCTATATGTGATCATGAGCTTTGCAATCTAGATGTTGTTATGTTACTCAAGTGGGCTTTATTTATGTGATCTCCGGAGACTCCTTGTCCCACGTGTGTAAAGGTGACAGTGTGTGCACCGTGTGGGTCTTTAGGCTATATTTCACAAGATACTTGTTCACTGATTTATTATTTGAGTTGGATGTCTCTATGAAATTGTGGTGTGTTAGTACCTCCTATGAATGCTCATGGTCCAGTGTGGGGTATTCATTAGTACTTGGGAATATATCTTTGAGGAGTGCTTTTGCATTCCTACACAATGAATTAGTGTTCGTTATCCAGCCGGAGAATACTTCGGAGTAGTATATTGAAGTGCTTATATTTATATTCAATTATGATTGCTTTGTTGAGAGTGACCACTGGTGAAAGTATGATCCCTAGGCCTTGTTTCTAAGCATTGAAACACCATTTACAACAAGATCTGCTACATGTTTGCTTGCTGCCATTTTTATTTCAGATTGCAATTACTACTTATAATCATCCATATTACTTGTATTTCACTATCTCTTCGCCGAACTAGTGCACCTATACATCTGACAAGTGTATTGGGTGTGTTGGGGACACAAGCGACTTCTTGTATTGTGATTGCAGGGTTGCTTGAGAGGGATACCTTTGACCTCTACCTCCCTGAGTTCGATAAACCTTGGGTGATTCACTTAAGGGAAACCTGTTGCTGTTCTACAAACCTCTGCTCTTGGAGGCCCAACACTGTCTACAAGAATAGAAGCGTGTGTAGACATCAAGCTATTTTCTGGCGCCGTTGCCGGGGAGGTAAGGTAAGCGGCACTCACACTCCAGCAAAGAAGCTATCCGGCAACGAAGCTATTTTCTGACACCGTGTGAGTGCTCAAAGTTATTCCCTTTAGATTCTGCAATTATATCTTTTTGTTTCTTGTTTTTAATTTCACTAGTTAGGCTTAATGGAAAACAACAAAAAAATTAGTATTAGTTCTTTGGAAATCATTTTTGCTAATGCTATGGAAAAGTCTAAGCTTGGGGAAGCTAGTTTTTATGAAAATGATCTTTTTAGTTCTCCAGCTTTAGAGGAGAAAATTTGCTCTGATAATACTTTGTCTCCCATATGTGATAATTCGAATCATGCTTGTGATATTCTAAATCCACCTACTGAAAGTATTCCTTTTAAAATACCTATGAAAATTGTTGAAAAGGTTATGGATGAATGTTATGCAGGGGATGGAACAATCCGTCCAAGTGATCACTTGTTGAAACTTACAGAACTTTGTGAGTTGTTTAAGATTGCAGGTTTATCAAGAGAAAATGTCATGAAGAAATTATTTCCATTGTCACTTAAGGACAAAGCAAGGGAGTGGTATGATCTACTTGATGATCCTCATCATTTGGAGTGGAAGGAGCTTGCAAATCTCTTTTACTCTAAATTTTATCCTCCTTATGAAATGCATTTGGATAGGAATTACATTTTTAATTTTTGGCCTCATGATGGAGAAAGCATTGCTCAAGCTTGGGGAAGGCTGAAAACATTAATACTTAAATGTCCTAACCATGAGCTTCCTAAGAAAATAATTGTTACTAATTTTTATGCAAGGCTTTCAGGTGATTGCAAGAATTATCTAGATGCCTGTTCAGGGGGTTCTTTCACAAGTAAGAAGGTTGAAACTAGATGGGATCTTCTTGAGAAAATTCAAGACAATACTGAAGGTTGGGAGAATGACAAAGGTAAAGAATCAGGTATAAACTATGACTATGATTGCATTAAGTCCTTCATTGAAACTGCTGTTTTTCAAGAGCTTAGTGCTAAATATGGTCTTGATTCTCAAATTATTGTTGATTGTTGTAGAGCCTTTGCTTCTCATATTAATGTTCCTAAAGAAAATTGGGACCTATATCATGAACCTTTTAAAGACACTTGCATGAAAAATGATATTGTTGTTAATGATTGCAATAAACGTGCTCAAACTTCTGAAAATACTATCTCTTATCAGCATGTTAATTTTTGTGGAGTACTTAGACCTTGTAAAAAGAGCCAAATTGAAGAAGAATATTGTATCCATCATAGGAATGAAAAAACTAGAACTTGGAATAGAGCTCTTGATGATCTTGGTGAAAAAGTTTGTGCCCACTATCCTTTTATTTGTGAACTTTGCTATAAAGTTGGTCATTTCAATTTTCAATGCTCAGGGAAAGATAATAGCCTTTCTAATCCAATGAGTACTGCGAGTCTGTATTGTGATGACATGATCACTCCTAATCAGCATGATGAACTTATATTATTTTTGGGGTGTGAAGAGTTATCAAGAAAAACTTCTTTAATAGATATGAGTGCTTTTGGTATAAACAGCGTCCTGCATGGTTGTCATCTTTATTGTGTTGATAATTGCCATACAAATACTTATATACAAAATATTATACAAGATGGGATTTTACCAAAATATGACAGGACTAATATGTGTTTTGATCTTATCAATGAAAGAGAAGAATCCTTCCAAGTTTCCTCTGTTGTTTCTTACAATAAACCAGGTTATGTGGAGAAGCTTCCTTTCAAGGCTCTCCCTCCTAAGAAGGGAAAGAAGAAGAAGAAGATGAAGAGTAAAAGGAGAAAGGAAACGGTACCTTTCCCTAAACATGTTGCTCCTATTATAGTTGTTGCTGATGAGTACGAATTCGATGATTTTGAATTAGATGATGTTCCTATGCCTGTTACTTATATTAGTGATCATGATTGGGAAAAGCATAGTACTTTTGATATTGAAAACCTCTTGGGTACTAATTCTGAAAATGATGATGCTAATGATTGCAACACTATTAGTACTATCCATATTCTTTCCAATGATGATATGATAAGCTCTAAGCTTGGGGATGAGGTGTTTGAAAATCCTTTTGCTACTACTGATTACATGTTTGATACATCTCCTTCTAGTAAAAATGATGATATGTTTACAGATGAACACACTTTGGAAGATAAATATTCTATTCCTTATGATGATACTATGCCCCCAGTTTTTGATAATTATTATAAAGAATATCATGACATGGGTTATAATTACAATCATCCTCATGAAACTTGTCATAATTATGGAGGGATCACCCAAAACCATCCCTTTAATATACAACCTGTTTATCATGTTCAAGTTCTTTATGATGATCCTGCTCCAGTTGTTATTAATGAGAAGAACTTTGTTTATGTGGAAAATGATGACACTTTTATGCATATGGATCATGATAAGAATTTTACATGTGATGGTTATATTGTGGATTTTATCAATGATGCTACTGAAAGTTTTTATGAAAAAGGGAGACATGGCTTCATATATCACAATAACATTGAATCTCCTCTCCTTTTGTTGAAATTTTTGAAGTTACACCTATTTTGTCTTCCTATGCTAGTCAATTTATGCTTCATGGATTTATTTACTTACAAGATTCCAATGCATAGGAAGTGGGTTAGACTTAAATGAGTTTTATAGTTGCTTCTTGATGCTCCCTTATTGTGCTCCAACTCTCATTTTTATGTGAGCATCATCAAAATTACCATGCCTAGCTAAAAGGCTTTAAAGAAAAGCGCTTATGGGAGACAACCCATCATTTTATTTTCAGTATCTTTTCTTTTATTTGAGTCAAGAAGTTTGTTTACTTCTGTAGCAACTTCTTTGTATCTTTATTTTCTTGCAATGTTGTGCCAAGTAAGGTCTCTAGTAGAAAGTTTTTGCTATATTTGGATTTCTGCACAGGAAACAGATTTCTGTCTGTCACCGTTAAATTCGTCATTTATTCCAGAAGCGACGAAATGCTTTGAGATTTTGTGTGCTGAATCTTCATATATGTATGAAACTTTTTCTAGTTCAGTGATTTTCGATTTGAGCAACTCTAGTGCCACGAAAAAATTCTTCTTTACAGACTGTTCAGATTTTGACAGATTCTGCCTTTTATTGTGCATTGCTTCTTTTGCGATGTTTATTTGGATCTTTTTGATTCTTTGAGCATCAGTGGCTGTAGCTAATGTTATAATGCATTAAGGTGTGCTTGTGTCACAGTAGAACTTGTGAATTTTTGGTTTATGCACTAACCCTCTAATGAGAATTACTTTGAGTTTGATGTGGTGGAAGTTTTCAAGTAAGCAAAAGGGACGATATGATGAGATCAAGAAGAGTGAAAAGCCTAAGCTTGGGGATGCCCCGGTGGGTCATCCCCCGAAAATTCAAGAAGACTCAAGCATCTAAGCTTGGGGATGCCCAAGGCATCCCCTTCTTCATCGACAAAACTATCAGGTCATCTCTAGTGATACTATATTTTTATTCCACTACATCTTATGTATTTTGCTTGGAGCGTCTGTTTTTATTTTGAGTGTGTGTTTTAGTTTGCTTAATAAGTTGGATCCTAGCATTCTTGTGTGGGAGAGAGACACGCTCCGCTTTTTCATATGAATACTCTTGTGCTTCGCTTATATTTGTTGAGTATTCTTAGCTACTGTCTGTTTTCTAGTAAGCTCTCGCTTTTAGCATGTTATCTTGTTTAGAGCTGCTAGTTCTTTGAGTTAAGCTCTCTTGTGTTTCACTCTTATTTGTTAGAGAGTTGTTTTAGTTGCTTGGTTGATGTGTTAGATTGGAAAATGCTATGCTTGTGATAGTGGTATGAAATAGAGAAAAGCTGCATAGTCTTGTAGACCATTGTATAGATAACTTGCTCCTCTTCAATTGTTTTGAGGTATTAAAATAACTAATGGTTAAAATATGTTGGTTAATGTTGTTAAGAGCTGATTAGTAAAGATGTGTTAGTAAAGCGTGGAGCCGTACTTTTCTGAACTAAAAACAACTTAAGTCAATAGTGCTTTAGTGTCGTGATTTCCTCTTAGTTGAAAAGAAGTTTCTAATGGTATAGTTACTGCAACGGTCGGGGAATCCAACGGGGCACTTGTGTCGCCGCCACGATCCCTCTTGGGGTGTCTCTAACCATTTGTAGAACTTTGAAGCTGCTAGTTGTTTGCAATATACGAAATGCATTGTGAGTTTTTGGTTTTTGGCACTTCCACCTCCATATTTTGCTAGCCTCTTCGGTGCTTCGCATTGCCCTTTTTCACATTGAGATTGGTGCATACTTCGCAAGTACATCCAACCCCGTGGGAGATCTTCATCTTGTTCTCCTACACATAAGCCAACTATCTTCCTCGAAACAGCCACCATATCTACCTATCACATCATTTCCATAGCTGTTCCGAGATACATTGCCATGCAACATCCATCATTTACATTACATGACTTTATGTCATTTTTACTTCATTACCATATAGTATTGCTTGACCATTTGAGTTAGTGTGATGCGTGGTTTTCCAGATGTGTTACATCTTTTCCACACTACGCTCGGTCTTGCGTATCCACCATACACCATGTATTAGTCTTTGAGTTTTGAGTACACCAAAAAGTGTGATGATCATCTTGTAAAATAGAGTGTTGCCTCTACCTGTGAGCATATTGAAAAGAGTCCAAAAGAGACCAATGAGAGAAAAATATAAAAGAGCCACAAAGGCCTCAAAAAGCAAAAAGCAAAAAAAGAGAAAAAGAAAAAAGAATATAAAATGAGAGAGGGGGCAACACTACTATCCTTTTATTCCACACTTGTGCTAGTAGCACCTACATCATTGTAGTGAGTTTTCATGCTTCATTAGTATAACTATGTGGGGACCAAACGTTATAGAACTTGGCTTGTATATTCCAACGATGAGCCTCCTCAAGTGAGGTCTAGGTCTTCATGAGAAAGCAAGTTGGATGCACCCCCACTAGTTCCATTGGAGAGCTTCCATTCATATAGCTCTATGTGCATCCGTTGCATGGCAATCACTACTCCTCATTCAGTGTCTACTACGGGACTTCCTCTTGTCTTGTGGTTACCTCTTCCACTGTTTGAGCCTTTCTTTTTGGCCTTCCAAACCTCCATTATTATTCTCTTTGTCATAACCTCATGGTGCCAAGCCTTCTTCTTGCTTGTATTAGTTGAGTGGACTACATAACAATTGATAAGTTAAGTGGATGGATTAAGGACACTTGACTTGAGCTTGGCTATTTCTATTATTGACTGAATTTGATGCTTTGAAGATTGATTGACATTTTACATTGGAGACACAATTTACTATCCTTCTTTCTAAACCTTATGTATGGTTCCTTGTCTCCAACACGCTGATTCATGAAAAGTTCTAGCTTCTTTTAGCTAGCATTTGTTAATCATTGTTTGCTTAATGTCAACTATAGACAATTGTTTTGGATCACCTTATTCACATCATGTGCTTTGCATTGCTATGTTGATCTAGATTGTGAGTTAGCATGTCTCCTAAGAAATTATTTGTTATCGTTTTACCTACTCGAGGACGAGTAGAACTAAGCTTGGGGATGCTGATACGTCTCCAACGTATCTATAATTTCTTATGATCCATGCTTGTTTTCATACCATTTGCTACATGTTTTGTTTACATCTTATAGCATTTTTTTGCATTTTCTGGAACTAACCTATTAACAAGATGCCACAGTGCCAGTTCCTGTTTTCTGCTGTTTTCCCGTTTCAGAAAAGTACTTAAGGAAATATTCTCGGAATTGGACGGGACAAAAAGCATCAGTCTTATAATTCAATGGACTACACGGAGCCCGAAGGAGAGGACCTGGAGAGCCGTGGGCCGGCCACACCATAGGGTGGCGCGGGACCCATGCCTGCCGCGCCACCAGGTGGTGTGGGGCCCACGGGAGCCCTCCGACGCCGCCCTTTCGCCTATATATTGCCCCCGACGCATAAAACCTAGACGGACACGTCATATTCCAAAGAAACATCTGCAGCGCCGCCGCCATCGCCGACAAGTTTCGGGGGACAGAAGTCTCTGTTCCGGCACCCTGTCGGGACGGGGAAGTGCCCCCGGAGCCATCTCCATCGACTCCACCACCATGTCCATCACCGTTGCTGACTCCCATGATGAGGAGGGAGTAGTTCTCCCTCGGGGCTGAGGGCCGTACCGGTAGCCATGTGGTCTATATCTCTCTCTCCCATGATGTGATCTATATGTGATCATGAGCTTTGCAATCTAGATGTTGTTATGTTACTAAAGTGGGCTTTATTTATGTGATCTCCGGAGACTCCTTGTCCCACGTGTGTAAAGGTGACAGTGTGTGCACCGTGTGGGTCTTTAGGCTATATTTCACAAGATACTTGTTCACTGATTTATTATTTGAGTTGGATGTCTCTATGAAATTGTGGTGTGTTAGTACCTCCTATGAATGCTCATGGTCCAGTGTGGGGTATTCATTAGTACTTGGGAATATATCTTTGCGGAGTGCTTTTGCATTCCTACACAATGAATTAGTGTTCGTTATCCAGCCGGAGAATACTTCGGAGTAGTATATTGAAGTGCTTATATTTATATTCAATTATGATTGCTTTGTTGAGAGTGACCACTAGTGAAAGTATGATCCCTAGGCCTTGTTTCTAAGCATTGAAACACCATTTACAACAAGATCTGCTACATGTTTGCTTGCTGCCATTTTTATTTCAGATTGCAATTACTACTTATAATCATCCATATTACTTGTATTTCACTATCTCTTCGCCGAACTAGTGCACCTATACATCTGACAAGTGTATTGGGTGTGTTGGGGACACAAGCGACTTCTTGTATTGTGATTGCAGGGTTGCTTGAGAGGGATACCTTTGACCTCTACCTCCCTGAGTTCGATAAACCTTGGGTAATTCACTTAAGGGAAACTTGCTGCTGTTCTACAAACCTCTGCTCTTGGAGGCCCAACACTGTCTACAAGAATAGAAGCGTGTGTAGACATCATAGGCCTCTTAGGCCCTATATTTGGATCTTGTTGTACTAGACAACACTACTTCGCGTCCGCATGATGTACTGATGGGTCTGTGACCCCTTTTGTGTGTAATATTTGTATCTTTCTCATATATGAGTTGTGATATGATTTTTGTGTCGTAGAGTCTGCAATGTGCCAGTTGTTCCACAAGTCTTGATCTTTGTTTTATACGTTGATAGCTATGCCAGTGTTTATGGCACGATTGATGTGTTGCGTGGGAGCGGTAATTCCATGCCCTTCGATTGTGTAGCATAGCCTGTGGGTTACATAGCCTCTCTGTATAATTCCGGGGTCGGGGCGCTAGCCGGCCAGGTGAGGGATGGTCCTCACCGTAGCCGGCGATGATGCGGCTCGCGCGCATAGGCGCAGGTGGAGGTGAGGAAGAAACCTTAACCTGGGGGGTGCGGGGACCTCGTCGGAGCCGGAGAATGTGGTCGGGGTTAGAGGGATGGCCGGGTAGCAGTGGACCGGCGGAGGTCGTGGCTCAAGCAGGGTGGGCCGGCCGTGGGAGGCGGGGGGAATCGGGGCCAAGAGTAGCCGGAGGTGCAGGGAGGCGGAGCTGGATCTGGAGGGAGGCGGGCAGCCGGAGGTGGAGACGACCGGCGGAGGGTTTTTTCAGGCGTTTCTATGCTAATCGACGCAGAAGGCGTAGAATAGGGAGACCCGCACACGGCCGCGCCTGAAGCGCCGCGCTGCTGGGCCGGCCCATTTCCTTCCATTTTCTGTTTCGATTTTCGTAGTTCTTTTATTTTTGTCGGTTTCGTTTTCTTTTCTTTTCTTTTCTGTTTTCGTTTTCTTTTCTTGTTTATTTTTTTTTCTTTTATTTTTTTCTTTTCATTTTTTTTTACTTTTTATGATTTTGAAAAATGTTTCGTAAATTATTCGAATTTAAAACTTGTTCATATTTGAAAACTGTTTAAATTCAAGATTTTGTTCATATATGAAAATTGTTCTAATTCAAAGTTTGTTCATATTCGAAAATTGTTCAAATTCAAGATTTTTGTTCATATTCGAAAAATGTTCCAATTTAAGATTTTGTTAAAATTTGAAAATTGTTCCAGTTCAAGATTTTGTTCATATTCCTAAATTGTTCCAATTCAAAATTTGTTCATATTCGAAAATTGTTCCAGTTCAAGATTTTGTTCATATTCCAAGATTGTTCCAATTCAAAATTTGTTCATATTCAAAAAAAAATCCAATTCTATATTTGTTCATATTCAAAAATTGTTCATTTTTGAAAATGGTTCAAATTTAAAATTTGTTCATATTTAGAAATTGTTTAAATTCAAAATTTGTTCACATTCTAAAATTGTTCAAAGTTTAAAATTTGTATTTCCTTGTTCTTTCTTTTTTATTTCCTTTGTTTTTGTGTTATGGGCCGCATCATTGCAGCCCATTTGGGTGGGCGCTGTAGGAGGCGGGAGCCTCCCGCGCCGGGCAAATCCTATGCTCCGTGTACCGCGGAGCTTGTTTCGCTCCGCGTACCCCCGGTCGCGAATGGGCCGGCCCATTAAGACCGAATCCGGTTGTTTTCAATGTTTTTTTTTGTTTCTTGTTTCTTTCTCCTTTTTCTATGTTTCTTTTTCGTTTTTTTCTATTTCTTTTTCTTTCTTCTTTTTCGGTTTTCTGTTTCTTTTTATTTTTTTGGTTTTCTTTATTCTTTTATTTTTTGTTTTTCTGTTTATAATAGAGCTATTTATTCTTTTTACATTCCATTAGGTTTTCCGTTTCTTTTTTTGTTTTCCGTTTATTATTTATTTTTTGTTTTCCGTTCTATTATTTCTTTTTGTTTCTTTTTTTTCACTTTTTGAAAATCGTTCAAAAAAATTTCCGCTCACATACTTTTTCTGTTCGCCTTTTAAAATCGTTTAAAAAGTAATTTCGGTTCAAACACCTATTTTTGTTCATTTTTTGAAAATCGTTCAAAAATAATTTCCATTCACAGACTTTTTCTGTTCGCCTTTTAAAATCGTTCAGAAATAATTTCTGTTCAAATACCTTTTTTGTTCACTTTTTTGAAAATCGTTCAAAAATAATTTCCGTTCACTGATTTCTTCTGTTCGCCTTTTAAAATCGTTCAAATACCTATTTTTTGTTTACATTTTGAAAATCGTTCAAAAATAATTTCCGTTCACAGACTTTTTATGTTCGCCTTTTAAAATCGTTCAAAAACATATTTCGTTCATAGAATTTTTTTAGTTCACTTTTTTTAAAATCGTTCAAACATAATTTTCATTCGTAGACTGTTTCTGTTCACTTTTTGAAATTGTTCAAAAAAGTTTTTGTTCACTGGCGTTTTCTGTTCACCTTTAAAAATCGTTCATATTCATATCTTTAAAATGGTTCATAATCATATTTTAAAACTTATTTTTGAACTACTTTTTCTTATCACTGGCGTTTTCTGTTCACCGGCGTTTTCTGTTTCGTTTTTATATCTTATTTTTTCTTTTATTTCTATTTAACTTATTTTGTACTATGTTTAATATTTTTGGTTCTTTTTATTTACTTTTTCGTTTTTTCTTTTTTCCTTTCTTTTTTTTTGTTTTTCTTCTTTGCATTTCTTCTTTTTTCCTTTTTTGTCTTCTGTCTTTTTTGAGTTTAGATTTGAGTTTTTGTTCAAATAAAAATATTTTTCGTTTCTTTTATGTTTCGGATCGAAAAATCGTTCAAAAATAGTTTCCGTTCACCACCATTTTCTGTTCACCTTTTAAAATCGTTCAAAAATATATTTCGTTAAAAAATCACACAAAATTTTCTTTTCTTATTTATTTCTTTTCTTGTTTTTCATGTTTTATTTTTCTATTTTTATTTTTTTCGCTTTATTTTCAAAAATATATTTCGTTTGTTCTTGATTCCAGAAATATAAATAAATTTTTGAATTAGTATAGAAATAGAAAAGTTCATCGGACGCTAGGAGAGTTTTTTTTGCAAGGTCTGGAGCTAGGAGAGTTGCTAATGATGTGAGGCTAAAAAAACGTATAAGCGGATGAAGTATACGGAACCGATCGCAAACAGCCATCGGACGGAAATGGGACGAACCAGCCGTGAAACATGGGCCAGGCCCATCAAGCATCAGCAGGCACCTGGGGCTAGTAACGCGCGATATATAGAATGGCACTGACCGAAACCTTTCCACGAACGATACAACCAGGGTCTGCGGCGGCGGCGGCGGCGGGCGTGGAACTACGGCGAAGTATTTGGGCAAGCAGGCGCTGACGGAGGCCCGGGCATCAAGCGCCCAACGGGCAGCGGAGAGAGCCGGCGACCCGCGACCGGGTGCACGGCGAGCCGGCGAACGGCAATCCGTCCACTATCAGGGTCCAGGCAAGTGCGACAGGCGGCAGGCAGCTTCTTCTTCTCCGACAGCCGACAGGTACTAGTAGACAAACTGAAATTTCCTCTTTGTGAAACTGTTATTGAAAGATAAAGCTTCAGAGTTCAAATGGTTCAAATCCAATGCCTAGCGGTACCAGCGGTGAATCAGTTTACAATCCAATAAAAAAAAAAAGTTTACAATCCAATGCCTAACTTTGACCCCATGAGAGAGGATGTGCAAGGGATGGGACAGGGACCTGGTGTGCAAGAACATATTTCATATGCAGCAGCACCTTACTTTGATTTCTTGTTTCTTGGTTTTCAGTTGTGTAGTTGGATTTTATGGCGGACGAAGCAGCAACACATGAGGCGTCCCCGACGCAGCTGGCGACGTCCGAGGAGGACAAAACTAGGCGCAGCTTCTTCGATTTCATGACCAAGTAATTTGTTACCCGATGTATTTTATTACCGTGCACCTGATTCACCATTTGCAGGGCCTATAATGAACTGGGGGAGCTGTAGATGAAACCAAAACCCGCTGCCAATTAACATGTTTTGACGACACATTTTGTAGGAATAGAGAACTAGAGATCAAAAGAAAGTTTTCTTCTTCAAGTTTAACAATGTAGAAAATTCCCCCCTCTGGAAAGATGACCTTGGGCAGTCTTATTTCTATGTTATGATACACAGTTGTAATTGCTGCATTACTCTTGTACATTTGCTAAGTTAGCTTACATTATTTCAACATTTAGTGCTGACATTGGGGAACTCAGGTAAAATGTTGCAGTACAAGTTTAAGATTTTGGCCAAATGCAAAAAAAAACATAAATAAGTAACTAATGATTTTCAGGTAAATTATTGCTAATCTTCAAACATGATCCTAATTCTTAATTGAAACTTATCAAACTATTACTGTGTTGTAAGTTCGTTTAATTTAGTCAACGGTCTAGATAATTTTCTTAGCAACAATGTGATCACTCAACAAGCATCATCCATCTCAATGAGTCCTATTTTCCATATGGGTTGCCCGGGACTCGAACCCGGAACTAGTCGGATGGAGTAGATAATTCTTCCTTGTTACAATAGAGAAAAATCCCTCCCCAAATCGTGCTTGCATTTTTCATTGCACACGACTTTCCCTATGTAGAAATAGCAGTGTCCAGTATTTCCCTTCGAGTATTGGCTGAACTTTATGGCTTTATTCTGCTAGTTTCAAACTTCTCAGTTCACTTGAATTTTGAAAGACAGATATAGTACTTTTTTCTTTTCATGTTTCGGAGAACATTTAGTGATTTATTCCCAGCTACTTTTCTAGGATATAACTAATATGTGGTTCCTTGCTCTGCATAGACACTTATCTTGAAATTCTGTTTTTCTACTTTTCCTGTGGCTGTGCTGGAGCTCTTAAATGTTCACATCTGCATGTTGTTATTGTTGACAGGGTTACACAGTATGAGGAGCTAGTTGATGTAGGAAAAAGGTTTCTTATAAAGTTTCATCAGGAATTAGGTTAGTTCACTCCATGAAAAGTACAGTGTTGGTTCCTTTGCTCGTTATTGTATTATTGGACCAAATATTTTTGAAGGACCCGTTTCTATAATCCCTATTTACATAATCAATACGTCTAGTGATTCCCCAATTTTCTGACATATCAGGCCTATTGATAGTTTGGAAATTAGAAGAGATTTATGCAGTTAGGGTCCTAAAGTGTACTTGAGTTATGGGGCCATGCTGCCAAAGTAGAAACCTCCCTCATTTGAAGAGAGGGATAAGTTCTTTCATATTTTGACCAATTTTATTGAGTGATTTTCTGTAAGCTGTTCTAAAATTGGGTGAACGAATCACCATTTATTAGTGAAGTTTATGAAGTAAGTTTCTGGTAATGTTTTGAATTGTCATCTGTCACTGAACAACTTATGCGTAAAATCTTGCTGGAATTGCCTGAACATTATTGTGTTGATAAGTGTTGCACAGCCCCCTTCTATATATTTGCACTTATGTTCAAATGCCACGACTCACTTATTTCAGAGCTTTTTCGGAGACCAGTGATTCCCATGGAACTAGGTGCTGTAAGTGAGTTAGTTAAATCTAACTACACTGATCGACTGAAGTCCTATCTTGAAGCTGGCTGTCACCTTCAGCACCAAAATATCCGGAATATTAACCAGTGTAAGTTAAAAGTCACTTCTCTTGTTCCCGAATTTACCATATACCTATACTAGACTGCTGATGTTTTATTATTAATTTAAAAGATATGTTTTTCCATTTGGATTTCTTCCTACTCTTTATATCTAGGTGGTTAGATGAAGTTAAATTGTTGTACATATGCAACTCACAGTACAGAAAATGCCAACTCTTAACAATGCTTCAGCCTTTTAGCATCAAATGAGTAGGCTGTATTGTCCAACCTACTGTGCAAATATGTATGTTCAAATCAATACTTTCTGGAAAATATGGTGAAAAAGCATTATGATGCCATTGCCCTTACTCTAACCCTCAGTACGGCCCTGTTCTTTTGATTTCTGTGTTCATTTTGATCATCTATTATAATACCAGATACATGATGTATATGGTTATGTTGTGGATGGGAACCCTACTAATGCACATACTATATACCCAATAGCTGACAGGACGCAGGCCCGCTGCTGCATTTTGACATTTTCTATGTTCCAAGTTTTAATCTGTTAGTTTAATTAGAAGTTTATCCATAAGAGTTCGAATTTGATTAAATTGGTAGGATAGAGTTTGAGCTCAGTGACAGGCCAATACCGAAGATGGACTCGTGGATTGTTTATGGAAAATCATCTGGGTATTATACTTATAGTACATGACACTTATCTTGGGACATGTCTATTATGCTGGAACTTGACTGATTTGTAACAAACATATCCTATATTCATCTAAAAAAACATATCAATATTTATTCAATACTTCTATAACTATTTCTGTTTGGGAATACCGGGTTTTTTTTTTTTTTTTTTTTTTTTTGCAGTACAGCCTTGTGAGGAGAAACTTGAAGACTATATAAATAAAGGTAGCTTCATCACCGTGGTGTCATATTGTTACTGCTTTGAACTTATTCCATGGTATGAGAAAAGGTGTTGTTACTCGTTTGCACTAAAACAGCTGTGATGGCCAGATTGGTGCAACGTTAAGTGCACACTCGTTTTCGCCCAAATTTTAGCATTTCTTCGTTCTTTCCCACTTCGCTTCTATATGAAGCACACACGATACTTACCACTAGAAGAATTTTATTTCACTGACACCTCAATTTATCATAGTACACGACAATGAACCTTCACTTATTCTTCTCCCAGATTATTAATTTAAATGTTAATTTTCTGATGCCGTATTAACTGGCCCATGCCGTCTAATATTTCTCTGTTTCCCATTTTATTTTGTTCAGCTAAAGTTTTGCTTGAAGAACTTCAATGCCTGGTCGAAGGTGCTTATAGCACTACGCTAACAGGCAGCCTTGCTGCCTTAAAAACTTCAGGTCTTTTAGATGGTGATAATAACCTGACAAATGATTGTTGTGAGGTGTGAATTCTCTTTGCAGTCTCTTTTCCCAGTGCTTCAGCCCTGAGTTTTTTAATTGGCTAAAATACTTTTTTTCTATAAGAACATTGAATTTGCCTCACCCAAAAAAGCTGCAAACATGTTACTAGGATGAACATCAGCCTGTGGATCAGCTGGACAGTGCAGTATCTTACTCAAGCCTTATGATTCTGGTTCACAATATGTTAAAGCTTGATTATTCAATGCAGGTTAGCAAACAAGATCGACATGCCATTGGTTTTGTTTGCTGTTTGTTAATATTTAATCACAGAAGTTTGCTATCTTGCAGGAAAAGATAGTTAAGGCGTTGTGCCTCAAAACATCATCGCCAGAGCTAGATGGCTATTGTCTAATGTGGGATTTGCGGCCGTATGTAGATGACAATGTGATGCAGCTTACCTGGAAATTCATTTCGTAGAAGCTGACCAGTCTCAGCGATAAACTGGGCAATGTGAATAGTAGCGCATGATAGACAATGATTTTCCTATGAGAACCAGTCTTTGATAGCCGATGCGCTTGGAAATGCTTTGCCTCTGTAGCTTCGCAACACCAAATTGCTGATTCTTTCTTAGTGCATCAGAAACAGTGCTGTTTCTTAGTGCATCAGAAACATCGCCATCACTGTATATTAGTGCGGGATCCAGCCATCTTTATCAAACTGAATCAGTATTTTCATGGTCTGCCTACTGAATATGTTCTTTATATATATATTTCCTGATCAAGTCATGGAAAGGATGAGGGTGTTTGGCGGCCACTCTTATGTTTGTCATGAATCTGTCAGATGGTTCTTTTGGTCCTGGCAATGATTATACCCCTAGAATTCTGGGGAAGGCGTTGTGGCTCTATGTGCACCTTGTATTTAAAATGCATTTAAACAGGTTTCAAAATGTCAAAAATAAATTTGTTCGCGCGTGATCTTAACATTCTATGTATTCATGAAATCGTTTCACGGAAAACTGACATTTTTTGTGACCTATGTAAAAAAGACAGATTTTTGTAAAGATATTTTTTTGTCTTTTTCATACGCCGTATAATGTTGATTTTTTACAAGAACACATAGAATGTCTCGATGTTTCCGAAATTTATTTTTTTATTTTTTGACATTCCAAAATAGTTTTTTAAATACCGGGTACGTATGCCAAAGTGGTTTTCACCTACAGTTCCCTAGTCCTCTTTTCATTTGGACGTTTCGAAGCATCACTTCCCCCATCAAAGTAGATATTACCATATTTCCATACTCATTAAAACAAAGATTACCATCAACCATCAAGTCGACTCAGGCTGACTTCTTTTCGGCTTTTAGGTCAACTACAACGCGCCGACCCATTTCGTCTGTTTTGCTCCGTTTCCGTCCGTTTGGGTGGAAATCAGGGCCCAACGCGCCGACGCAAACGGACCGACCGTTTTTTCGTCCGCAGTGACCCAATTCCGGCCCAAATTTGAGCCGGGTTTGCTTCTGCACGGACGCGTTTGGACGCCGCACGGACTCCGCCCCACTTCACCCTTTGATCCGCCCACCAGTGACCCAAGCCTCTTTCTCTTCTCTATACCTAGTGATGGGGGGATACTTTATAGGTAGGCCCATGGACCCGGAAAGTAGACCCGCCAAGACCAAGAAGGCCAAAGCCGGGTCGCACTTCAAGTTACATGGGCTGGGATGAAGACAAGCCGACCAAGGCCCATGACAAAGGAAGGACTCGTAAAGGAGGAGTCCAAGTACAACCCGGAGTTCTAACTTGGAAGGCCAAGACCTAGAGTGAGACTCCGTGTCCAAGTGTGACTCGATGCAAGTTGTAAGTCTAGGACCTGGCCACCTTTATAAGGCGGGTCCTGGACCTTAGATCAAAAAGTGAGAAGCAATCAAGTAATCTAGAACCCGCAACACCAGAGAGATTGAACTCGCCGGATCTCGAGTTAGCAAGATCAGGTCCTTGTAATCGAGATCAAGTCATATCAATAAAGCCGAAGCAGGAAGTAGGTCTTTACCTCCATCGAGAGGGGCCGAACCTGGGTAAACTCTTTTTCCCCTCGTCGAGATTAACCACTCCTGCGTACTTCGATCACCAATGGCCCCACAACTTATCTTCCCTGAGGAAGAACTCGCCGTGACAACCCCACGACAGTTGGCGCCCACCGTGGGGCCCGTGATGAAAGGAGTTGAGATCGTAGGAGAAGCTCGCCGAGGTATGGAGAAACTTGCCATCGGGCGACTTTACACCAATCAGCTTGGAGAGACAGAGATCGATGACTTAGGATGGAGCTCGGAGATGGATGAAGTCGACGAGGGCTATCAACTCATCTTCGGCCAGATCAATGTGTTCGTCGGTATGATCAGTACTTCAGGGAACCGTGCTAATCAGTTGGATTCAGGATCAGAGTCAACAGCTGTGGTGGAGTCCGATGGAGAGGAGTCCGTTGGAACATCACAGGTCGGCATAGTTGCCAAGGAAAAGGAGCCGGAGATGCAGCCGGAGTCAGATTCAGAGCCAGATTATGATGCTAATTCAGAGTCAATCCTACCGTTGTTCGAAGATCGACTTGGCTATGGAATTGAGGAGGAGTACGTGCAATCACCAATACATCCACGTCACATTGGAGTCTACATGTCCGGACCGGAAAACGGTGGAGAGCGTGGCGGAGGAAGTCAGTTCGATCCCAACTTGCTAACAAAGGAAATTACGGCAGACAATGCGGCGGCTCGCGTAGAGGAGTTGATCACGGCTCGTGAAGCAATAGAGAAGCAGCTGGCAGATGTTGCAGAAGCAAATCGCAGATTGGTGGCAGATCAAGCCCTTGTACAAGCAGAGCAGGCACGTATACAAGCTGAGCAGGCTCGCATACAAGCAGAACATGAGCGCGTACAAGCAGAAGCAGCAGCGGTGCGCAATCGCCAGCAGGAACTCGCCTCGGTTCAGCATCGGAGGACTCGGAGCCGGTTACACGAGGGAGTCCATATAAATCCAACCAATTTGTTTCAAACACCAACAGGCGCAGGAGTCGGAGGATCAACACCCGGCGCAGGAGCAGCACCACCACCCCCACCACCACCACCACCACCACCAGGAGGAAACGGGGGAGTCGGAGCAGGAGCTGGAGCCAATGCACCACCCCCACCACTTGAAGGAGGAGTCGGCGGTATGGGTCCACCACCACAGAGGTTTCATACACCAGCAGGACACTACTCAAACCCAATGTATAACGTACACGCAGCAACCATGGTGTTAGAGAGAATTCCACTCAACGAGAATCCAACGGGTCAGGAAGCACGACTCGCCATAAACATGTTGAAAACAACATTGCAGCAACAAGCCCTTTATCCTAATTTTCTAGACGCAAGCCGACTTCATTCAACTCCATACAACTCCAGAACAAGGAGTCGACATGACGAGTCTCATCCGGCCGGGTCGTCCAGCGCAAGACGCCGCGAACTGGCAAGGAATCAACCACATGTACCCACTGTTTCGGAAGCTCAAAGGCAAGTTGATGAAGCAAGGAACAGGAGAGCTGCTGCGGTCAGAGCCCCAGAAGCCGCAGGAGTCGGTGGGCCAGCGCCAGCAACAGCAGCACAAGGAGTCCAGCCGACTTGCCCAGTCATAGAAGTTAACTGACCTGGAATCTCACCTTCCTTGACGGGTCCAGAATGTTTATCCGAAGCAATCAGAGCCGAGTCCTTTCCAAGTAGCTTTAAGGAGCCACGCAAGGTTGGTAATTATGAGCCCAATATGGATCCGACTTCCTGGCTGAGCAGTTATGAGATGGCAATGAGTATTCGCAATGCAACTGACAATTTATGTGCAAAGTTCATGTATCTTATGATGGACGGAGCAGCTCAAGCTTGGATGAGAAATCTACCCCCCAGGTCAATCAACTCGTGGGAGCAGTTGAAGGTCGCTTTTATTCAAAATTTTCAAGGCACTTGCAAGAAATTGGGTACCATTGAGGACCTAGAGAGATGTGTTCAGAAGAAGGGAGAATCTGCAAGACATTGGATGAAGCGAGTTTCAGAAATCATCAATTCTTCACAAGGATTCCCGCCAATCTCTGTATTGATGGCCTTGGAGAGGAACTGCAACTTTAATCCACTATGCTGGAAGTTAGGGCGTATGAAGGATAGCTTGAATCAAGGCATACCAATCACCATTGGGGAAATCATGGCAGGTGCTAACAAGCACGCAGCCACAGATAAAACCAAGGACCAGGAAGAAGTCGGAAAAGGCCAAAGTGGTAGTGGTCAAAACCACAACCAGAATCAAAACCAGAACCAAAGTCATGGAGGGACTAAGCGGCCGTATGACAACTCTGACTTGGTAGCTAACACCAGTTTAGGGAACAGGCGTAGGGACAACAACTCTCAAGGCTTTCAGGCTCGCAGGCCGAGTCCTCAGGAAATCTTGCAGAGTCCGTGCCCTCGACACGCTAGGAACGGCAGATGCGGGCATACCCTAGAGCAATGTGTCGACCTGCAACAGTGGAGAAACAACCCGGAAAACCGTGGCAACAATGGAGGTAGAAATGATGGATACAGAGGCAATAATGGAGGACCTGGTAACAATGGCGGAGGAGCCGGAAATAACCCAGGACCCAACAATGGTGGAGGAAATCAAGGAGGCTTTCAGCAGAACCCTAAGCAGCTTCGTGACAACCAGGGGCAGTACTATGTAACAACTCGGCCGCATCGTCCGAGTCAAGGGAGCTACCATGTTTTCACCACCAGCACCTCCAAGAGAGCAAGGAAGTTGAAAGTTCGCGCAGTCAATGCCGTGGAGCCGGCAGTCCCACAATGGTTAAGGTGGTCAGAGCAACCTATCACTTGGAGTCGGGCAGATCACCCTCCAAGAGTTGACGACCCGGGGCAGTTAGCCTTGGTGGTAGCACCACAAGTTGGAGGTTATACACTTAACAAAGTACTCATGGATGGTGGTAGCAGCATCAACATACTATACTACGACACATTCAAGAGGATGAAGTTGCAGGATAGGCAACTCATACTGACAGAAACAGTTTTTCATGGGATAGTACCAGGGAAGTCAGCAAATCCTATTAGTAAGATTTATCTGGAAGTTGCTTTTGGTACCTTTGAGAATTATCATTCATAAATCATGCCCTTTGAGGTTGTGGATCTCCACAGTCCATATCATGCTCTCTTTGGGCGTCCTGCTTATTTCAAATTTATGGCAAGGCCATGTTATGTATATCTGAAGTTGAAAATGCTGGGACCAAAAGGAGTCATCACAGTCAATGGTAGTAGACAAATGGCATTGGAATGTGAACAGGGAGATGCAGCTATGGCCGAAACAGCTTGTGCTCAAGAAGAGCTGAAATTTTATAAGGCAAACGTGGACCCGGAGGACAACTCAGTCCTCAAGAAGCCGGCCACAAAGGAGAAGATGAAATTCAAGTCAGCTCAGGACACCAAATTAGTCGAGTTTACTCCAGGTGACTCCTCCAAGCAGTTCATCATTGGGGCACATTTATCTAACAAATAGGAAAGCGCGCTCGTCGAGTTCATCCATGAGAACCGGGACGTCTTTGCATGGAAGCCATCTGACATGCCAGGTGTCCCGAGAGAACTCGCCGAGCAATGCTTACATGTTAACCCTAATGCAAGACCAGTCAAGCAAGGTCTGCGCAAGTTTCACGATGACAGGAGAAAAGCTATTGGAGAAGAGGTGGCTCGGCTCCTTGCAGCTGAGTTCATTAAGGAAGTTTTTCACCCAGAGTGGGTGGCCAACCCAGTACTAGCACCAAAGAAAACAGGAGAGCTACGTATGTGCATTGACTTCACGGGCCTCAACAAGCATTGCCCTGAGGACCCGTTCACTTTACCTCGTATAGACCAGATCATTGACTCCACAGCTGGATCAGAGCTACTTTGTTTCTTGGATGCCTACTCAGGGTACCACCAGATCAGACGCAAGAAATAGGATGAGCTGAAGACATCTTTTATTACACCCTTTGGAGCATTTTGTTATATGACAATGCCCTTTGGACTCAAGAATGCAAGAGCTACATACCAGAGGTGTATCCAGAACTGTTTCAAGAAACATATTGGAAGGAATGTTCACGCTTATGTGGACGATGTGGTCATCAAGTCTCAAAAGGCTGACTCTTTGATAGCACACCTGACAGAAACCTTTGATAACCTGCGCAAGTACAAGATGAAGCTCAACCCAACCAAGTGTTTTTTTGGAATCCCTGCAGGCAAACTCCTTGGCTTCATTGTTTCAGAGAGAGGCATTGAAGCAAACCCAGAGAAAATCAAGGCTATTCACAACCTGCAGAGGCCAACTTGTCTAAAAGACATTCAAAAACTCACTGGTTGTGTAGCAGCTCTAAGTAGATTCATCTCAAGACTCGGAGAGAAGGCGGGTCCTCTTTACCGACTCCTAAAGAAGTCAGACAAATTCTTATGGGACAAAGAAGCCGATGATGCTTTTGAGGGATTGAAGAAAACCCTAACATCAGCACCAGTACTCACTGCTCCTATAGATAAGGAGCCCATGCTATTATATGTGGCTGCCAATGAAAGAGTTGTCAGCGCAGTGGTAGTTGTGGAATGAACAGAGGAAGGTAAAGAGTATCCAGTACAGAGGCCTGTTTACTACATCAGTGAAGTCCTTACAGATTCAAAGCAAAGGTACCCTCAATGACAGAAGTTAGTTTATGGAGTTTTCCTTGCAAGTAGGAAGCTTAAGCATTATTTCCAAGAGCATCCAATCAAAGTGGTAAGCTCAGCACCACTAGCTGATATCATACGCAACAGAGATGCAATGTGGCGAGTTGCCAAGTAGGCAATTGAATTGGGTCCTTATCATATCACATATGAACCTAGGACAGCCATTAAGTCTCAAGCTTTGGTCGACTTCGTCAATGACTGGACTGACTTCACATCTTCACCAAGTTCATCCTGCACCAAATATTGGACAATGCACTTCGATGGGTCCAGACAGTTAGAGGGCTCAGGAGCCGGCGTGGTTTTAACTTCACCTAAAGGAGATAAGTTGGCATATGTCCTTCATTTGCACTTTGATTGTACAAACAACATGGAAGAGTACGAGGCTTTGCTACATGGACTCCGTTTGGCCAACAAAATGAACATCAAGCGTATCAGGTGCTTCGGGGACTCAGATCTCGTGGCACAGCAAGTATCTGTAACCTGGGACTCGAAGGATGCAAATATGGCGGCTTACAGAAGAGCAGTCGAACAGATAGCCGGTTCTTTTCTGGTTATCAAGTGGAACATATTGACAGACGCAAGAACGAGGCCGCCGATGCATTATCACGACTCGGCTCTCGTCGAGAGAAAGTACCTCCCAACATATTCGTAGATGAACTCCATCATCCATCTGTCAAATTACCTTTAGGGGAGGAGTTAGCCTTCCCAGACCCAGAGTCAGCACTTGTGGCAGCAGTACGGGCAATCCTAGCATGGACAGAGCCCTACCTTCCATATCTCCTCCGGGGTGAACTCCCAGAGGATGAAGTCAAACAGTGACAACTCATCAGACGGTGCAAGTCCTACATAGTCATTGATGGCGAGTTGTACAGAAGGAGTACCACTGGAGTCTACCAGAGATGCGTGTCTCCAGAAGAAGGCAGGAAAATCTTGCAAGAAATCCACGTAGGGGATTGTGGTCATCATTGTAGCGGACCTGCACTTAAAATTTGGCAAGATCCCTGTGTATAGTGCAAACCCCAGGATCGATTCATTTGCACACACAGTTACGATGAATATCACAACAATGCATCAATTATTACACGCTTGATCCAGTATTTAAACAAAATAATCGATTACAACTTGCATAGCTCAAGGCTAGCATTTTACAAATATCAGCACAGCGGAAATAAAGGTAGCAATGAGCCTCCATCATCTTCATGTGCCACAGGCGAACATGTTGGTTGCAGACTCGAAACCCTTAACGAAACCTCACTCTTCGTCAGAAAAACCTGATAACATGTATCAACAAGGTGGGTCAGAACCATAAAAATGGAACTGGCAAGTGACACTTTGTGGACTCATATTGGAACAACTCTAGTAACCTATATGCATATTTGGCTTGGTGGAGTTTGAAGGCTGATTTGCATAAAGCCAATTTTTCCTATCTCTTTTGAAAACACTTTTTCATCTAAACGAGACAGGTATGGTATGACAACCATTGTCTCAACTACCCTGGTTCACCCTTCAAAATTTTACTTAGGAAATTAGAATGATGAGATCCTCCGTTGACGTCCTCGTCCAGCTTGCTCAGAATTGTCCGTAACCGGGGACACGGCTAAGTACTTAGATTGACACTCTGCAGAGGTTGTGCATGTTCACCATAAGACTCCATCAACCCATTCTGACCTTGACCTTCTTGAAGTGAAAAGGAAAGGAGAGGATGGAGACGAGACTTTTCCGAAGTATTTTCCCGACCACTGCCGTCCTGACGCGCTCCACCTACATTCCTCTACCACCACCTGTCAGGCCGGGCCGGTTCCATACTACATACTTAGTCAAGCCAGAGCCCATATGACATATGGCTGCACGGTAAGCTCACTAAACTCGGAGTAACGTTGATCTCTTTGACCCTGGGTGGCCGTCCACAAGTGAGCCATTCTCGGGTGAAAAACACCATAGACATGGTCCCGAGTAGCCACTCAACCATAAACCACCAAGCAATGCCAAAATCCACCCAGGAGGTTCTTTAACTTAGTAGAATTTTTACTTTTAACAAAAACAACATTTTGCATAGCATTTCTATAATTCTACCAAGTTATAATAGGTGCATCTAGACCATCTAGTAAAGGGAGAAACTATTCTAAACAGTTTTTAGCATAGCAATACTAATAAGCCTATCATACTATTTTCCAAGTATTACTACACATGCATATATCAAAATAATAGGACAAAATATGCAAGTGTGCCACTTGCCTTGGCAACAAGAGGAGCAAGAGTAGCAACCACCAAAGTCTTCGTGACCCTCCGAGTAATCTAACAAAAATACAAAACACACAAATAAACATACAAATTCACACAAGTGACAATACAAAAATATGCCATGCATGAGTATGCAAAAATTACAATAACACAAAAAGTAAAATAACTTTTAGTTCTCTGGTTGTTCTATATGCATGATGCCACAAACAATTTTTAATAATTTACTTAATAGGAATAAATTCCAAAACACCTAAATAAGGGCAAACACACAAATTCTAAAGTTTCTGCATAAAAACATTTTAATAAAATATGATGAACATGCTACTGGACAGAGGACATCTAAACAAGATTTTAGCAACTTGATTCACTCAAAAAGGATTTGTAAAACTCATTTTATAGCCTAAACAAGTTAATACACAATCTGCAAAAAACAAGTTTATGCACGATACAAAAATTAACAAAAACTATACTACTGGATTCTACTCATTTTTCTCAATCCGTAGACATCAAAATCACTAAATTTGGATATGTGGTTTAGGAGATATGGAATTTCAAAGTTTGGATGATTTTCTGCCTAAAAACAGAAAAACAGAGAAAAAGATTAAAAGAACTAGCCACGTGGCAGCTCCCTATTGGAGGGTACCGATTCGGTAATAAAAGAATAAAACGCGGCCGTCCGATAAAGATCTAACGGTCTAGGATCGATCGGCCTAGGGCGGGCGGCGCGGCCGGCCGGAACCCTAGCCCGCGCGGTGGCCGACGGCGGCGACGCGCGTTCCGGCTCATCTATAGGGAGGGGGAAGGGGAAAAGCTCACCACGGCGTTCAGGAGGTCGAGGCGGGAACGGTGGCGTGAGAGTTGGCGGCTTCGAGCTCCGGGTCGGCGGGGATTCCTCGCCGGAGTTGGAGGAGGCGGCGGCCCGATGCGGTCGCGGATGAACCCGTCGATCTGGGGCACGAGGAGGTGCAAAACTTTGTCAAAACGGTGCGCAGTGAAGAATTAAAGGAAGGGGGGGAGAAGAAATGGCGCGGGGACGCCGGACTTCACCGGAAACGGAGCTCGTCGGCGGCGGCAAGTGGCGGGACGGCGAGCTCAAATCCGAGCAGCCTCGGGGCTCTCGGCTTGGGAGTTTTGGGGCAAAACGGAGAGGAGGAGATGGGGATTAAGAGGGGCGTCGTGGGAGGGGAGGGGAGCGGCTCGGTGGACAGATTGAAGAGGGGGAGATGGTGCGGCCGTTTCGGCCATTGATGGCCTCCACTGGAGAGGAAGAGACGATGACGTCAGCATGACGTCATTTTTTTATTTTTTTGATTTATTGCTTTTCTGAAAATGCTAATAACTTTTAAAATAAAAGCCCAAAAAATATGAAATAAATTTGTAAAATTTTGTAATAAAAAAATCTACCATAATAACATTTTTGTAAAATATTTTGAACACTTTTTATTTACAAGAATGCCACTGGCATTAAAAGGACCTTTTTGGGCATTTTACTTATAAGGAAAATATAAATAAAATATTTCTTGTTTTTAGAGAAACAAATAAACAATAAAAAAAAATGCACAAATGCAACAATGATGCCATGCCATGTATGATTTTGGATTTTCAAATCAAAATATTTATAGTTTTCAAAAAGTTTTTGATTTTTCTGATTTTTCAAAAATTTGAAAATCTTGGGATGTTACAATCATGCATCCACTAGATCCTTGGTGTCAAAAGCTTTCAGGCACGGGTTCTTTTGGTTAACAGCACATTTGGATGCAGAAAAGATAGTACGAGTTTGTGATGGATGCCAAAGTTACGCAAGGCAAGACCACGTGCCAGCCTAAGAACTCAGAACTATTCCTATCACTTGGCCGTTTGCAGTTTGGGGGCTTGACATGGTGGGTCCTTTCTCAAAGTCGCCATGCCACAAGACTCACCTGCTAGTAGTAGTTGACAAGTTCACAAAGTGGATAGAAGTCGAACCCGTAAGTCGAGTCGACGGAGCATCAGCAGTGAGGTTCTTCAAGAAGATAGCCACACGCTTCGGATATCCTCACAGCATCATTACAGATAATGGGACCAACTTATCAATTGGAGAGATGACCAAGTTCTATGGTGAGAACAACATCAGACTCGACCTAGCCTCAGTGGCACATCCACAGTCCAACGGACAAGCAGAGAGGGCAAATCAGGAGTTGCTTAAGGGAATAAAACCACGGCTTCGAGTCCCCTTGCTAAGAGCCGCTGGGTGTTGGGTTGAGGATTTACCAGCAGTGCTTTGGAGTATAAGGACGACTCCTAATAGATCTACTAGTTTTACACCGTTCTTCATGGTATACGGTGCAGAAGTCGTCTTGCCCAGCGACTTGCTGCATGACTCGCCAATTATGTCGAGACAGAAAATGAGCTTGCTCGTCAGGACTCGGTGGACGCACTCGAAGAAGCAAGGGAGTTAGCCCTTGAGAGATCAGCAGTGTGTCAGCAGGATTTGCGGCGATATCACGCTCGTCGCATCAGAACTCGGACTTTACAAGAGGGAGACTTAGTGCTTCTCCTAGTCCAAAATAAGGAAGGGATGCATAAGCTATCTCCACCATGGGAAGGACCGTTCATCATAAGCAAGAACTTGCACAATGGGTCGTATTATCTAATGGATATACGAGAGCCGGCAAAGGAAAGTAAGCGTGCAGATACAAGCCATACCATGGACCCTTATGCAGAGGCAAAGAGGCCATGGAACATAGCTCAGTTACGTCCTTACTATAGTTAAATTGTAATAGTTTTTATGAGTTGAAAGGCAAAGAGCCCAGTGAGCCATGCCTAAATGTAATAAAATTGTTATGATCAAAGGAAATAAAGCTGGCTTTTCTGATATGAGTTCTTTTAGTCGAGTCACCCAGTGAGTGCACTTTATTCTTTATATTTGATCATCAGTTTCTTGGGGGCTTGCTTTTCAGGAAAAAAGTCAGGCTTAGACCCTTGAACCTGGCTCAGTAGCCAAATTTTTCCTAATTTTCTCGTTGGTAAGTTAGATGCAGCCTGCACAATATGAATAATCTACAGGCATGACTTGTCTCTAACTCCTATGAATCCTAAAGGACATAAGCAGTTGGGAGCCTGTCAGCACAAACGGTAAGAGAAGTCATGCAGGGCTTACTTATTCATCAGTGAAAAATTAGATGGGTTATAAGAACCAAGCAGTGACTTGCATAGATAAGACATATCAATGTCACAGTTGAACAAGCAAGTCATTACAAGCCGATTGGCGCAGATTCAGAACAACTAGTTCAAAAACCAAAAGGTTTACACCAGCAGCGCAGTAATACAAAAGTCTAAAAATCATCAAGAGGATGATCAATCTCAGGAGTCGACTTCTTGGCTGGAACTGAGGAGTCCTTCTCTACAGGAGACTTGTCTTTTGCTTGTGTAGTAGAGTCACGAGCTTGCTTCACAGGAGGCTTGGTGGCAACTTTCTTCATTTGGAAACCGGTACCTCGTGGGCTCTTCATATGCTCAGCTAGCTCTTCATCTTGAGGCTGGGAATCCCCAGTAGTAGCTCTTGAAGGAGTGGGCGCAGCAGGAGTCTTCAGAACAGGCTCTATACCAGCTGGGTTACCCAGAACAGGAGCCGCCGGTGTAGAAGAACTTGGTCCAGCAGAAGAGGAGCCACCTGCCGTTGCCTGTGAGGGGTGGCCAAAGTTTACAATTGCAGGAGTCTCTGGGGCAACCCTCTTGTTCTCCAAGTCATAGTGATGAACCCATACCTCAGGGTACATCTTGTTGGCAATCTCACATGCATAAGGACGCACCAGCTTCTCCTCAGCCTTGAAGTCATCCTGAGTAAAGGGTGTGCCATCTTCATGTTGATCTGGCTTCCCCATAGTGAGCAGAGCTGGTTCTATGACAGTTGGATAATAGCTGTGGGCCAGAGCAAGGATCCTGATTGAGGCACTCCTTAAAGAGGACTGCTTCCAGAGGCGCATATAGCCTGGTGCCCTAGAAAGCTCATCTACCAGGCGCTCAGGTTCCTTGGGGCACTTGTCCTTGGCATTCAGGTATTTTACCACAGCACGGGCTCCCTCTTGCAGCCCATGACAGTAGTCCAGCATCTCATGCAATTGTTTGCCAACTGGCAACTTGAGCTTTTGAGAGTCAGGCCCTGCAGAAACAAGTCAGTGAGTATAGGTTGATAATACTTCAGGAAAGTGCAAAGAAGGAGCAAGCAAAGACATAGCTTACCAAAAATGTGTTGGCACATGGCTCCAATGCCTTTACGGCAGGTGTCATAAACTGCTTTTAGCTCATTGTGGGCTTTTAGGGCAGTTTTCTTGGCAACCTCAGATTCTTTCTTGACCCGCTCCAGCTCAGCAGATAGAATTTTCAGGTCTTTTTCCAGTTGAAGAGAGTGCTCCTTTTCAGATTGAGCAGTCCTGGCACTAGCAGCTGCCTGGTCCTCCAATTCCTTCATGTTTCTCTTCATCTTGGAGATAAGATTCTGCAAATACAAGTCAGAGTTCACAAGTTAGGACTCACAAGTCCTACATGCACAAGTCAGATGTACAAGCTGTCAAATTTCAAGTTCACAAGTGCAAAGTATAAACTCATGAGCTCCAAGTCGTCACAAGTTAACAACTTGGCGCTTGGGGGCTACTCAGGAGTCAGATTTTTCCCCTAAATACAAAGGTCACAAATCACAGTCAACAAGTTAGTAGCTCCAAGTTAGCAGCTCCAAGTCGTCACAAGTTAACAACTTGGCGCTTGGGGGCTACTCGCAGAACAGAATTTTTTCTACAAGCTAAGTATCAGCTAATTACATCGACTTGTAGCTCCAAGTTGTCACAGGCTGACAACCCGGCGCTTGGGGGCTACTCGTGGAAAACTTTTTAGTTACCTACCTACAAGTCATCAAGTTAAAGCCCCGAGTCCTAGAAGAGCTAAGGACTTAGTGCTTTGGGGCTACAATGCACAAGTTTTTTCTACACAGCAATTGAGTTAAAGTTCAGAGTAAAGCACCTATCTTAGTCACAAGTCACCACAGATAAGGTGCTTGGAGGCTACTGCAATAGGAGGCTACCAGAGAACACAAAGACTGGAAGTTAGAAAGCTTACATCATGGATGAGTCGAAGAGATCTAATGGCCAGTTGCTCATCATCCTTCAATCTGGCTGCTTGATCATTTAGTTCAACAGCCTCTATCCAAGCCTCAGAAAGGACTTGTTTCCAGCCACTCGAAGTCGGCTGTAATCAATGGAGGACTTGGTTGGCTCGTTGAGTTGGGCTATAGAAGCCGCCTGATGAGGAGCCGGGGAAGGTTGAGGAATGGCCATAGGAGTCTCAGTCCTGGAAGAGGACTGGACCACCAATGGAGCTTCCCCCCGAGTCTTTGGAAGGGACTCGGGGACAGTGGAAGCAGTAGTAATGATAACACCTGCGGATGCAGGTGTGGAAGGAGCGGTCCTTGTGCTTGTCATATGAGAAGCAGAAGGAGGGACAGATCCACGGGCTGATGTGACATCAGCCATGTTCTGGAGCTTTGTGACCTTCAGATAAGGCCGAGCCCTGAAACAGACAAAGCCAGAAGTCAGCAAGAATTTCATGAAAAGAAAATATAGAAGTAAAATTATTACAAGTAAGCAAAGAAGTCATACCCAGTGTTAGTCTCAAGGTCCAGGGAGGCCTGAGAATCAGAGAAAGGCATAGACATGCCAGAATGATAAGAGTTAGCTTTACTTGGAGGAGAAGTCGACTTCCGTTGGTGGGAAGCTGGCAAGGGATCAGGAGCATCTATAGGACCAGCAGAGCGCAGTTTCCTCTTCCTAGCAGCGAGAACGCTCTGCGTGGGTTCTTGTGGTTTAGCAGTTGAAGTGGTTGATCCAAGGACTCGTGAGATAGGTACCTTGGGAATAGCCTCTCGGGACTCATTCCTAGGAGGAGATGGGGGAGGCGAGGAGCGGCTCTTCGCACTGGAGGACTCCCTAGACGTGGTTGGCTGGGCAGAGGCAGGATCTGAAGCCGTAGGATCCTGCTCAATAACAGGAGCCTCCTGAGAGGACTCCTCATTGGCATCATCTTCAACATCTTCTGCCCTGGCATTTTGCTCTGTGGCAGAAGCTTCCTCCTCGGCCTCCTCATCAACCTCAGCCTCAGTGTCAGTTTTAGAAGCTGGCTTCCAGAAGGAGTCAGTTAACTGTGAAGGAGATAGAAAGATGAGTTAGCAAATGAAGTAGAGAAAGCAAATGAAAGTGAATCAAATGAAATACTTACAGCAGGAGCTCGATTGGTGGAGCAAAAAGGCTCAAGTCCAAACTGCACTTGGTCCTTCACTGGCTTGCCCGTCAGCTTCTTGATCAAGCGGCCAAGTTCAGGGCCATCAGACAGCTTCTCCGAGATACGGAGGTCATCAGTCACACATCGTGTGTACTCACATATCAGCCGAGTCCTTGGGCTGAGCGGCTGGATTTTCCAGGTCGTCCAGCAGCGCACCAAGTCCAGGTTCTCAAGTTTGTGTGGCAGAAGGGCGCGAATCCGTGTGATCAAGGACTCGACTTTGGGCCTTGCGGCCTCTTTGCACCTAGCTTTCATAAGAGGAGTCGCCTCTAGGCGATCCTTAGAGAAGAGAGGAAGGCGAGGCTCATCTTCAGGGGATGTGTCCTTGTAGTAAAATAATGTTTTGTGCCAATCCTTGACACGGTTAGGAAAGACAGGTTTGGGGAAGACGGAGTGTAGGCGATGCTGAAGAGCAACAGCGCCGCACTGAAGAAGAGGACCCCCAGAGGTTTCAGGCTGGGGGTTGCAATAGAAAAGCTCAAGCCAGAGATCAAGGTCTGGCTTGATTTGGAGGTAGTCCTCACAAAGAGTGACGAAATTGGAGAGGGTTAAAATGAAATTGGGCGCGAGATCGTGGATGCGCAATTTGTAGAACTCAAGGACTTGGCGGAAGAACAAATTACCCGGGGGAGTGAATCCTCGGAAAAGAAGCTCGGAGAAGATCACGACCTCCCCCTTCGCCGGAGAGGGCACCGCTTCTGTCCCTGGGGCATGGGCCTTGACATTGGAGGGGAGGAGACCAGCGAGCTGGTACCCCTTGATTTGCTCGGCCGTAGTGGTAGATCCACCCCAATCGGCGGAGATTGATCCCTTTGACGAGGAAGTCTTGGCGGCGGCGGCGGCCGCGGCGGCGATGTTGATTGTTCGGCTGGACGTGGAAGCCTTGGCCTTGGAAGCAGCCTTGGAGCGCTTGGGGGCCATGGCGTACTTGCGGAGCGAGCTGCGCGCGGGAAAGAAAATGAGCGGGAGGAAGAAGAATATTGGAGGTGAAAGGGCAAGTGAGGTTTTTTTGGACCCCACCCTTGACAACTTATAAGGGGTAAAACCCTAGAAAGTTACAGTGCTGTTCCACACTTAAAGTGCGGAAAATGTGGAGACGCCCGCGGGAATTTTGTGGTTAAAGATACGACAGCCAAAGTCAAGCAGAGTATATCTGAGAAAATGAAGACACAGAGGTGGAAAGGTAAGCCGACTTGTCTCAGAAAGGCGAGTCCTGTGTCTGCAAGAAGTGGGAAGAGTCAAACTCCTCAGAGCTAGTTCATAAGAGCCACAACAAACTCGGCCAGCTGATGCAAAGGCAAGAGTGGTGGGCTTGAGCAAAGGGCAAGGAAGGACTCATTTTATATTGTGTTATGTTCTTTATGCAGGAATTCATCTTGGAGCTAGCAGCAGGCGACTTCTAAGCCTGAGACTCAAATTGGAGGAGTCGGACGAAGAAGTCGAACCATGGAGTCGAAGGAAGCCGCTAAGACTACGCCCAAGATAAATTCAGGGGCTACTGATGGGGGGATACTTTATAGGTAGGCCCATGGACCCGGAAAGTAGACCCGCCAAGACCAAGAAGGCCAAAGCCGGGTCGCACTTCAAGTTACATGGGCTGGGCTGAAGACAAGCCGACCAAGGCCCATGACAAAGGAAGGACTCGTAAAGGAGGAGTCCAAGTACAACCCGGAGTTCTAACTTGGAAGGCCAAGACCTAGAGTGAGACTCCGTGTCCAAGTGTGACTCGATGCAAGTTGTAAGTCCAGGACCTAGCCACCTTTATAAGGCGGGTCCTGGACCTTAGATCGAAAAGCGAGAAGCAATCAAGTAATCTAGAACCCGCAACACCAGAGAGATTGAACTCGCCGGATCTCGAGTTAGCAAGATCAGGTCCTTGTAATCGAGATCAAGTCATATCAATAAAGCCGAAGCAGGAAGTAGGTCTTTACCTCCATCGAGAGGGGCCGAACCTAGGTAAACTCTTTTTCCCCTCGTCGAGATTAACCACTCCTGCATACTTCGATCACCAATGGCCCCACAACTTATCTTCCCTGAGGAAGAACTCGCCGTGACAACCCCATGACACCTAGTCTATCTCACCCGTCCCCCACCCCCACGCCATCCATCATCGCTGCCGCCACCTCCCGCCACCACACCTTGACCGTAGGACCCCCGTCGGTATCTCCTGCCTTCATCGTCGTCGGCGCCGGCTAGAGGAGACCGCCTGCACCAGGACGGACTTGGGGCGGCGGAGGAGACCATCTCCACCACCAGGACCGAGGTCACCCACGAGGTGTTCGGTCGTTTGCCCAAGGTACGAATCATCACCATGGATAGCGCGGACGAATATTTCTACAATAATGTGTTGTGTGAATCATTGTCCTCGGACTCATCCGACGGTGAGGCCGAAGTTTTGGTCGCAACACTTTTCATCAACGACCATATTGCAAGGCAAGAGCCAATGTACATGGGCTCGGTACCGGGCCGTGCACCGGCGTTGGATCGCAACAGAGAGGGCAGCCATGTCCAACTGTTCAAAGATTACTTCGATCGCAATCCAACATATCCGACCAAACTTTTCCGTCGCCGGTTCCGTATGGCAAGACATGTGTTCAACCTACATTCGGGTCGAAGTGATGGCCCATGATGATTACTTCAAATTTAAGCGGAACGCCCTTGGTAAGCTTGTATTCTCTTCTTATCAAAAATGCACCACCACTATTCGGATGCTTGCATATGGAGTTGCCGGTGATCTTGTCGACGAGTACTTGCACATGGGTAACGCCCCGGGATCGGTACTATGTAGATTTGAGCGTTCCCGCCAAATCCACATAATAACGATCCTAGGACGCCCACCAAGCATAACGTGCACGTTGCAACACACACGTTATACGGGTGGAATTGTGGTAAAATTACAATAGTTCTCGATGGAACCCACAAAAGAACATATATAAAACAACGACTCGTCGAGTCAAGAACAACAAAAGGATACAATACAAAGATCCAAGTAACAACGGAAGCGAAATAGTATCCGGCTACGGATAAGAATACAAATGTGGACTAAGAGTCCTGAAGATAAACAAAGGCACCATATCCCTGCCCAGGCCAAGCCGGAGGGATTCCCATGCTAACGTTGTCTGTCGGCAGCATTGGAATAGCAACCCCGAAGGGGGGTTTATTTCTGCAAAGATATGACATAAACATAGTTTGCAAAATAAAAATAAAACAGAAAAGGGGGGGTTTATTTCTGCAACAGAGGGGACTTGAACACAGGGTCGTTCTGTGATGCAGGGAACAGAAACCAATGGGATGGGCTTCAGATCTTGTTCAGAAAGGGGAACTCAACGGCTAAGATGTGGATCTTGGCGGCTTAACTGAATTTGTCACCAAAGTTTAGACTGCAGTAGGTGGCTCGGGGGCAGAGGATCTCGGCTCGACGGAAGTGATGACCTACGGCTGGCTACGGTGACAGAGCGCGCGACGACGACGTCCAGAGCAAGGGGAGAGGAAGAGAGGGGTTGCCCAGATGCTAGTGGTTCTCACCGAGGATGCCGACGTCGCAGATTGGCCCGAGAAGGCGACGGAGACATGCAGGGCGGCCGGAGTGGAAGTAGACGGGGAAGAAGACGTCGACGACTCGAAGGAGAAGCAGATCTTGACGTCCGGCTTCGGCGTAGTCGACGTAGGCGTAGCAGGCGTGCTCCGCTCCTCCGCTATCCCGGCGCAGCGTCCTTCATGTCAACGACGGCGTGGTGGTTCTCCTCCGGCTGGTTGGTGGCTCTCGGGAAGGAAGAGAGGAAGAGGGGAGGAAAGGAGAAAAAGGAGGCGGCGGCGGAGAGGGGAAGTGGCTAGGGCTCTCAAGAGGGGAGAGGAGAGCGGCCTACTGCTTTATGGAGGGGGACTAGTGGCGAGGTGGCAGGAGAGGTGACGACGCGGTGACAGCGACGTGCAAGCGCGCGTCTGTCCACGGGAGACGACGGCAGCGAACCGGTTTTGGGCCGTGGGATGCTTCGGGGCGACTTGGGCCAGGGAAAAGAAAGGAGTGGGAGAAGAGAGAAGGCTTCGGCCTGCTAGGAATTTTCAGGAATTTCCCAATTTAAACAATTGGCAAAGGGAGAAAGAAAGGAAGAGAAAAGAAAAGAGGGAAAAGAAAGTAGAGGAGAGATGTGCAAAATAAAATAGGGTTTTCTCAAAATAATATTTTGATTTCTTTTTTGAAAAAAATGCAAGGTGATATGATGCATGATGTCATGATGATGCAAATAAAAAATAACAAACAAATATAATTTGGGGAAAACCCCGGGACATTACAACCGACACCACTAACAAGGGATCTCGCCCCGAGATCCACGCTACCGTCGGGGAGAAGAAGAACAAGGCAAACTATCGAATCTTCTCGTGCCATGATGATCTTCTCGACACCACTAACAAGAGGTTCTTGCTCATGCTAATGGTGATGTTCGTCTGTCGAGATCCTTCCGAAGATCGAACCTATTAGGAAAAGGCAAGGGATCGTCCAACCCACGTGGAAGCTATGACTCGAAGGATAGATAAGAGAGAAGATTTAAATCATATAAGGTAAGAGGAGGAATAGAATAGAGGTAAAGAATAGACAAGAATCCTATTGAGATCTTCTCAAATAATTTTTAGTAAATTAGTTTGGACACTCTACAACAATGACAATTAGCTAGGGTATCCTACACGCAGAGCGGACCCTCTGGGTATCGAAGAACCAGAGCTCTGATACCACTTTGTAACGCCCCCGAGATCAGTACTATGTAGATTTAAGCGTTCCCGCCAAATTCGCATAATAACGATCCTAGGACGCCCACCAACATAACGTGCACATCGCAACACACGTGTTATGCGGGTGGAATTGTGGTAACATTACAATAGTTCTCGATGGAACCCACAAAAGAACATATATAGAACAACAAATCACCGAGTCAAGAACAACAAAAGGATACAATACAGAGATCCAAGTAACAACGAAAGAAAAATAGTATCCGGCTACGGATAAGAATACAAATGTGGACTAAGAGTCCTGAAGATAAACAAAGGCACCATATCCCTGCCCAGGCCAAGCCGGAGGGATTCCCAAGCTAACGTCATCAGACTTCAAACCTGTCGGCTGCATTGGAATAGCAGCCCCGAAGGGGTCAGTACAATAAAGGGCTTATTACTTTCGTGCCCCACTTCCCTTAGCTTTGCTCGTTTTTGCCCCACTAGCTTAGCTTTCCTCATTTTTGCCCCACTTCGCTCTATCCACTCTCGCAGGCGGCCAAGCGGCCGTTTTCGTCGGGTCAACCTCCTTTGACCGTTACTCGGCCTGACTAGTGGGGTTGGGGTAGGGCCGGACAGGGGCACTTGTTTAATCAAGGGATACCTTCGATGGGCCCCATGTTGTCTTTCTCCCTTTGCTTCCTCACGAGTGGGGCCGGGGTAGGGCCGGACAGGAGGAGTGTTTGCATGCAGCCATGCGCGTCCATGCTGCTCGCCGTCCCCGAATTTGGGCGCCTTCAATGGCCGGCAAAAAGCTGCATCGCCACCTCTGTTGCCGGCCTGGCCGCACATCTGCACCACCGCGCAGCTGCTCTCTTGCAAAGTATGTCCTGCCGCACGCTGAGTCTGGCGAGCCGAATTAATGCCCCGGTCGGCGATCACCATTACTGCCGGCCGGTCCAGACGTTGCCCAGTGATGCCTAGAAAAGGAGCCATTTTCCTCTCCCATTGCACCCCCGTCGCCCAGTGATCTACTCTTCCACTCCTTTCCACCCACGCCCAGCCCTTTGATCTTTGGGTTGATCCTTCCATGGCTCGTGGTGGTGGTGGCTCCACTCCAGGTCGCGGCAGCAGCTCGAACCGCCACCGCCACATCAACTATCCTTGGTTTCTTCAGTCGAGCGAGGGCGGCTGCAGGGAAAGTACACCTCGGCGCCGGTGCAGGGCTTCTTCGAGTTCGAGCAGGACTCCTCTGAGCTAGAGCAGGGTCAGGGGCACCTTTGCCGTCTGCCGGGCCATTACTCCCGATCCCATTCCCTTCATCGATCTTGAGTCCGATGAGGAGAAGGAGGAAGAGGAGGGGGAGGAGGACGTGGTGGACATGGGTATGGCCTGGGCAAGGGCCGACTACCAAGCCACAGAGCAGGCCAGACATTCCGCTGAGTAGCAACAGCTCATAGGTACTCTGGTCGCTTCTGTGGTCGGCGCGGAAGGCACAGAGCAGGCAAGAGCCGCGCAGTATTCGGAGGACCTGCAGAAGGCTCTGAACAACTCGCTGGAGGACAAGGGCAAGGCCCCAATGAAGGTGAAGGGCAAGGGCAAGGCCCCGGCCCCGGCCCCGGTGGAGGTTTCCGACGGCGAGGAAGAGTGGTAGTTCATTATAGGTTATATGTATTAGGCCCCAATGAATATTATTATGAAGGATAAAGGGCCAAAAATCCCTTTTATTATTATTATTATTTGTTAAGTGACGAATATTTGTTAAGTGCATTAGTTGTTGTCTTGTTGATCTTGTATAATGGTAGCAAGTATATTCTCGAAACAAATGATAGCAAGTTACCCCAATAACTTAGCCATGGCAGAACCAGCCTGTCCCGGCTCGCCCAATCGGACGGATGCAGTTCGGCGCTAGGGTATGATCGAACGGTCACAGATTGCCGCTAGGGTTTGGAGAGGGACTGTGGGGTTTTGAGCGGATCAACGGGGTTATCTGAGGTTTCACCAACATTCAAATAATCACAAACATGGGTATTGACATTATAAACAACTTTGCCAAAGCAAGATTAAAAAAAAACATTTTCATTTTTTTATTATTTGTTTAGTGCCAAAATCCCTATTTTTTGTGAAGTAGTACCACAAATAAGAATGAAAATTGTCATCTCACAATTTTCACACAAAGTATATCTTATGGGAGGCACAATTCCTGAATATCTTGAATTTTTGAGCTTTTTAACTATATTCCAGCCATTATATGAGTTTAATAGCATTTACCGACAATAAATGAAATTTGAACTACAAGTGTGTGATAGTTTGGCCAAACAAATATAGAAAAATCATACAAACGTAGTCTACCATGATTCTACGCAATTGCATAGAAAAAAGTTGGAAAATGCACCCATTAGATATGAATGGTCACAAAGACAATTTTGGCCCTGTTTTGAAAAAAATCACATAAATGAAGAAAAACTCAAAAAATAGTAAAACCTGGGGGAATCTTCCTTTTTAGTGTACTAATATCAGGGAAAAATTATAAACTTGCAATATAACGTATTTATAAAACAAGTGTTCACAAAAAGAACAACCTTGTCTGGAGTTTCATGGCTTTCAAGTCAAAGACCATGGACATGGCCATATCCATGGCTACCTTCTTTATATGATGACAAAACTCGGCACGAACATGTGTACTGACCTTATAAACAACTTTGCCAAAGCAAAATTCAAAAATATTTTTTATTTTATTTTTTATTATATGTTTAGTGCCAAAATCTCTATTTTTTGTTAAGTAGGTACCCCGAATAAGATTTCAAATTGACGTCTCACCATTTTCACACATAGTATATCACAAGGGAGGTAGAATCCCTGAATATCTTGAATTTTTGAGCTTTTTAACTATATTCCACTCATTATATGAGTTAAATAGCATTTACCGATGAAAAATCACATAAATCGAGGAAAACTCAAAAAAAAAAACCTGGGGGAATCTTCCTTTTAAGTGTACTACTACCAGGAAAAAATCATAAACTTGCAATACAACTGTTTTCAAATTTTTTCTTTCCCAGAGCACGCACTGTGGGTGCGAGGATGGGTGCCAGTTCGCACCAGAACACACTGTGTGGCATGGCACGAATGCACGTACGCAGTTATGCACGTAAATATGAACTTATCGCGTCAGTTCTTCTAAAACATGTTTGTGACACGTCTAGATATATCAGATCGTCTCCAAAGGCAGTTAATTTGACCAATGCATCTATGCATGTCAACAGTTCGACACATGTATAACACGCGTCGCAAGCATCTTGACGCGTCCTGTCATATGTGCAGGGCTTGTACTCACATTATGTCATCATTGCGAATACTAGAAGCCACGTCCTGTCATGTCAAATTCAGATTTTGGCAAAAAACAAAGCGATTCTCCCGTCGGTTCGCCTCCGTAGGCGGTTAATGTTCTTGAGAAACTCGTTGTGCACTAAATTGTCTCACCGATAGAAGGATAAAACCACATTGTAGTTCCATTTGCAGTTTGCACTTGCCACCTTCCTAGTTCTCTCCACACCACCAAGAAGACCCTCTCCCCAACTCCTCTCCGAGAGTAGTGGCGGACGAGTGGTGGCGCAACGACGCAGTGCCTAGCGATGACGCTAGTGCCGAAGACCAGGAGGGCTACGTCCCCTGGTGGGACAGGGGGTGGCGGAGGACTCTGACGAGGAGGAGGAGGAGGAGCCGCCGGTGGACTCCTTCGACGACGACGGCGACTCCTCCTCCTCCTCCTCCGACGACGACGACGACGAGGAGGAGGAGGAGCCGGAGTCGCCACCGCTGGACTACTACACCGACGACGAGGATGAGGAGGACGACGACGACGACGATGACGATGACGACGCACCGCCGACGAAGAGGCGCTGACAGGATTAGGCGCCGGCGAAGAGGCGCCGACAATAGTAGTACTATTAGCGCTAGTATAGCAGTAGTACTAGTACTAGTAAATTACTAAGATTAGAGTAGTAAAGTAGTAATGTCTTTTGTAATATGGTCTTCTGTACGTATGAATATCTAGTAATGTGATTTCGTAATTTATGTATTTTAAATTTCAATTTCAATTTTAAATTTCAATTTCAGTCTTAAATCGTGATGAGTCAGAAGAAGTAGTAATAGCATTAGGAATACTAGTAAATCAGTACTAGTACGTGCATTATGCATTAGTACGTACTAGAACATCTAATTTCAGTCTTAATACTTCTAATTAAGTGTGTCTAATCATTGCTCGGCCTCAGTTTTTGTTTGCTTTAAAAAAATAAAAACAATCTATGAACGTGCATTAGGCAAGTAATACAGCTAATTTCAGTCTTAATCTTTGCTTCACATCCGGGTTTAGCATAAAAATTAGCATTGGATGAAGGGCGCCCGGGCCTGGTACAGCACCGCTTCATTCAATGCTAACGATATGCCCTAGCAAATTTGGCTTATAAACAGGTCGTTCACACTGCCAACTATCGAGGTGGGAGTAAATATCCCATTTGGGCAGTTCGGGCAGCTCGGCCAGTTCAGCCAGTTCGGGCAGTCAGTCAGGCCGAGTAACGGTGAACAAGCTTAACTAGACGGAAACACCCCGTTTGGCCGCTTGCGAGAGTGGATAGAGCGAAGTGGGGCAAAAATGAGCAAAGCTAAGCGGGCGGGGCAAAAACGAGCAAAACTAAGCGAAGTGGGGCACAGATGTAATTGTCCCTACTATAAACAGTACTGGCAAGGAATACTCACAAGATATCAAAGCTTGAATTCCGGGGGAAGAGGGTTAGCGATTGCAGCGGCGGCAAGCAACACTAACAACTTATAGAGACACGCTACAACTTTCTTCTAAAAGAGACAAGGTAAGAGAGCACATAAGGAACCAACTATATACTAACACCAAACATAACTCCGCCAAATGTTACTCCACGATCAACCCACGAGGAGCAAACCAAAGGCACGCACATAGTTGACAATTTTATGGGTTATTATTCATATAAGCTATCTAACTAGTCAAGTTATAATCTTCATAAGGTGCAAGTTGTCTATGATCTTTTTAGCCAGCGCATTTCACCAAGTCGTCCATAACCGCGGACAAGTCTAAAAGAGACAAGGTAAGAGAGCATATAAAGAACCAACTATATACTAACACCAAACATAACCCTGCCAAATGTTACTCCACAATCAACCCACGAGGAGCAACCCAAAGGCATGCACACAGTTGACAATTTTAGGGATTATTATTCATGTAATCTATCTTACTAGTCAAGTTATAATCATCATAAGGTGCAAGTTGTCTATGATCTTTTTAGTCAACGCATTTCACCAAGTCGTCCATAACCGCGGACACGGCTTTTCGAAAAGATTTCACCCTGCAGGGATGCACCAATGAACCCACATGCATCGAAACACTCGCTTAGAGATGTACCGGTGGATCGTTCGACACAACACTGGAAGGCGCAGAAATGCATTTTACTAGTACGGCAAAAGATCCGGCATGTAGATGCAATGCATGCATGACATGGCAACACATGAGATGCGCTTAAGCCAAATTAAACTGAATCGAGATTCCGACATTTAATTATAAAGGTTCAAGTTATTTTTCTAACCATCAAAATTAAGTGTTATTGCAAGTCTAAACAATGCATGGGTGAGCTACTCAAAATTAAATGGAATTGGGACATTAATTAAATTAGGTCCCACACATTCCATATTTTAATTATTTAGGTGATTACAAAAATACAACTAAAGTGCAAACTACATTATGCAAACATGATCATAGATGGCATATTAATATTCCTTACATTTTTATGAACAACTTTCATATATAACATTTTTTGTTTGGACTTATGGATTAATAGATATGACATAAACATAGTTTGCAAAATAAAAATAAAACAGGAAAATGGGTGTTAATTTCTGCAACAGATGGGACTTGAACCCGGGGTCAATCTGTGACGCAGGGAACAGGAACCATTAGGCTGGGCTTCGGATCTTGTTCAGAAAGTGGAACTCGACGTCTAAGAGGTGGATCTGGGCGGCTTAACTGAATTTGTCACCAAAGTTCAGACTACAGTAGGTGGCTTGGGGGCAGAGGAGCTCGGCTCGACGGAGGCGATGACCTATGGCTGGCTACGGTGACGGAGTGCGCAATGACGATGTCCAGAGCAAGGGGAGAGGAAGAGAGGGGTTGCCCAGATGGCGGTGGTTCTCACCGAGGACGTCGGCGTCGCAGATCGGCCCGAGAAGGCGATGGAGACGTGCAGGGCGGCCGGATTGGAAGTAGACTGTGGGGACCCCGGACTAGCTGTCCTAAATACCCGATTATGGTTCACACAACGATCCCGTGATCAGTCTGTCGTTTCCCATAATCCGAATTGAATACCAAAGTTTACATCCATTACAATACCGAATTAAAGTCTTACATAATAGGTCATTTAGACCGAGTCTTACATAATTGCCTTCATGGGCCAAACCAAAAGCATTCAGCGGAAGCTACGTAGTAGAAGTCCAATAGACTAGGGATGTTCCTTACTTTATCATGGTAGGAGAGTAGGGTTTCGAGTTGTTGGGGTAAGAGGTCTTTACTACACAGAAGTTTTCGAGATGAATTTGCAAATTTCTAAATTTTCAAAGCACATGACATTATCAAGCAAAAGCATCACATGCATAAGTTCCACACATCTCACATGGTTGCTACAAGCATATGGTTTCAAAAGAACCATTACACGACTCAAAAGCGACTAAAACTGGGTTGACCTAACCCTACGATAATTCGAGAGCGACTAAGTGATCCAACTACTGTGGTGGAACACTCGGCACAACGTCGTTAGTGTCGGACTCGAAGACACGCTCCTATGGGTCCTCCTCGTCCTCGTCAAGAAGGGGCTCAGTCGGCTCCTCCTCGTCGTCGACGGTCTCCTCCTCCTTGTCGTCCTCCTCGTAGTCCATCTCCTACAAGTAATCCTCATCGTCACTGATGAAGGCGCTGCTCTCCTTGCGGAGATCCTCGCCTTCCTCCTCCATCTCATCGGCCCGACGCTCAAGGTCCTCGATCATCTCGTCGTGCTCTGCCACTCTCTTGCGGAGCTTGGTGATGGTCTTCTTCAGGCGGATCCTTCTCTGGTGAAGGTCGGCCTTGTCCTGCTGCAGGAGTGCAACACGGTCACGGCTCGCCTTGAGCGCGATGCGCTCAAAGTGAGACCGGTACCTCACGCTGCGTAGGTCCTCCTGGGTACGGTAAAGTAGGACCTCCATGTCCACGAGGTGCTCTCCGAAGGTGGGGTGGCGAACGGTGGAAGTGGGACGTCCCTCGGTGTCACACCTCCCGTAGAACCTGAAAGGTGAGTTCTCTAACTCCTCCTTGTGCTCCTCACAAAGTTGGGCCAACAGCCTCTGCATGGCACGACACAATCCATCGTCCTAGCTGGCATCCATCATGGTGAAAGCCATCGTCCTGGAATGGGAGGACTTTATGTTCCCCCGGACAGACGACTCGATGAGCCAACTCAGGTTACCCTGATCGTGAACATCGACCTACGCTCCACGGAACTCAGGAGCTGGGCGACCCAAAATGTCGCTCAACTTGTACAAGTCTTTCTCGAACATGAGGTTGCCCTTCTCCTTAACTTGCAGAAACTCGATGAAGTGTAGCGCCATCTACAGTTTTTAAGCAAAATTTTAAGTTAGTGAGATGACTAGTGTGCAAAATTTTAAGTTTTAGTGAGCCAACAAGTAAGTCAAATTTTTAGCTTAATGAATTAATGAGTGCGTAAATTTTTTAAGGATACCGGAAGGTTGCAATACTTAGTGAGAGTAAAATTTTGCATATATGAGAGGATTGGGAGATAAGAAATTTTCGAAAATATTTCACTCCTTTGTTTTGGAAATTACTTTTGTAACTCCTATCTAACGACCCTGCTAACTAAGGTCTCCTATGGTCAAGATGAGCTCTGATACCAACTCTGTGGGGACCCCGGACTAGCTGTCCGAAATACCCGATTATGGTTCACACAACGATCCCGTGATCAGTCTGTCGTTGCCCATAATCCGAATTGAATACCAAAGTTTACATCCATTACAATACCGAATTAAAGTCTTACATAATAGGTCATTTAGACCGAGTCTTACATAATTGCCTTCATGGGCCAAACCAAAAGCATTCAGCGGAAGCTACATAGTAGAAGTCCAACACGTCCTAACGACGACCCGACAGGCAGTTGACTAATGAAGATCCCTAGTTCGCATAGAAGTCTCCATACTCCGCTTCGGCGTAGTTCTCCTCGAGATCTGGCTAAGACAATAGCCATGGATGAAACCAATATGAGTACAATGGGGATTGTACTCGCAAACTACCCCAATGTGAGTATGCACCAATTTTAAGTTGATTTCTAACACTTTCATTTATTAAAACATCTCTATATCCTTGTTGAAAAAGAACATATCTCTATATCCCTATATCCTTGTTGAAAACATCTCTATATCTTTATTGACAAAAAAGATGAGAAGAGTTTTATTACTGATGTAGCCCCACATGTGGACAACACCATGGACACCACGCCGAATGGCCCAATGACACGATCAAGAGTCAAGGCTCTTCATGAAAAGGTGACCTCGCTCCTCTCGGTGTGTGATCTCGACCTCCCTTTGAATAGTTTGCTACTTCATGCCGGTACCTTGTGCATACTCAGGATCCACCCGGATGATGGCCCACAATGGAGTCGAGAAGAGGTCCAAGATGATGGAGAAGGTGACCAAGAGAAGACCCCAAAGGATGGACAACGAGAAGAAGAAGGAGGCGAAGACAGGCAAACCGGCCTCCAGCCCGGCCTAGGCCGGCCCCCAGGCCGCCCCCCAGGCCGGCACCCCTCCAGTGCTGGCCGGCCTCCCAGCCGGCCCAGGCCGGTCTCCAGGCCGGCCACCCCCCAGAGGCCACCGGCCTCCCAGCCGGCCTAGGCCGGCCCCCAGGTCAGAGCCCCACCTGCGCCAGTCGCAGCCTCCTGCTCCTGCCGGCCTCCAGGCCGGCCTAGGCCGGCCCCCAGGCCGGCCACCCGACTGCACCCGCCGACCTCCAGGCCGGCCCAGGCCGGCCCCAGGCCGGTTCCCCACCTTCCTGCCCTGTTTTGTACTAAGACTATAAATAGCTTTCCCCTTTCCCCATTCTAGGGTTAGACTGAATTTGAGACTTGTGTGAGCTATGCTCCTCCTCCCTCGTAGCTAGGGTTCCTCGTTGAGGATGGATCTTGTTGTTGCTACTCTTTCACTGAGGTGTCTCTAGTAGTGCAAACCAATCTTTCACTGCGGTGATTCTATTGGATCGGTGGACCGCCCGGTAAGAGCAATCGGTTTCAACAAGAGTAAGTTTGTCTTTGATTCTTCGATCCAAAGGCTGCCTTTTTGAGGGTTTGTTGTTGGGTGTTCTCAGCAGGATTTGCTAGTTATCCTTGTGTTTTGCCCACGAACTCCCTCGCTACCCCTCCGTGTTCTTCGTGTTCATCCCCTTTTCCACTCAAATCCGTGAAGATCGGGCCTAGCCCTACATCATTTGGTATCAGAGCAAGGGTTTCCACGGATTTGGATCGTGTTTCCACCTTTTATTAGCCATTTTCCACCAATTTTTTCTTTCCCATACCAAAATAATATAGCCCATATAGATTTCGTTCGATCTTTCGATTTGGTGAGCGATTTGTGGTTTTGATCCACGGATCTCGTGCTTAAGACCTTTTCCCCACTTTTCGTTGGTGTTTTCCGGAGGCCTTTTCCGCTCCAAGTCCAAGCGTGCCGCGCAATTCGTCGCCGGCGGTACTACCGTCCGAACGGCCGGTACTACTGCCCGCAATCGGTCCTACCGCCCGTTCGGCCGGTGCTACCGCCGCACGACTATTCACCGACTTCATCTTCGTGTCGCTTCATCGCTACCTCGACGGCATCAAAGGTATAGCTTCCGACACATCTCTTTCCATTTCACGAAACTTTTTCCTAGGAGCTAGCTCTTCATAGTGTGAGCATTGCACTAGTGTGACACCAAGTGACCATATCATCATCTTGTGAGCATCTAGTTGTAGCGGACTCGGCTCGGGCAAAAGCATAAAAGCAAAAGAGAAATAGAAAAGTTTCAAAAAAAAAGAGAAAAGCCGAGCCGTGATCCTAGCCATCCCAAAGCTCCAATACCCAATAGAGAAACGGGTCTACTTGTGCAAATCGGGTGCTCCTTTCCATACACTTGAGCTAGTTGTCCTTCGCGAGGTGGTGCGGCACGAGCATAGTCTTCGTTAGGTCCAAGTTGCTCTTTCCCATAGTCGCACCATCCACGTTTGTCTCCACGTGTGAGTCTCCTTTGTTTCTCGAATTGTGTGGATAGTCTCTTTTGTTTCTTGATCTTTGTGGTTATCCTCCACTTGTTGCAATAGCCTTTTCGTTGGTTTTGTTTCGATTTCTTGCCACTTTACCATACCTAAGCTCCTCATAAGTGTGTGTGTGAGTCGCTTTTGGATCACTAATCAACCAACTCTTACTCTTGTGACGCCTTTGTCTCGGAAGGCAAGGCCACTTGTCCAATACTATCAACCAAAGGTAAGAGCGGTTGTTAGCCACCAAATTTTCCACATATCACTTGTGTTGTCTTATTATGGCTAGGGAAGAACAAGACGCCGCCTTCAGAAAGCAAGAGGAGGCCCTTCGGAGGTACATCGATGACAACTTACGCCGCTATGAGGAGCGCCATCAAGCCGCTCAACGTGAAAACAATGAGCGCTTCGCTCAAATCCAAGATTCCATGAGCAAGCTCCTCGATCGAGATCATAGTCGCTCTTCAAGGTCAAGTTCGCGAAGTTCTCGCCACTCCACCGCAAGAAGCCACGCACGGTGTGAGAATGATCAAGGACATCGTCATCGCCAAGAGCGCCATCGCCAAGAGATACCTCATCAACAAGCGAACTTGGACCCTCACCAACACCAAGACCAACATCGTCAAGAAGCGCCTCACCCTCAAGCGAACGTAGACCCTCAACAACATCAAGACCCTCATACCAATTCCAAATGCTAACTTGGATCCCCAACACCGCTATGAGGATAATCGACATCATCGTCATGACCTACCTCCACATCGAGCCCGCCGAGTGCCATTGGCCGACAATTATGTTGATATTGAAGATCACGAAGATTATGTTCCACGCCACCACCCAAGGCATCGTCACCGAGACCGCCATCGCCACCATGATGATGATGATGAGGATGATCACAAAAACCGTTTCAATCCTCCCAAGCTCGTCATTCCTAAGTTCCATGGCACCAACGACCCGGAAGACTACATTGCATGGGAATCCAAGGTCTCTAAACTATTTCGAGTCTATAAGGTGCCGCAAGACAAACGAGTTGACCTCGCATCCCTCGAGTTCGAAGGCTATGCGCAACTATGGTGGGAACAACTCCAAGCATCCTTTGAAGACCCAATCGACACATGGAATGACATTGTCGGAGAACTGTCCCAGGAACTGGGTGTATCTCACGAAGGATCGAGTAAGGGGCTGAACACGGAATCAAACAACCCTCAACGTGCCTCGACGACGATGCTCGCCTGGATCGCTGCGGGGAAGCACTTCAGAGAGGAACGTGCGGTATTACCCAGGTTCAGGGCCCTCTAGGTGAGGTAAAACCCCTACGTCCTGCTTCGAGTTGTATTGCACTTGCTTGGAGAGGTTTTAGTACAAAGTGAGCTTGGCGAGCTCGAGGTGGCTACAATGGCTAGGGTTCTGTCTGAGCTCCAGGATGGTGAACTTGTGAACCCGGGATGCCTACCGAAGATCGAACCCTTTGCCCGAACAGGCTCCTCCTCCTTTTATAGGTGTCTCGGGCCTCTTCCGCCCAAATGTTTGGGCGGGAAGGGCTACCACATGGTGACGAAGGAGGAGGCGCGGTGCACCAAAAAGGTGGAGTCTACCATAAAGGTGGAGTCCATGGACGCGGTCCACGGCAGGGGAGCGGCGTCACCAAAGCTGAAAAGGGGCACCGGCCAACCAGGACAGTGGCTGGCGCTGCGGAGGTGGAACGGGTCCCACGGTGACGTCGCCCTTGGAGCGTAGCTTCAGACGGTTCCCTTATCACCAAAGCGGCAATACTCGTTGTCCTGCTTTGCTTGTGCTGCTTTGTTGACTCCTTTATACATGAAAACGGCAACTGCGGCGTCGGCGTCACCGCGCGCAGGCGTGCGCGTCACTCTGCACATGGGCGCAGAACCCATGTGCGCTCTGCCGCGGAGGCAGAGCTGGCTTCAAGAGGAAGGAAGCCTCGCGAGGCAAAAGGCCACGCCGATCCTTCTGGCTTAGTCCTTAGCAGAACAGCTGGTGGCGTCCGAGATGCCTTCTCGAGGAGTGGCCCCTCGTCAAGAGAGAAAACTCTCGGCGAGGAGAAAAGGTCGCTCACGAGGGAAAACCCCTCGTGAGGCTCGCCAGGCTTGGAGAGCCTGGTCCTTAGCGAAATCTTCTGAAGAATCTTGTGGGCTTTGGCAGGCCAGCCCGTGGTACACTGGTTTCCACTGTGCCGATAGTAGCCCCCGGGCCCGCGATGGGCACGCCGAGGCCCATGGATGAAGGCGAAGCGTCGAGGGCCCACGGTGCCTGCCGGGGCCGTTACACGTGGGGCGCAGCGGTTGCGCCCGCGGCCACGATCTCCTCGGCTTCAACGGGCGACGTGGCAGGGGCCCACCACGACTCGGGGCCGATCAATAAAGCCTGGGCGCGCAGACTGCGCCCTTCACTTCTTCCATAACTCCTCCACACTCTTCTCCCAACGTCTCCAAAACACCTTCTTCTTCCCAGAGCGCTCCAACTCCAGGGTCTTCGTCTTCTTCCCCGGCGACCGATGGCCCCCAAGAAGGCAAACACCGACCCGAAGGGCAAGGCTGTGATGCGGGCCGGCACGTCGGCGGCGGCGGCGTGCGGTGCTGCCCTCGTGGAGGCGCTGCCGCCGACCCGCGTCAACACTGGTGGCAATAGCAAAGGTGCGCCATGTGGCGGCGGCGGGCACCAACGAGCACGGCGCCACCGAGATGAGGCCGTCCGGCAGCTGGCTCACCGAGGGATTCTACCCCATCTTCGTCCATACTCTTTACACCGGTCTTGTTCCTCCCTTCTCTGAGTTCCTCTTGGCGATTCTGGAGGTGTACCAGATCCAGTTGCTTCATCTTCATCCTAACTCCATCCTCATCCTTGCCATCTTCGCCCACCTCTGCGAGGCCTACATCGGCATCCGCCCCTCGGTAGCGCTCTTCCATAGTTTCTACTCTCTCCGGAGCACCGCCCCCGACCAGCGGCTCGGGTGCGTCTCCTTCCGTATCGCCGCCGCCAGGTGTGAGAACTACATTCCCATCGCCTGGCGCGGTGAGAACGCCATCACCAAAGTGACGAAGAAGGTGGAGAAATTCCGTGAGAAGTGGCTCTTTGTCAACACCAAGAGGGTAAACCCTCTCTTGGAGGTGCCCGAGGCCCCCCCGAGAAAGTGGGCGTGCTGGGCAAGCGCAAACTTCAGGGGCCAGAGGCTTGACGTGGTGTACGAGTGCATCCGGCGCATCCGCGTGGCCGGGGTCACTGGCCAGATGGTGGCAAGAGACTTCACGAGGCGCCGGATCGCCCCTCTCCAGTGGCACTCCGAGCCGGTGTGGCGGTACACAGGCAAGGAGGATGCGATGCGGCTGAGTTCGGACGGCTTCGCGCCTGAGGTGCTGCGCCAGGTCATGGGGGTCCTCTTCGCGACGACGGAGATCCCTTCTCCTACCAATGAGGAGGCCCGCCCGCTCATCAGCTTTGCCGAGGAGAGCATTGAAGCGCAGCGCCGGTGCATGCCCGTGTTCGACGAGTGGGGAATTGTGCCCGCGGGGCACCGCGGGCCTCGTCCCAACCCGTGGGCGGCGGAGCCGGAGTACATGGACGAGTCTCCGGAGCCGGATGAGGTCGAGGAGTCTGGCGAGGAAGAGGCCTCGGGAGGCGCAGATCCCCTCGGCGAGGACGAGGCCTCGAGAGACGCCGACCCTGCTAGCGAGGACGAGGCCTCGAGAGGCGCCGACCCCTCAAGAGGCTCTGCCGGCTCCTCAAGGAGCGCTCCTGCCGAGGTGGACCTCCAGGAGCTCTCCTCCAGCGATGAGGAGGGTGCCTTCCGCGTCGTCCGCTCCCAACGCGCCGGAGAGGAGGAGGAGACGAGCAGCGGCGGGGGAGGATGCTGCGAGCCCCGCTCCAAGGCCACTCACGACAGGAGAGCCGCGACCACGAGGAGCGCCCCTCGCGAGGAGGGAAGGGCGCCTTAGGAGGAGGCCGGAGCAAGCAACACCCAACCGCCCAAGGCGAAGAAGAGGGTGTGGGTGATGGCCGACGAGTAAGCCTTGATTCTTCCTTCCTTCTATCATTTTGCTTCTGGAAAACCCTCTTGAAGGATCTCCTACCTGTCTCCCTTTCAGGCAACCTGCGGAGCCAAAGAGGCGGCAGCTCCGCAAGCTTGGAGAGGCCACCAGTGTCGCCGCGGAGACGCCTGCGGCTGACAAGCCGCGGCAGGTGGTTGTCCCTCCCGCGGGTGAGCACCGCGTGGAGGTGGTGGTCGAAGAGGCAGCGCCGTCGCCGGTTCGGGCGGCAACTCCTCCCGTGGTGGAGCACCGTGCGGAGGAGGTGATGGAAGAGGTGGCGCCGTCGTCGGCTCGGGCGGCAACTCCTCCCAAGGTGGAGCACCGCGCGGAGGAGGTGACCGAAGAGGTGGCGCCGCCGTCACCAACTAGGGCGGTCACTCCTCCCGTCCAGCACGAGACGGAGGAGGAGAGATTGGACGAGGAGATCGGCATGGAGCCGCCTGCAGAGGAGGAGGAGGCTCCCTCGAGAGGGGCCGATGCGCCCGAGGCTGTGGCGGGCGCGGCCATCACGGAAGGAGCAGGGGACGCCCCTGAGGAGCAGGAGGCAGAGGCTCCTTTGGAGTCCACAGGTGCCGGAGCCGGGCGCGAGAGGACGCCCAGCCCCCAAAGGGCGCCCGAAGCGGGTGCCGAGGGAGGCGCCCCCACGAGCCCCCGGGCCGCACCAGAGGCGGCCGTGAGCCCGAGGCGGGAGGCCCCGGGCGCCTCGACTAGGATCGAGGACTCCGCACCCAGCAGTGGTGCGGGGACCTTGGCGCTGCAGGAGCCGCGGCGCCAAGCAATTCGTCGCCGAGTCGTCCTCAACCAAGCGCGGCGGACGCTCGACGAGCTGGAGGAGCAGCTCGCCGAAGAAGAAAACACCCTAGCGGAGGAACGGACAAGGCTCGGCGAGGCCTGGGCCCTCCTCCACGAGAGGGTGGAGTTGTGCCGCCGGCAGGACGCGGCGGCCCAGGCGGAGCGCCAAGAGGCCCTTCGCTTCGCCAAGGAGACCTGCGACAGCGTCAAGCGGGAGGCGGAGGAGGTGATGGAAGAGCTGGATGCCACCAGGGAAGCGCTCGAGGTGGAGACCGCCTCCAAGCATGATGAGCTAGCGGCCACGGAGCAGAAATTCGCCGCTGACTCCGAGGTCGCAAGGGCCAGCTTGAAGGAGCTCCGCGAACTGCTGGATGCTCGCGAGGAGCAGCCGGCGCCGCGCGAGGCAGAGCTGGCACAACGTGAGGGCGAGCTCTCCCTCCACGAGAAAGAGCTGCACCAGCGCGAGGAGCAGGTCCAACTGCTCGAGAAGGATCAGGCCACCCGCGAGGGGCAGCTGCAACAACGCGAGGGCCTGGTGGCCCAGGCGGAGGCCACCTACGCGCAGCGCCAAGAGAAGGCCAACGCCGACTTCGCGGTGAAGCAGAAGAGGATCCAGGAGGAGGCTGACACCAAGGTCCAGCAGTTCCGCGAAAGCCTCTCCAAAGATTATGATGAGAAGGCCACGAAGCAGGAGGACCACTTCAAAGCGAAGCGCAAAGAGTTCGAAGATCGCATCTAGGCGCTCGAGCTGGAGGAGAAGCGGTTGACCTCCTGCCTTGAGGTCGCCAGGGAGGCCCAGGCTCGCGCAGAGGGGAACGCCATCGCCCTGGAGAGAGACCTGGACGAGCTCCATCAGCAGGTGGGGCCGGTCCTGAGCCTCGTGGAGCAGGCCCGGGACCAGCGCCAAATTGGCCGGTCCATGACGCGCCAGCGCCAGGGCATTCTCCAAAGCTTGGTGAGCCGCGTGCACGCGGTCAGGGATGATCTGAGGATCGACGTCCCCTCCTTCTCCGCAGAGATCGACGATGAAGCCGCGTACTCGTTCTTCTTCGAGCAATTCCTTGAGAAGATTGAGGAGGTGGCAAAGAGCTTTGATGAGCGCATCGTGGAGGAGAGCCGCGATCGCCTCGTTGCCGCCACCAGCCGCATCTTCAGCAACCTCGTGAGGCTCCAGCCCTCACTTGACCTTGAGGACGTGATGGCGCCGCCGGTCACCATCAGCGACAAGGCGCGGAAGGCCGCCGACGCGTACGCCAAGAAATTCGACCAACTCGTGGTCGATGAGGACGAAGGAGACGGCGAGGAGGATGCTCTGGAGAAGGAGACGGAGACCGCCGTGGACAAGGCAGGCACCTCAGGAGACGCCGGAGCTTGAGCTCCTTGTCTGCAGCTGGGTGTGCAAAGGGCACATTTATCTTAGCCATTTTGGCTGTAAACCTTTTAAAGATTTGTTAAGTTTTACTTGGAGTGTGCTTGTGAATGTCCCTCGGGAGGTTTTTGTCTTTCCCCTTCATGTCTTTTTCGCTCTACGTCTTAGGTCCCTCTCTTAGCGCTGCACCACCGCCGCTTCGGTATGCGAGAGTCAGGGCTCCACAAGGCCGGGGGGTGCATGAGGCCTTAAGAAGTAAGAGCTCCTCGAAGCGCGATGCTTGGGGCCCCCCTTTGACGTGCAAGCAGCCCATGAGGCATAGGAGAGAGAAAAGAGACTCGAGGGGCAAAAGCCAGCGAGAGGAAATTAAACCAAGTGTTTGTACTTAGCTTGGCGAGGCATTTTGCCTTGGAGAGGGTGTTGGTCCCCTGGCGAGGCGTTGTTGTCTTGGAGAAGGTGTCGGTTCCCTGACGAGGTGTTTTGGGCCTGTTTCCTGCGTTTTGACAGATAGGCGTACCCACAAGCAATACATAGCTAAATAACTTATGCGCGCTCGTAGGTTCCTTCATGTGTGTCTCGCGAGGAGAACAGGCACCAAGGTCCTTGGTGAGTTGACGTGCATGGGAGCCGGCTCATGAGTTCAGAGCTCCTTGGGAGTTGACATGCATGAAGGCTGACCCGTGAGTTTAGAGCTCGGATCCCTTGGGTTTGAGGCGCTGCCGGGATGCTCCCGTGGCATGGCACCATGCTAGCCCCCGCTCGCGAGATACACAGGAGGGATCATACGAGCAAGGATGAAACAGCAATAACGTAAAGGCTTACCGAAGCAACCACATATGCTGGCGCAGAGCGCAAAGGTTCAAATTGACCTGAAACATAGGTTCATTACACTGGCGTGGCCAGAAACACAAAAAATCCGCCATGTCGGGCATGGGGTTCCACATGCTGTGGCTGAGACTCTCGAGGGGGCGTGCTCGGGGCGACGCATGTAGAGAGAGCTCAGAGGGGGCCCCTATGCGGGGGTGGCTTGTAGAGCATGCGGTCCACCATGACAGGCATGGGGATCCACCTCGCCAAGGCATGGTGCTTGAAGAAGTCACCTTGCCGAGGCGCGGTGGCTTGGGAGTCTTCTCGAATGGCCCGCGGCAGCGTATAGTAGAGAGGGGAGCTCGAAGTTTTTCCTTGTGGAGGATGATGGCGCGTGGCTCTCCCTTGATGCAAAAAGTTGCTCGCCGAGGGCGATCAGGGGTAGAACTTGCGCAGGTGCTGGATGTTCCAGGGGTTGGCGACAGGGATGCCGTCCTCCGTCTCGAGCCGCGCGGAGCCAGGCCTGGCGATGTGCACGACTCTGTAGGGGCCTTCCCACATTGGCGAGAGCTTGTGGAGGCCTGCCCTGGAGAGGATTCTCCTTAGGACGAGGTCTCCTGCTTCGAGAGTGCGCGGGCGGATGTGGCGGCTGTGGTAGCGACGAAGGTCTTGCTGGTACCTTGCCGCTCTTAGGGCCTCATTGCGGCGGAGCCCTTCAAGCAGCAGTAGGTCGTCGTTGCGGAGTTCGTCCAGCTCAGCCTCCTTGAAGGCCAAGACTCATGGAGAGCCATGAGTGATCTCGCTGGGGAGGATGGCTTCAGCACCATAGACGAGGGAGAACGGCGTCTCACCAGTTGGCTTTGTTGGCGTGGTGCGGATGGACCAGAGCACCGAGTGTCGTGGTGGGTTGCACGGCATATCCATCAGAGATGGAAAAGATTGTGGGGCAGGCGACGATGGATGCTCGCGCGGGATTGGGCAACAAGCACGCGAACACACGCTAGTTACCCAGGTTCGGGGCCCTCCTGTGGAGGTAACACCCCTACGTCCTGCTCTTCTTGTTCTTATTGCTTGGTCACAGAATCGGGCTACAAAGGTGCTCCTAGAGCTGTTTCGGGTGGCGGCCGGCTGGAGATCTTAGCCGGCTGGAGGTTGAAGATGATGCTACGGGTATCAGTGTGTCTCTGGCTTCCTTGTTGCATGCATTCGTTTTTCTCGCACAGGAGGCTCTAGCCCGCTTTATATAGGCAGCGGGCTAGGGTTTTGGGTTACAGGGAAGTTACATGTTTGTCCCTATGACATCACTACGGTTTCGAGCCGGCTGAAGCTTGTTGTCATGATTCGGTACAGGAGATGCCCGACAATGAGTACTGTTCACCAGGAGCGGTTACACGATCCGGGCCCACCCGTACGGAGTTGTCGGTTGTTCGCGTCCGGCTCCAGCCCAGCCGGATGCCTGCATCCGGGCAAATCCAGGCGGCCTGCTTCAGGCGGCTGGCTTCAGGCGGCACTTGGAGCTTTGAAGAAACGGACCTCTTTGGGATATCCGGGGTTCATATCCCCGACACTAGCCCCCGAGATCATGGAGCCTTGCTAGCTTGCTGGGAAGACTTCTCGATCTTTTCCCCTTTGTCTTGGACCGTTGTGGTTGGAATGTCGAGGTTGGAGTCGGCGCCGGCTGGATCCGACACCGGGTGGAATTGAAGCTTGCTCGTGGGGAACGCTCAACGGGCGCTCCTGTCCTCGGTTTTGTGCCGTTGAAGTTATCGTTGAATAGTCCGGCTTCATGGCGTAGGATCCGCAAATTTTTGCGGTCTGGATTGGCCGGCTCGAAGACTCGGGTCGTGGCCTACGTCAGCCACGACCTGCCTCCTTGGGGAGCCGTTGGTGTTCTGCCCGAGGCCTGGCGCACGTCGCCTCGGCTTCTTCGGGCCGGATTTTCGGTGGCAACTGCTTGCTTGCGGGATCATCTGCGGAAAGTGCGGCACGGTTGCCCGCCACGCGGCACGACGAGCGGGGCGGTTCCGCTCGGCCCCGCCTTTAAAGTGGAAAGAGGGGGAACGGCCGGGGTTACCATTCCCCATTCTCGCTTCGTCTTCCTCCTCGGTTCTTGCGCACTCTAGCTCCCGCCCATCTTCTCTCTCTTGCGCGCCATTCCTGCATTCGCCTCGCTCAACACGGGGAACCGATCCTCTATGGCGAGCTCAGGCGCGTGGATGGGATCCACTGTGGACGATGATTACATCTGGGATCTTCGTCAGAGAATGTTCTTGGGGACGACGGGTGAGGTGGAAGCTCGCGCCCCCCCTGAAGAGGAAGTTTCCCCGGCGCCCAAAAAGGACGAGGTCGTCGTGTTTTCCACGCATTTGGAGCGGGGAATGGGGCTCCCGGTGAGCTCCTTCTTCGCGGAGTTCCTGCGCTTCTACGGGCTGCAGCCCCATCATCTGGGGGCGAATTGCATCACCCAGCTGTCCTGCTTCGTCGTGCTGTGCGAGGCGTACTTGGGCATCTGGCCCAGTATGGAGATTTTTGGCATGTTCGTCTTCCTGCGGTCTCAGACGACCGCCGGGCAGCAGCGCGACTGCGGTGGCGTCTCCATCAGCGCGAAGAATATGCCGCTGCCCAAGATCAACCTGCCTGATTCCATCAAGAAGTTGCAAGGTACATACTTCTATGTACGGAATCTTACGGACGTCGACCGGATCAGCCTTCCGGCCTTCTCCAACTCGCTGTCGGCTGCCAGGTCCTGGCTCCGGAAGCCGCCTGTGGACGGGGCTCTCGAGAAGTTTTTGTTTAGCCGGCTGAAGGTGTTGGTGGCGGGCGGCCTAACGTCCAGGGACCTGACCCTGACGTGGCTGTCGAGGCTGATATATCCGCTACAAGCACGCCCGCACAAGATGTGCTTCTACTCCGGCATTCGGGATCCCAGCCAGACCTGCTTGGAGTTGCCAGGCCAGAAGGGCCTCCGCAAGTGGGCTGCCCGCCTCATCACCGACCGGGTCTAGGTGGAATGGGATTTCGGGTTCGAGCCGTTCACCCGCGAGGAACGTGCCCCTGAGGTTAGTCTTTGCAATCTCGTCTGTCTTCGATTTTTTCGTCCGGCTGCCGCCTGACTCAGCCGGCCTGTCACGCAGCTTTGCGAGCTTCAGAGGGTCGAGGACTTCGAAGTCGTCTTCGAGCCCGATGTCAGCGGTCCCTTCACCAGGGCGCTGGCGAGGTTATTGGAGGAGGAGGAGTCCGCCGACGTAGAGGCGGAAGGAGACGCGGACGCCGCCGAAGATGAATCGGGCGGTGGCGCCCGCGCCGACCCGGATGGGCGCGGTGACACCACCGAGTCGTCCGGTGGGGGCGCCGATGTTGATGAGGATGGCGGAGACGATGGCGACGCCGCCCACACCGCAACGAGCCCTGTCCCCTCCGCCAGCTCCGACTCCGATCCGGCAGCCGACCGGGGCGAGGACCTCGAGCGCGTCGTCCCTCCTCCCGTCTCGCCGCCTCGCGGTAAGTCTCCCGTGCCCGGCGTCGCCGGGCAAACTGATGATGTAGTGCACGTGGTAGTGAATCTTTCCAGCAGTTCCGAGCCGGACTCTGAAGGTTCTTCCTCCGTGCCAGCCTCCAGGCCGGCGACGTCCTCCCGCCGGACCAAGGAGTTGGAGGCGGCGGCGCGGAAGAAGATGGTCCTTCCCCGGCGGATCCAAAGTGAGAGGCGGTCGAAGTCGGCCGCCGATGTTGATGCGAATGCCGCGCCGCCCAAGCGGAAGGGCGCGTTCGAGAAGCAGGGCGTGCTGCCCGCCAAGAAGTTGGCTCTTTCGTCGTCCCGGCCTACCACGGCCGGTTTGATGCCCGCCGGGAAAACAGCGGCGGAGGTCCGGGCGGATGAGATTGTGGCCGAAGTTAGGGCCGAGGTTGACGCCAGGATGGCGGAGAAGGCGGATGCCCCCACTGGTGGGGTCGACAATGAGGTGACTGACCACGTTCCTGGTGGTGATTTTATTTATGACTTGAACCCGGGTGATTTGGAGAGGGAGTTTTATCCTCAAATGACGCAGGCGGTTTTGGCTTTGGAGACATCTGACACTAGTATGACTGTGGAGCAGCTGCTGGCCTCGAAGGAGGACGAGGAGAGGATGAAGGCGGCGGACGTGGAGAGGGTGGAACCTGCCGCCGACGGGACCAACGCCCAGGTGGTTAATTTTTCTCCTCCTGTTGTTCTTGGTTATGACTCAGGCATTGAAGACATGGAAAAAGCTATTTACACGGAGCTGGCGTAGGCGGATTCGATCCGGGCGGAAATGGACGCCATAGCGGCCGCGAGGCAACTGGCGGCTGCCAAGGCGGCTGACGAGAAGGCGGGAGCGAGCGCGAACGCCCGCGAGACCGCGGAGGCCGGTGCTGGGGCTGAAGTAGTGCCGGCCGGCGCGGAGCGGCCGGTTGAAGACTCTGCTGTTTCGGCGAAGGGCGGCGAGGTGCCCTCCGGGGGCGTGAAGCACCCGACCGACGATGTGCCGTCTCCCCCACCGAAGCGCTTGAAGAGGAGGACACCCAGGGTCCTGGGCTCATGTGACGGGTAAGTCCTCGTCTTGTGGTAGAAATCTTGCCACTTGTACTTGGTTGTGACGCTTTCCTCGCTTTGTAGAGCGCCGCTTCCAGTAGCAGAGACGGCGCCGAATGTCGTGGTGGCGGAATCGGCCCTGGTGCTTGCCACCGAGACCCCTGCGGCGCAGGCGGCTGATCCGCCTTCGGAGGCGGTGACGGTGACGACGGATGTGGAAATGGTCGACCCGGTGTCGGCAAGCGCCGTTCATCCCGCGGTCGGCTCCAACCCTCCCGTTTCTGCTGGTGCTGGTGAGGCGTTGGCAGACGCCTTCCAGATAGTCCTTCGGCCCGGCGCCGGGGCCGGGCATCTCGCCTTCCCCACTCCTTCCTCGTCGGTGGCCGAGACGGCTAAGGACAAGGCCATTGAGGGGGCGACGGCTTCACTCCCTGGTCCACGCCAGTCGATCTTGGTGTCCTCTCCGCCATATTCTGGGCCGGTGCCGGCTCTGCCCGACGCATCGGGGAGGATTCCCCTTGCTGCGCTGGCGGAGCAAACAGCCAGGGAGAACTTGGCCAACGTAACGTTGCTCCGCTCCTCCATAGAGCAAGGCTTCGCCGAGGCGGCTAAGGAGGCGGCATTGCTCAAGTGAGAGCTTGAGGCGGCTAAAGGTCTAGCTTTCTTTCTTGCTCGCACTCCCCGTCTTGTCGTTCTGCATTTTTTCTTGCATGTCTTGGTTTGACAATGATCCGATCTCCACAGGCGACGCCACCTCCCGCGCCGGCTTGGAGACGCAGCTGAAGGAGAAGGACGCCGCCCTGACCTTGGCCAAGGCCGAACTTCAGGCGGCGGAAAATGTGTCGGAGGAGCGCCGCCTCGAGGTCGTCCGGCTGGACGAGGAGGTGGCGAAACTGCGGGAATCTGAGCGCCGGAAGCAGAGCGAGATTGAGTCCCTCCGCGAAAATGCGATCGAGCTGAGGATTCTGCTGAAGGATTCCGTCGATAACAACGACCAGATCGTCCAGGCGGCCAAGGCGCGTGAGCTTGAGCATGAGCAGCTGGTGGGCGGCCTGGTTAAGGATGTCGAACGCGTGAACGAACTGATCCTCGGTAAGTGCGGTCTCCTTTATCCTTTATTTCTTGCTTGGGGTCTTCTACTCGGCCTCACTGGTTTGAAACGCAGGCCTCTATCCCGAGGTAGACGCGCATTCCCGACCGGAGTCCTCCGTTGCTGCTGCTGGGTCTACTTCAACAGCCGTCTCCCGTCTTCTTCGATTCGGCCAGGAGCTCAATCGGTTGAAAGAGGCGGCCGGCGGCGTGCTTGAGAACCTGTGTCCGGATGCTCCTTTGCCCGCTACTCTCCATGATTTGTCCGCCCGGCTCGAAGGGGCACCAGTTGGTATCAACGAGCAGGTGGAGATGGCGGCGCGCGGAGGCACCGACATGGAACTGGCGTTGGTGAAGTCATGGTATCCTGGCGTGCAGATGAGCAAGCTGTTGGATGGCTTCCGCACTGGAACATCCCTCACGAGCCTGCGTCCGGAAATCGCCATAGCCTCAGGGCGAGTCGCCGAGGCGGTGGACTTGACGAAGCTTGTGCCTGCTGAACCGTCCTCGGCGCCGCAGCCAGCTGAAGATACTGGAGCCGGCGACACCAATGCTGCCACCGATGCCGCTATCGCCTGATTTACTTGTTTCCCCGGAATGCCGGGTGTAGCTGTCGTTCTGTACTATTAACTGTCCTGCCACATTATTCACCTTGTTATGTCGTGCACTTTTGAAGATTGCCTTGTAAAAATTCGATGTTCTGTTTCCTGCCGTAGATTGTTATCATGAGTGTCGTTTTCTCTGTGATTGCTGGGTCTTTGTGCCGGAATTCCTGCTCGTTTTGGTGATGATAATCACCATGCCTAGCCCCCGAATTTTGGGCCGGCTTGAGCATCTAGCCGGGTCGAAATTTCACGTCTTTTGTTTGTCTTTCGCTTTTCTTCTGTCGTCGTTATGTCGTGCAGCCCCCGAGTCCGTGACTCGTGGTGTTGTAGTTTTAATGCGTCCGGGTCTGGGCAGCCGACTTGGCGGGTGCGTAGCCCCCGGGTATTTTATGCCGGCTGACGGCTTGGCAGCCCCCGAGTCCGTGACTTGGGGTGATATAGATATGCGTCCGGGTCTGGGCAGCCGACTTGGCGGGTGCGCAGCCCCCGGGTATTTTATGCCGGCTGACGGCTTGGCAGCCCCCGAGTCCGTGACTTGGGGTGATATAGATATGCAGTCCGGGTCTGGGCAGCCGACTTGGCGGGTGCGCAGCCCCCGGATATTTTATGCCGGCTGACGGCTTGGCAGCCCCCGAGTCCGTGACTTGGGGTGATATAGATATGCGTCCGGGTCTGGGCAGCCGACTTGGCGGGTGCGCAGCCCCCGGGTATTTTATGCCGGCTGACGGCTTGGCAGCCCCCGAGTCCGTGACTTGGGGTGATATAGATATGCGTCCGGGTCTGGGCAGCCGACTTGGCGGGTGCGCAGCCCCCGGGAATTTTATGCCGGCTGACGGCTTGGCAGCCCCCGAGTCCGTGACTTGGGGTGATATAGATATGCGTCTGGGTCTGGGCAGCCGACTGGCGAGTGCAGCCCCCGGGAATTTTATGCCGGCTGACGGCTTGGCAGCCCCCGAGTCCGTGACTCGGGGTGATTTAGATATGCGTCCGGGTCTGGGCAGCCGACTTGGCGGGTGCGCAGCCCCCGGGAATTTCTTGCCGGCTGACGGCTTGGCTCCTTGGCTTCTGTGCGTGGGCCCGGCTACAGTTACTGAACTGTTCCATCATCTGAGTTTTGTTGCCACGTGTAGACCGTGGGATCGTGGGTGACGGTTGGGTCTCCCACATTGTCCCCTGTTTCTGCTATAAAACTCAGCAGTTTTCTTCCTTTCTCCTCACTTGCACTTGCTTGCTCTCCCTTCACCTTCTTCCTCTTGTTCCCTCGCAGCTCCGCCATGGTGAAGTCCGAGCCTCTGGACACTGCTGCCGAGGGGACCGCCGCTGCGCCTCCGGCGAAACGTCCTCGCGGCCGTCCTCCTAAGAAGGGCGGACGGGGACGAGGAAAAGCGATCGCCACCGTTGCCGCCGGTAGCAGCGCTGGCCGCGGCAAGGGCGGCGGCCGCACTGGCTCGAAGAAGGTGGGTGTCGCCGGTGGCGGCGTTGATGGTAGCGCTGGTCGCGGCAAGAGTCTCCTTGTTCTTCACGACTCGTCGAGCGAGGAGGAGGCAACCCCTGTTCTTCCTCCTCCGGGTTTTGACCCGATTCCCAAGTATGCTCCCTCTGCTGTCGCTGACAGCGAGGAAGACAGCGCGGAGTTGTCTTCCGCCTCTTCTGATTCTGTTGAGAATCCCTGGCGCCTGGGATGGGATGTGTTCCCCATTGAAGAGTTCCTCCTGATCCTGCACCCGCCGGTTATTGGGCCGGTGCAGAGGCTTCCTGATGCCTTCGCCGACGCGCTGCCAGGCGTTGGCCACTTCATGTTCAAACTCTTCCGCGAGGGTGCTACCCAGGGTCCCTGGAATGCAACTGTGCGGTTCACCTCCCAGTTGGAGGGTGACGACATTGTCAACAAGGTGGAGTTCGTCCGGGGGTGGGACGAGTTTGCCGATTTCTACGAGCTCGAAGCCGGCTTCATCCTCTGCTTCCGCCTTCGGCACGACCGAGGCATCTTCTATGTGAAGGTGTTCGACGGCACCCTCTGCCTCAAGCCCTGGGTTGGCAAGAAGAAAGGTGGAGCCAGGAAGTCGACGGATGCCGCCTAGGGAGCCCTTTGCCAGCTTGGTCTTGTAGTTGTGCGGGGGAAAGTCCGCCTGTGGACTTCCCTCTTTTGTCTTGTTGTTCGTCTTCCATCTGTAAGGTTTTACCCTTGATGTTGAATGCCACCCACTTTTGTTCCTGTATTTGTTTACTTGCGCGCAGTTATAATTTCCTGCTCGTCATGCTTGTGTCCGGCTTGAACTCTCGAAGCCGGTTGGCGGCATTTTCGTGCGCGAAATGAAACGACGAAGTGGTTAGCCTTCTCTTTTAATCATGGATAGCATTTTTATTTAGCGTTGGTTAATTTCGCACTCGCCTGTAGCCTCTCCCGACGTCTTTCGTGTGCACTTCACCGTCTGGCGGGATCATGTACACTACTACAACGTTAGGGTCCAGTTTGTTGGGCCAGAGTTTTTTCAGCCGGCAACGATTTCTGTTTCTTACGTCTTTCGCATACAGTCGGCCTCCAGCTTATTCTCTTGCCGGCCTTAACCGAATCCGAAGAGTTAGCCGTTTAGCGTCGTGTAGTTAATCGTCCGTAATAGGAGAAGCGGTTGCCGACTGCCGGCTTGGCCGAGTTTATAGAACAGCATTTTTTCAGCCGGCAGTACTTCCCTTTATGCGTTTTTCACGTTGTTGGCCCCCTCAAGCTTATTCTCTTGCCGGCCTTAACCGAATTCGAAGAGTTAGCCGTTTAGGGGTTAGTCATGCTACACGGCCGCTAAAGGCAAGCTTGCCGGCTGCCGGAAAAACCGGAAAGGGAATGCAAAACAGAGTTGTGAAAAACTGCTCATGCGCTCATCATTCTCATTTCTTTATTTGATAGCATAGGTGATACATACATGGTTCTTTCTCAGGTGTAGAATCGACGCAAGAGTGACGCGTTCCATGGCCTTTCCGTTTCATCGCCTTCCTTGTCCATCGTGTCCTTCTTGTGCTCGCGAGCGTCGATCAAGTAGTAGGCGTCGTTGATGAGCGCTTTGCTGACAATGAATGGTCCTTCCCATGGTGATGAGAGCTTGTGCATGTTCTTGGTATCCTGGATGAGGCGAAGCACGAGGTCGCCCTCGCGAAAGCGGACATGCTTGACGCGCCGGCTGTGGTAGTTGCATAGTTGTTGCTGGTACATCGCCGATCTCGACTCGGCGATCTGGCGTGCTTCCTCTAGCAGGTCCATTCCATCCTCGTAGGCTTGCTTAGCTTGTGCTTCGGTGTACAGCACGATCCGGGGCGCGTCGTGCTCGATGTCAGTTGGCATGACGGCTTCAGCCCCATGGACGAGGAAGAAGGGGGTGAAGCCGGTTGAGCGATTCGGTGTCGTCCCTAGGCTCCAGAGGATGGAAGGTAGTTCTTCTTCCCACGCGCCGGCTGCTCGCTCGAGTGGTTCGAGCAACCGAGGCTTGATGCCGGATAGGATGAGGCCGTTTGCCCGCTCAACCTGCCCGTTTGACTGTGGGTGTGCAACAGAGGCCACGTCGAGCCGGATGCCGGTCCTGCCGCAAAACTTGGCGAATTCTCCCTTGACGAAGTTCGACCCGTTATCCGTGATGATGCTGTTGGGGTAGCCGAAGCGGTAGATGATGCTCTTGAAGAACTTGACTGCTGTTGGCCCATCCAACTTCTTGATCGGCTTGGCTTCAATCCATTTTGTGAACTTGTCAACTGCTATCAGCAGGTGTGTCATGCCTCCACTGGATCTTCTCAACGGGCCGACCATGTCGAGTCCCCAGACGGCAAACGGCCAAGTGATAGGAATTGTCTTGAGTGCTGAAGCCGGCGTGTGCTTCTGCGTTGCAAATCGTTGACAGCCATTGCAGAGCCGGACCAGCTGGTTCGCATCTGCCAGCGCAGTCGGCCAGTAGAACCCGTTCTTGAATGCCTTAGCCACAATTGCCCTTGAGGATGCGTGATGACCGCATTCGCCTTGATGGATTTCTTTGAGTATCTTGATTCCTTCTTCTTGGCTCACACAGCGCTGGAATATCCCAGAGACACTGCGCTTGTACAACTCGTTGTTGATGATGGTGTAAGCACTTGCTCGGCGTTTGATTTGCCTGGCGGTGAGCTCATCCGCTGGGAGCTCGTCGTTGGCGAGGTAGGCGAGGAAGGGTTGGGTCCATGGCGGAGCTTCTTCGATGACGAGGACCTCGACGGATTCCGTCTCGCCTGGAGCCGGCCCAGCCGACTCCGCGCCAGGCGGCATCCGGATGGAGTCGGAGCCGGGACACGGCGTGATGGATGGCTTGTAGAGATTCTCGAGGGCGACGCCGGGTGGGATTTCCTCGCGGAGAGAGCCAATGTTCGCCAAAGTGTCAGCTGCGTCGTTGTTGGAGCGGTGTATGTGGTGAAATTCGCATCCGTCGAAGCATCCCGCGAGCTGCTGGACGAAGAAGCGGTAAGCGGCCATGTTGGGGTCCTTGGCGTCCCAATGGCCAGTGGTCTGCTGGACCACCAAGTCGGAGTCGCCGTAGCAGAGGATTCGCTTGATGTTCATGGCCTTGGCGATTTTGAGGCCGTGCGCGAGAGATTCATATTCGGCTACATTGTTGGATGCCGTGAAGTGGATTTGTAGCACGTACTCGAGTCGGCCCCTCTTAGGTGAGGTGAGGACGACTCCGGCGCCGAGTCCCCAGTATCTTTTGGAACCATCGAAGTGCATGAGACAATGCTCGTCGGAGTCGGGTGGCGGTGGAGTGTGGTCCGTCTCCGTCCAATCGGCTAGAAAGTCAGCCAGCTCTTGTGACTTGATCGCCGTTCTTTTGTCGTATTCGACTCGGTGCGCTGTCAGGTTGATCGCCCATTTCGCTACTCTGCAGGTTGCGTCCTTGTTGCCTATGATCTCGGCAAGCGGTGCGTCGCTTATCACTTTGATCGGATGCTCTTGAAAGTAGTGCTTCAGTTTCTTCGTAGCCATGTACACGCCGTATACGAGCTTCTGGTAGTGTGGGTAATTCTGCTTTGACTGAGAGAGCACCTCGCTGAGGTAATAGACTGGCCGCTGAACCGGCCGCTGCTTGCCGTCTTCATCTCGTTCAACCACCAGGACGACGCTGACGACTCGGTTGGAGGCGGCGATATACATGAGCATGGGCTCCTTCGGAGTCGGAGGTGCTAAGACCGGGGCGGTGGCCATCGCACGCTTGAGTTCCTTGACGGCGGCGTCCGCCGCGTCGCTCCAGACGAACTTGTCCGTCTTCTTCAGCAAATGGTAGAGCGGGAGAGCCTTCTCGCCGAGCCGGCTGATGAAGCGGCTGAGCGATGCCAGACAACCGGTGAACTTTTGAATGTCCTTAACGCTTCTTGGTTGTCGCATGTTGTTGATGGCGGCGATTTTCTCCGGGTTGGCTTCGATCCCTCGTGCCGACACGAGGTAACCAAGCAGCTGTCCGGCTGGAACGGCGAACACACACTTCTCCGGGTTGAGCTTCATCTGGAAGCGGCGCAGGTTGTCGAAGGTTTCTTTGAGGTCGGCGAGGAGGGTGTGCTTCTCCTTGGTTTTGATGACGACGTCGTCGACGTATGCGTGCGCGTTGCGACCGATTTGGTCGTGCAGACATTTTTGCATGCAGCGCTGGTATGTTGCTCCCGCGTTCTTCAAGCCGAACGGCATGGTGGTGTAGCAGAACGGGCCGTAGGGGGTGATGAAGGCGGTCTTGAGCTGGTCGTCCGGGTTCAGCGGAATTTGATGGTAACCGGAGTAGGCGTCGAGGAGGGAGAGGAGGTCGCAGCCGGCCGTGGAATCGATCACTTGGTCGATTCGTGGCAGTGCGAAAGGGTCCTTGGGGCAGGCCTTGTTGAGGTGCGTGTAGTCGACACACATTCGCCATTTCTTGTTCTTCTTTTCCACCATCACCGGATTGGCTAGCCACTCTGTGTGTTGTACTTCTTTGATGAATCCGGCTGCAAGTAGCCGCGCTATCTCTTCTCCTATCAACTGTCTTCTTCCTTCTGCGAAGCGACGCAGAGATTGCTTCACTGGCTTGGCGTCTGGACGGACGTGCAGAGAGTGCTCAGCGAGTTCCCTCGGTACACCCGGCATGTCCTTGGGGGACCACGCGAAGATGTCCCGGTTCCCACGGAGGAACTCGACGAGCGCGCTTTCCTATTTGGGGTCCAGGCTCGCCCCCACGGTGACGAACTTGGACTTGTCGGCTTCGTCGAAGTAGATCTTCTTCGTGTCTCGCGCCGCCTGGAAGCTCGACTCGCCAGCCGGCTTGGCCGACTCCGAAATCTCCAGCTTCTCCTCGTTGGCCTTGCGCTTGAATTGCTTCATCTCCTCATTGCAGACCATGGTCTCGGCCACCTTCGCGCTGTCGGAGGCGCAGGCGATGGAGCGTTTGTAATCTCCGGCGACGGTGATGATCTCGCGTGGACCTGGTAGCTTCATCTTGAGGTAGGCGTAGTGGGATACCGCCATGAACTTGGAGAGCGCCGGCCGCCCGAGGATGGCGTGGTAGGCGCTGGAGTGGTCGACCACCTCGAAGGAGACAGTCTCGCGGCGGTGGTTGCTCTTGGTGCCGAATAGGACGTCCATCCAGATGAGGCCCATGGATGAGCCGGCTCGCCCCGGCACGATGCCGTGGAAGACCGTCCGGCTCGGCGTCAAGCCGGACTCGGAGATCCCTAGCTTCTCCAGCGTGTCGCGGTAGAGGATGTTGATGCTGCTGCCCCCGTCAATGAGGACGCATGAGAAAGTGCAGGCGCGCTTGGTGGAGATGATCATGGGCTCTAGGACTAGAGCATAGCCGCCTGGGTTGGGCATCAGCTCCGGGTGGTCGCGGCGGTCCCACGTGATTGGTTCCTGCGACCAGTTGAGGTACTGGGGGACAGGTGGAACCACCGCGTTCACCTCCTTGAACCGCTCGCGCCGGCTTCGCTTGTCGTCGCGCTCGCTGACGAACACGATGTAGGCGGCATCCGGATTCTGGTAGCCGTCTGGACCCCTTGGAGGCGGAGCTGGAAGGCATTCCCTCCTCTCTTCCTCGCGTTGGCGATCATCGCGATTCCTATCTTCGCGTCGTCTGTCGTCGCGTCCTCGATCGTCCCATCCAGCCTCATCCCGAGGCGGAGGTGGATTTCGCCGCTCGTACGGTGGTGGCCTTGGGCGGCCGAGGGTGCATTGCTGAACGGTGTGGTTTGCTGGTCGATCGCCATGGTTCCGGCACGGTTGATCGAGCAAGTAGTCGTAGTTGTTCCTCGCCCTCGTTCGGCGCATGTCACTGCTAGTCCTCATGCGGCGGTTGTCGAAGCCTCCTGCCGGCCTTCCCTCGGTCGTGGCGACGACCTTGGACTCGACACGGTCGTCTGCGGATTTGCGCTTGCCAGCCGTGTCGGAATCACGCCGGGACGATTTTCCTCTTTCTTGATTCTCCGTCCGGCTGCGGCGTGCAGCCGGCTCCGTCGTGATGATTCTTCCGGCTTCATCGAGCCGGAACGGGTTGGTCATGCCCGCATCGGCGGTGGCGTACTCGTCGGCGATCGCCATGAGTTCTGCCATGGTCTTTGGGCTCTTTCTTAGGAGCCGGTGCTTGAGTAGCGTCTGGTCTCGGCAACCTTGGATGAAGTACTGGATGGCTTGGAGCTCGAGAACCCCCTCGCAGGAGTTGCATAGACTTGTCCATCGAGTGAGGTAGGCTCGGTCCGACTCGCCGTCCTTCTGCGTGCACAGCGCGAGCAGCTGTGCGTTGCTAGGGCGCAAGTAGGTGCCGGTGAAATTGCGGTTGAACACTTCCTCGAAGTCCAGCTAGCTGTTGACGCTCTCCTTTGGAAGGCTGTTGAGCCAAGTCCGTGCCGACCCCTTGTAACATCCCAAATTTATAATAAGAATTAACAAGACCCAAAATTCAGAACCAACAAAAACTTTTTGAAATTACTACACTAATGATTGTGTTTTCTTTTATATTGTTCTGTTTGACCTTGTGTGACTTGTTGTTTATGTTGTTTGACTAGTAAATATTAATCCAAGAATCCAGCCCAAGTAAAATATATTAAACTTGGCGCTCACGTTATGACAAGAGTAGATTCCATATATTCTTTTTCTAATCTTATTTTGGCCAAAGTCTATTTCAATGATGTTTGATTTCAGCAACAAATAAAATACCCTTTAGTTGAGAAAGTAAAAGTATTTCCAAAATTATGTGTTCCCAAAAATATGGGGATCTATATGTTATTTCCTATCTATTGCCAACCATGATATTTTGCATGTATATGCAACTCCCATTTTATAAACTCTGATTTCCACTCTATTTGAAAAAAACACTAGTGGGAAATATATTACCCCCACCTATTTCCTTTCTCAAACCTTTTTGAAAACAATTAAGTTATGAGTTGAGACATTCTTTAAAACATCATCTTGTCATAATTGAGTGTGATCATTTTTTTATAGGATAGTAATTGTTAATCATGGAAATGGTGGTGTGATTAATTCATGTGGTTTGAATTGTGTGGTCATGATTGTGATGTGAGTATTGTGTGTTTTGATGTGTGTGTTTGCTAAATAAAATTACGAAGAGAAGAAAAAGAAACAAAAGCAAAGCATCAACACATAAAATAATGGGACAAGTACCACACAAATTTCTCCAAGTGAAAAAAAAATTAATATTTTCTTTTAAACCAAAAATAAGTGGGGTGACATAGTGCTCACTCCCACTTTGCCCTAATATTTCTTCCCTCTTCAAAATATATTTTCAAAAATTTAAATTTGCATTTCTATTTTCTTTAATCTTACTAAATCATAAAATGTGCTATGATGCACTTATCAAATAAATTCCATCATAGCACCAAAAAAATCCCAAACACTTATTCTTATTTCCCACAGCATTTGCACACTTGCACTTCATCTTTTTCTTTAGCATTAAAGTGCCTAATAGTTGCAAAATGGTGCCCCCTTCCCTATATTCAAATGGCAGTCCACACTTGCCCTAATCTTGTCTCCCTCATGTCCAGCACCCTTCCAGCACCCCCCTGCACAGTTCTGGACAACACCCTAGCCATCCCATGCCCTAAACCCTAGCCCTAAGCAGCCATGCCATGGAAATGGCCACCACCATGGGCACTTGGCCAACCAGCAGCAAAGCCACTGCACCACCATGTCCTGGAGCTTGCCCTTGCTCCCTAGATGCTCCCCAACTCGACCCCTTCACGCCTGGCCCTCCCTCTTGCCCGAAATCGCCGGTGCACTGCCGGCCGACAAAATGTCGAGCACCTGGCGTGCACCAGTTAAAGCTGGCCGCCCCGGACCGACCAGAGCGCGCCCGACCCGGCCCCGACCGCCACGGCACGCCCACGACCTCCCTTGACCCCCCTGGCACGCGCCCGTGTCCTCCCCAGCCCCGCACGGTGCCAACCATGGACGGCCGCATGCCGCCCGTGTCGCCCGCGTCCATGCCGCGCCACCCGTGCCCCCCCACTGCCCCGAGCCGCTCCGGCCTATAAAAAGCCCTCCCCTGGCCTCCACCCTTCACCACACCACCACCGCACCACTTCCCCTTCACCCAGGTGCAGCCGAAGAGGAGCTTGGTGCTCCCCTTCAAGCCGCTCGGCCACCGTTCCATGGCCACCTTCTCCGGTCGTCTCCGGCGACGCCACCGCCGCCCAATTTCTGCCCAGACTACCCTCCGTCGACCCCAAGCTCCACCGCCGCCCCTCGCCGCCGGCAGGTAGCTCCCCGGCCGCTCTCCCTCTCTCCCACGTTCTCTGCCTATCGGGATGGAGACTATGGCCGTGGGCCGTTGATCTCGAGATCAACGGTCCCGGCTAGTTCCCGCCCAGTTTGAGATCTCTGAGAACTGCCAAGTGCTGAAAAATAGTTTAGAGTAGCCAGCTTGGCATGCATTTTCTGATAAATCTGCCCCAGCAAAATTTGAAATCCTTGCATGGTTAGAAAGATCAAGTTACATAGATTCAAATGAAAGTTTTAGTTTTCAAAAATAATTAGTCTAGCTTGATGGAAACATTAGGCAAAGTAGCTATGTTCTGTCTGTTTTCAGAAACTTCTGAAAACAGATTACTGCTTAGGCCTTTTGATCCAATCATAGAAATTAATCTTGATTTATTTGGATGTTAGTAGTGGCATGTCATGTTAGTATAGTTAGTGTACCACCATGAACAAGTATTGTGAACCCCAAAATAAAATCTAGATAAAAGATATAATCTGAGGAAGATAGCTAATCGGATTATTCCACCACATGAAATAACAAAGATAGCCAACTTCCCATGCAAATTCCTATTTAACCAGAGGCCTAAAAATAGCAAACTAAAATTTTGTAGCTAGTATAACATGCCATCTTAACCTAGATGCAGGACATGATCCTTGTAGGCCATGTATCCTATTTGAATTAAAAATGACAAATGTGTTAGTTATAACTAAAAAACTCAGAAAGGTTATTTTGGTACCCTCTTTGGGAGATGTTTCCCAGAGATTGGTTTAACCAAAAATATCAAATTAACATGTTATTAAAAGTACACCAACTAGTGAAGCCAATGCCACTGGTTTGAACCCATTTGGTGTTGTGGTCAAGTCAGAATGAAATTATCAAATCAGCTAGTTGTTAACACTTAAAATGATAAAAACTTTGTCAGAAATTTGATTAGAATTTGAAAACCAATAACTTGAGATCTAAGAATCTAAAAATAGCAAATGAAAATGTTCTGGAAAGCTTATGAAAATATCTAGCTCACTAAAGTGGTTTCACCCCATTTAGGATAATAAATAAATAATGATAATCAAAATTCCACAAAAGGTATAAAACCTAAACTTGTTTGTTTCTGATAATCTACTAATTCAAATGAGGTCAAACCAATTTTGTTAGCTCACATTTAAGCAATACTAGTTATCCCTAAGAGGATTTAACTTTTGAGTAAAATTAACTTGAGTTGTAGCAAAAAGAAGGAAACCAACCTTCTGGATTAAAACATTTATACAGGGAGTTTAATAACTCAAATTGAGTTAAATCCAATTGGGTTGTTTTCTATACATCAGTAGCTATCTGTAGAATTTTAGTTCATATTTTTGGGACCAACAAAACTCAAGTTATGCAATTAAACATGAAACCCTAGTTTCTGCCATATTTAAGACCTAATTAAATAATAGATAATTAAATTAAATTGAAATCAAATTGTGTTGCTTTGTGAGTGCAGTAGCTATGTGTGATGTTTGAGATTGGTTGTGATGCTTGATTGAGTAGTTTGATAATGTATGTATTGCTTGTTTATTCTTAGGTTAGATCATTTCTGTGTAATTAATATGACTACCTTGCTTGTTAAACTTGGTGGTCTTTAAATGAGAATCTAGTAATATCTCTACTTTAGCGTGGTAAAATATTTTGAATTACAGAAAAGAGTTGGTAACTTAACTTTTGTCTGAATTATTTCCTGTTTAAATAAAGATGCTTAATCACAACTTTAACCATATTTTTATAAACATGAGTAGTGAGGTGACTGCCAAACTTGTTTGTTAACTAATAGTTTTCCATCATGATTGTTGTTTGTTAGTAATTGCTTGATGATTGTTGTTGGAGTGTCCTACTGTGTGTTGATTGTGTTCTTTCCTTTTTGCGACGCTAGATATAAACGCTACCTGGGTGATATTGGAAAGGATTTATTGGAGAAGAATCAGAGTTTATTTCTTTGATCAGTGAGGAGAAGTCCAGGGACATTATGCTGAAAACAGGCAAGCTACTTCGCTGAGCTTGCATTTACATACCTCTAAATTAATCACATGCAATTTCCTAAGGTAGTGGTACTGATTTTCTGAAAAGAAACCTTATCACAAGGGATATAAAACTGCTCACCCTATGTAGAATGTAGAGTAGATACTTAAAACTATAGGATGGGAAAAATATGATTTATTCCAAACTCCTTTTTAAAGTACCTAGTTGATGATGAAATGCCGAATTATCGGTGTTAAAGTGGAGAAGTGATAAAAGGAGTTTTTATGAAAAATGCACATTGTGTCTTAGTACTATGACGACCAGCCGATAACCGGTGCGACCACATCTACCCAAATATGGGAACGGGCGTAGTCATATAGTTTGCTCGTGTTAGTACTGGATACCTCATCGACGGAGACGACTCCGTTATGCATGAGGGGATGAGCATGGCGACTCTAACCCCTGACCTGGGTCCCGGCAATATGTTGGCTTGTGCGGGATTGATCCTAGGTTCCTCGACGGGGGATCCTGTACTAGGTGTTGAAGGAATGGTGAAATCGTAAGGGTAGGGTCCTATACTAGCATGAGCAAAGGAAAGGCTATGGCCGGTGGCTCAACTTCGCATACACCTTGTATGGCGGGACGTGGCAGACACGATGAGCTACTGGATGGGTGTGGGAAAAGCGTGCTACCTCTGCAGAGGGTAAAACTATTCGAATAGCCGAGTCCTCGGATATGGACAGTTGGGAGGCTGTACTAGACTATGTGTACGTTTTACAAAAGGATGTAACATTAAAGAAACAAAGGTGTGGCTGATGTTTCCCAACTATACCAAATGAAGTGGTATGAGTTGTGGAGGAAAGAGACCATGATGAGTCGTGGTCGGGAAAAAGGAGGAGTTTTGGATGAATAATAAAATTGTGATTCTCCCTAAAGATAGTAGTGAATCTCTTCTTACCTTTTTCAACAAAGATATAGAGGTCTTTTTCAACAAAGATATAGAGATAGAGTAATAACTAAAAGTGCTATAGGAAACAACTTAAAACTGGTGCATACTCAGTAGAGGAGTAGTTTGCGAGTACAATCAAATGTACTCATAATGGTTTCGCCCCTGGCTATTGTCTTAGCCAGATTCTAAAGAAGAGCAGCTTGAAGAAGGAGATAGAAATGACGTCAATGCGAACTAGGGCGCTTCCCAGTCAGTTGCCTGTAGGGTTAAGGCGAATGACTTGGGCTCCACGTTGTTTTGGTGATTTCCGCTGCAAGTACCCATTGAAGATTATGACTTCAATCGAGTAAGTATATTCCTTCGGTATTTATGGATGTTCTTTGATTACCAGTTTGATTGTGCTCAGCGACACACTGATCATGGGATCGCTGATGTAGGCACAAGGGTATTTCGGACAGCTAGTCCGGGGTCCCCACAGACAGCTTGAGCACGTCGATGCGGTGGCGTGCGTCATCGGTAGTCTCGGGTCCCAGCGGCCCTAGGCGTTCGTCGATGGTGACCTTGTGGCCAACTCGCTCCTTGATGCTGCGGCTGGTTTGCGGCCCGTTCCGGTTGCCGTCTTCGCGTCGTCCAGCCGGATCGCGGCCGTGATCACGAGGATGCGAGCTCGTGCTCCCCTCGCGATGAACTCGTGGTTGCTTGTCCTTCGCCCTTCCGCGGCTCGTGGATGACGCCTCGGCGCCTAGCTTGGACTTGCCGGCTGCATCGTAGCCTGGAGGCGGCTCATGATGCTCCCGGCTCGCCGTTATCTCGGTTTCGCGTTGCTGCCGGTTGGCCGCGGCGATGAGCTCCTGGACTCGGCGTGCTTGCTGGCGTAGCTCCTTGCCTTGGAGATGGGGTAGTTCTGCTGCGGCCGCCTCCGCAGCCTTCATGTTTTGCACCGGGTTGCTGTACTCGGGCAGGATGATGTCTGAATGCTCGTGCGGCGGGCCAGCACGGTTCAGGACGCCTCCGAGATCCCCTCCTTTGCGTCGGACTTCATTCAGCTTCTCCGTGTTGCCCCTTGCCGGCTCGAAGCCGTGGACAGTGTTGTACTCGCGCATCGTAGCGTTGAGTCGGCGCTGCGTTGATGCGAGGTGAAGAGCCTTGTCGTACATCTGTTGACGCATCCTCTTGAGTTCAGCTGCCGCCTTGGCTGGATCCGCACCCGGCGCGATGGGGGTGCTTAGAAGCTCGAAGTCGGCCTCCAGATTGCGCTGGAAACGGGAAGGTTCGCCAGCTTCATGAACAGTAGCAGCGACGGAGCCTCCTGCCGCCGCGTGCTCGACCATGTGCACCTCGGCGTAGACGCTGAGCTTGGCGACGTCGCGGTCCGCGTCGCCAGAGTTGAGGTAGCCGAAGGCGGAGTCGTCGTTGCAGGTGCTGGCGTCGAAGATCGAAGGAGCCGAGCTAGAGTAGACCACCTCCGGGTACTCCTGGGCGGCGACGGCGACGTAGACGTGGAAATCGCCAAGGGTGACGACCGCGCCTCCGCTGGTGACGTCCACGTCGGCGAAGCTGCTGGTGTTGTCGAGGACGCAGCCGATGGAGCCGATGGAGAGCACGAGGCCGGAGACGATCCGCCGATCATCTACAGTCCGGGATCCCGCGCAGAACGTGACTCCGCTCGCCGCGAGCCCCACGGTGGGCGCCAAATGTCGTGGTGGGTTGCACGGCATATCCATCAGAGATGGAAAAGATTGTGGGGCAGGCGACGATGGATGCTCGCGCGGGATTGGGCAACAAGCACGTGAACACACGCTAGTTACCCAGGTTCGGGGCCCTCCTGTGGAGGTAACACCCCTACGTCCTGCTCTTCTTGTTCTTATTGCTTGGTCACAGAATCGGGCTACAAAGGTGCTCCTAGAGCTGTTTCGGGTGGCGGCCGGCTGGAGATCTTAGCCGGCTGGAGGTTGAAGATGATGCTACGGGTATCAGTGTGTCTCTGGCTTCCTTGTTGCATGCATTCGTTTTTCTCGCGCAGGAGGCTCTAGCCCGCTTTATATAGGCAGCGGGCTAGGGTTTTGGGTTATAGGGAAGTTACATGTTTGTCCCTATGACATCACTACGGTTTCGAGCCGGCTGAAGCTTGTTGTCATGATTCGGTACAGGAGATGCCCGACAATGAGTACTGTTCACCAGGAGCGGTTACACGATCCGGGCCCACCCGTACGGAGTTGTCGGTTGTTCGCGTCCGGCTCCAGCCCAGCCGGATGCCTGCATCCGGGCAAATCCAGGCGGCCTGCTTCAGGTGGCTGGCTTCAGGCGGCACTTGGAGCTTTGAAGAAACGGACCTCTTTGGGATATTCGGGGTTCATATCCCCGACACCGAGGGGAGCTCGTCGATCCAGTGCTTTCCGCTGGCCTTGAGGCGGTTGAAGCTTCTCGTCTTGAGGCCCTTGAGCACCTCGGCGTTGGCTCGCTCAGCCTGTCCATTGCTTCGTGGGTGCGCCACCGAGGCGTAGCAGATTTGGGCGCCGAGGCTGCCGCAGTAGGACTTGAAGGCGCCACTAATGAATTGTGAGCCGTTGTCGGTGATGATGCGATTGGGCACACCGAAGCGGCAGACCAGGCTCCTTATGAATTTCACCGCTGACTTCGCCGGTATGGTGCGCACGGGTTCCACCTCAGGCCACTTGGTGAATTTGTCGATGGTGACGTAGAGGTAGCGGTAGCCCCCGAGCGCTCGCGGGAAGGGTCCTAGGAGATCCAGCCCCCAGACCGCGAAGGGCCAGGAGAGCGGGATCGTCTGGAGTCCTTGCGCGGGCTGGTGGATTTGGTTGGCGTGGAATTGGCATGCGTCGTAGGATTGGACGATGGCAGCTGCATCTTGAAGCACCGAGGGCCAGTAGAAGCCACTCCGGAAGACCTTTCCTGCAAGGGTGCGCGAGGACGAATGGTGGCCGCACTCTCCGCTGTGGATGTCGTTGATGAGCTGGCGGCCTTCCTCGGCAGGGACGCACCGCAAGGCAACCCCATTGGGGCGCTTACGGTACAGGTCTCCGTCGTGGAGGCAGTAAGACTTGGCCTGGCAAGCAATTCTTTCGGCCTCTGCGTCGTCTTCGGGGAGGACTCGGTCTTGCAGGTAGTTCTTGATCTCGTCGATCCAACTAGTGTCTTGTCGTACTAAGGTCAGCAACAAGCGATCGCCTGAGGGTAGCCCGCAGTTTGGTGCTCCACTTGATGGGGCTGGTGGGAGCTCCTCGTCGATGCTAACATTGGCCACTGGCTGCTTGACCGAGGCCTTGGTGAGTCTTTCCTCGAATACTCCAGTCTTCTGGGCTTCTCTTCTTGCTGCTCGCCTGGCGAGGTCATCTGCCTCTTGGTTTTCTGCTCGCGGGATGTGCTTGAGCTCCATGCCCCTGAAGTGCTTCTCCAGCTTGCGTACCTCTTCAAGGTAGGCCACCATGTATGTGTCCTTAGGCGTGTAGCTTTTGTTGGAGAAGTTGACGAGGAGCTGAGAGTCGCCCTTGATGAGGATGCGCTTGACGCCAAGAGCAATGGCGACTTTGAGCCCGGCGAGGAGGCCTTCATATTCAGCAATGTTGTTGGAGACCTTGTCATTGTCCTTGAAGCAGAGCTGGACGGCGTAGTAGAGCTTGTCGCCTGTTGGTGAGGTGAGAACGGCACCAGCCCCTGCACGCCTGGCCGCGAAAGCGCCGTCGAAGTGCATGGTCCAGGAGCCTGGTTCCGTCCCACCTGAGGCTGTGGCTTCCTCCTCTTGAGGTTCTTCTTCGCGAGTGTCCGTCCACTCGGCCATGAAATCGGCCAGCGCCCTGCCCTTGATGACCCTGGTGGTGTCAAACTCCAGCTCGAAAGGTTGTAGCTCGATGCCCCAGCCTGCGACGCAGTCTGTTGCATTTGGGTTGCGCAGGACTTGCTCCAGGGGATATGAGGTGACCACCTTGATGGGGTGGCCCTGGAAGTAGTGGCGCAGCTTCCTGGAGGCGATGAGGAGGGAGAAGAGGAGCTTTTGCTGCATGGGGTAGCGCTCGCGAGCATCCCGCAGCACTGTGCTGACGAAGTAGACGGGATGCTCGACGAGGGTAGTGATTGGCGTGGCAGCAGCTGGCTCCTCTCCAGGCTTGGTGGGGTCCTCGGCGAGGGTTTCTTGAGGCTTTGTTTGGGGAGGCTCGGCAGGAGGCTGAGTGCTTGACGAGGGTGCTTCCTTGTCGGGTGGTTCTGGGCTTGGCGAGGCGGAGGTCTGCTTGACGAGGACTGGCTCTTCCCTTTCAGCCACCAAGACCGCGCTTGCCGTCTGAGGAGTGGCTGCAAGATATAGCTTCAGAGGCTCGCGAGGGCGTGGGGCAACCATGATGGGTGTGCTTGCCAGGTATTTCTTCAGGTCCTCAAAGGCCTTTGCTGCTTCAGGGGTCCACTTGAAGGGACCGGACCTCTTCATGATCTTGAAAAATGGCAGCGCCCTCTCGCCGAACTTGGAGATGAAACGGCCAAGGCTGGCCATACATCCCGCCAAGCGTTGCATGTCCTTGAGGCGACGAGGAGGCTGCATCTGCTCTATGGCCTTGATCTTGTCAGGGTTGGCCTCGATGCCGCGGTGGGATACCAGGAACCCGAGGAGCTTGCCTGAAGGGACCCCTAAGACGCACTTGGCGGGGTTCAGTTTGATGTTGACCTTGCGCAGGTTGGCAAAGGTCTCCTCGAGGTCCTGGATGAGCGTGTTTTCTTCGCGAGTCTTGACCACGATATCGTCGACGTAGGCCTCTACATTCCTCCCCATTTGAGCCCCCAAGGCGATCCTCATGAGGCGCTGGAAAGTGGCGCCGGCGTTCTTCAAGCCGCAGGGCATGCAGACGTAGCAGAACACACCACAAGGGGTGAGAAATGCTGTCTTCTCCTCGTCCTCCTTCGCCATCTTGATCTGGTGGTAACCAGAGAAGGCATCTAGAAAACAGAGGAGCGCGCAGCCGGCGGTGGAGTCCACAATCTGGTCGATCCTCGGGAGGGGATAGGGGTCCTTGGGGCAGGCCTTGTTGAGGTCGGTGAAGTCGATGCAGAGGCGGCTTCCTCCGGTGTGCTTGGGGATGACCACACCGTTGGCGAGCCAAGTGGGGTGGACCACTTCCTTGATGATGCTGGCCTTCTTCAGCTTTTCCACCTCCTTGACGATGAAATCTTGCTTCTCTAGCGCCTGGCGCCGCGCTTTTTGCTTGACGGGGCGTGCGTTTGGACACACGGCTAAGTGGTGCTCGATCACCTCCCTCGGTACTCCAGACATATCTGACGATGTCCATGCGAACATGTCAGAGTTTGCCCTGAGGAAGGCGACGAGCGCGCTTTCCTATTTGGGAGGCAGGTTCGCGCCGATGGTGACGCTAGCCCCCGAGCCGTTTGCCTGAAGAGGCACTTGCTTTGTCGCGGCCTTCTCTTGAGAGAACAGCTGCTTCTTCTTCGCGGGGGGCCTCGGGAGGGGTTCCTCATCCTCGTCAGCGGGTGACACCACCGCGGCAGCCTTGTAGGCCGCTTGCGCAGCGTACAGGGCGTCCGAGATCACGCCGCGGATGACGATGGTGCCACCGAGCCAGGGAGCTTGACGAGATTGTAGGCGTGGTGGGTCACCGCCATGAACTTGGCGAGGGCGGGGTAATCGAGGATGGCGTTGTAGGGCAGGCCGATGTGCGTGACGTCGAAGTCGATCAGCTCGGTGCGGTAGTTGGCCTGGGTGCCGAAAGTGACGGCGAGCCTCACCTGCCCCAAAAGGGTGGTGAGACCCTCTGTCACCCCCGAGAAGGGCCTGGTGGGCATGAGCCGCTCGTAGGGCACCTGCAGCTTCTCGAAAGTCTCGACAGAGACGACGTTGAGGCCGGCACCCCCATCAATGAGCGTCTTAGAGACGGCGATGTTGTTGATGGTGGGGGTGCAGACCAGCGGGATGGTGCCAACAGTCGAGGTGGACTTGGGGTGGTCGCTGGAGTCGAAAGTGATGGGGCACTGGGACCACTTGAGGGGCCTGGAGGCCTCAACCCCGGGGAGGGCTGCCGCGACCTCGCGAGCGAGTTGCTTGAAGTGGCGGTTGGAGCGGGGGGCCTGAGCCCCGCCAAGGATGCAAGCAGCTCTATGAGGCACCTGGTAGCCCTCGTCAGCCTCGGCAGGCAGGTTGTCGTTCGCGGGTTGGACGGCGTTGGCCTGGGGGTTTTGCTAGTAGTTGTCGTTGTAGTTGTTGTTGTTCCAGCGTCGCCCCCCGCAGCCGCCGCGGCCTCCGCGGCCCTGCTGCCGGTCATTTGCCTCGCGAGCCTCCGAGCCTCGCGAAGCCTCTTGAGGTCGTAGCAGTCCTCGGTGGCGTGGGAGTGCCTGTTGTGGTAGATGCAGAAGGGACGATCATCTTTCTTCTCGGGCCCTGCGGCTGGAGTGGCAGCTTGGCGAGGCTGCTTGGTGTCAGGCTCAGCCGCAAGGACCGCAGTGGTCTTGCGCTTCTCGGTGGATTTCTTCTTCTTGGACCCCTCGGCGGGATCCCCTGGCTCGTTCTTGACGAACAAGTGGCCCTCCTCAGCCTTGGCGCACTTGTCCGCCAAGTCGAAGAGCTTGACGACGGTGGTGATGTTGTCGTGGATGCCAAGCTTCTTGAGCATTCGCACATCCATGACCCCAGCCTGGAAGGCCGAAATGACCTGCGCGTCGGTGGCGTTGGGGATCTTGTTGCGCACCTGGCTGAAGCGCTGGATGTACTTGCGGAGGGTCTCGCCAGGCTTCTGGCGCACGGCGCGGAGGTCGTTGTAGGTGAGGCCGCGCTCGTACGTGCCATTGAAGTTGGCGACGAAGCACCGGCAGAGGTCCTTCCAGATGTTGATGGACTCGGCGGGGAGGTTGGTGAGTCATGAGGACGCGGAGTCCTTGAGGGCCATGGGGAACCAGTTCGCCATGACCCTGTCGTCGCCCCCGGCGGCCTGGATGGCCAGAGTGTAGAGCTGCAGGAACTCCAGGGGGTTGTTCTTACCTTCGTAGCGCGGAGGAAGATCCGGCCGGAACTTGACTGGCCAGACGACGCGACGGAGGCTGTGAGTGAACGCGGCCGTCGTGCCGTTGGCGAGGGTGGCGCGGAGGTGGCGCCCAGCGGTGGCGACGTCCTGGACGGCGCGGTTGCGGCGGTCCTGCCCGCGCTCGATGCTCACGCGTGCGTCCTCGGGGGCTCGCTGCACGATTTGGCAGTCGTGCAGCGACGATGTGTGCGATGCAGCGCGGCCGTCGCGAGGGGGAGCCCCCACTGGAGCAGGTTGCGGTGGAGCCGGTGGAGCTGGAGCGGGGGCGGGCGCGGGGTGATGAGGAGGCGCGGGAGGAGCGCGAGGCGCGCCGTGCGCCATGTCCCCTGCACGGGCAGAGAGGACCAGCGAGCGGGACGGTGCAGGAGTGGCGGCACGAGCGGCGCCGATGAGCTCGGAGACGCGATTGAGCCAGGCCTCCTGGGCCTCCGGCGTGGGGCGGTACTGCAGCAGCTCCTGCGCCATGAGAAGCGCAGTCGCCGGACTGGGCGCGGGGCGGCCCAGTGAAGAAGCAGCACGGTCCTGCGAGGGGTGCAGGGAGGAGGCTTCCTCCTCGCCGAGGTCGTCCTCAGCGTAGTCGATGTCGTCGTCCTCCGGGTGCTCGATGCGGGGCTCGGGGTCAACGTGGCGCTCCGGAGCAGCACTCCCACGCGGGCGGCCGCGCGGGCGGCCGGCAGGAGGAGCGGTGGCGGCTCTAGCCGTCCGGCGAGCGAGTCGTTCGGCGCGAGAAGGGCCGGCCATGGCGGTGTCGAGGTTGAAGATGCGCCTCAGCCCCCTACCTGGCGCGCCAGATGTCGGAGAACTGTCCCAGGAACTGGGTGTATCTCACGAAGGATCGAGTAAGGGGCTGAACACGGAATCAAACAACCCTCAACGTGCCTCGACGACGATGCTCGCCTGGATCGTTGCGGGGAAGCACTGCAGAGAGGAACGTGCGGTATTACCCAGGTTCAGGGCCCTCTAGGTGAGGTAAAACCCCTATGTAGCGCCCCGACCCCAGAACTATACAGTGGAACGTTGTGTAACCAGTCATGCTACATAATTGAGGGTTACTGGGTTTACCACTCCCAGGCCAAAACTCATTGGCAGGTGTGCTCGGAATGGATCATCGGCACACAACACCTCAATCATGCCATAAGCTCAGACATCGCTTCCATGTATAGTAAAGAGATCAAGACTTGTGGAACAAACTGGTACATTGCATGACTCTACGACACAAAACATATAGCAACTCATATAATGAGAAGAATACAAATATTACACATCAAAAGGATCACAGATCCAACAATTCAACAAGCGGAAGCGGGTAGTGTTGTCTAACAACAAGAAGCAAATATATGGCCTAAGAGGCCTACAAGAAACATCTCCCAGCCAGCTTGTTCCACGGTCCCAAGCTGCCACCTAGGAACCCCAGACTAGTAGTCGACGTCAACGAAGAACCCACCTAGCGGCTCGGTGTCGTCCTCCTCTGAAATACAAAACCATAGAGGCAGCAAAGAGAGACTGAGTACGATGTACTCGCAAGTTTAGTAGGGCGATATAGGCCCGATGACTGACGGAGGCTCTAAAGCTTTATATGTATATCTTTTGCATAAAGCCAATTTTCATAAACCGAAACATAAAATGACACATGGCATTCGTCTACTCAGAATACTTTTCAAAAAGGGGTAAGAGAGTAACATTTGTCATCATTGGTTCTCATCGAACCCTTTTGTAACCATCACCACTCGTCTCCACCAAAGGCACTCCCTCGAATCACCCTCAAGGAAATGAACCCTTTTACACACACGTTGAGTTGCAACCTTTAGCTGCCAAATTAATTAATTAAGGTTAAGATTCTCTATGATCCCGTAAATCCATTCCCAAGGCGTCCATAACCGCGGACACGGCTTTTCGAAAAGATTAACCCTGCAGGGGTGTACTATGTGAAAGTCGCCAGGTTCCCGAGGGACCTCCCAGCTTCTTATCCATTGGTACCGTCCGGCTCACCTAGTTGGCCCTCTTCCGGGGAAGGCCGGCAAGCAGGCGCGGTTAAACCTTTACCTCGCGTGAGACTATCCAAGAGTCATCTGTGGCCACAGGGCAAGTTTACCCAGCCTCAGCCCCTGCCCCATCGCCACGTCCTAAACACAAATCCTCATAAATATCATCTTTTCCACTCACACGCAAATGGAAAACCGAACTAGAGGACCCTTGGATACGCCCGCACAAGTTATTCAGTCAGTAAGGCACCCATACACCCACCAATGGCAGCACGCTCAAACCTTGAGTCCGAAGACAGGAACTCGCACCTAGGGGCAAGAGTGAGGCAAAACACCATCCCCGATGGCAACTCACCCAAGCCTACTTAGCATTTTAATTAAACACCCCACATATCCACCAAGTCCGCATCATTCCATCTTCATCAACAATTATGGAAATAAACCACGGACACAACTATTATTTAACTAAGCATGGCTAAGCATAGCTAAGCATATGAATACAACAATTCTATCTTTATCTCAGGCCAACACTTCAACACTAGGGTTCATAGGTAGGGATACATGTGATTGGCTCGGGGAAATAACATGCAATCATAGGATTCTCTATATTTCGATCAAAAGAGACATTTGAATCGCATGCAATATTATGGTGGATAAAATAAGTTGATAAAAACATAGGATGCTAGAATGCCAAGAAGGTTAGGTTATCTCTTGCCTTTGTTGGCAATATAAAGATATAGAGCTTCGGGGAAGACAGGGTCGTTGACTTGTCGATCCATACTCCAGTGTCGTCCATCGGCGTCGTCGATCTTCACATCGGACTCGTCTCGATCTCGAACCGCGTTCTATCGAGAAGATACAAAACACCGGAAAGAAGGAACAATCAACACATATAGAAGTGCAATGCGCATACACATGATGACATGACAAATTATGAATTGGAAAGATCTTGGGCATGACCCACAAGTTAAATGGGATCCCGAATATAATTATAACAATTAATCGGGATAAACCACATAATTGAACTTAATGCTTTTAGGTTATTCTAAAAATACCAGTACTGAAATAAGATGACAACATGCATGGAGATGATATTATTAGTTAGTTATTGTCGTGCTGATCGTTTTGATACCTCGTTTGCATTTTTCCGATTAACGGGAATATTTGGTGAATGTTTCAATTTGACATTTTCCAAATTAAGCATTTTTTATAGGACAACATATCAAAATGTGTTGCCATGAGTGGAAAAAGACACTAACATGTAGCCATTGACAAGCTGAACATTTTGAGCTATTAAACCTAATTTTTGAGTAAACAAAACTCAAGTTATGGATTTTCTAAAAGTTGTTATTAATTCTGCCATTTTAGTAAAATTAAATAAACAGCAGTATAAACTATTTAGCTGATCATAGAAATGATACTAAAAGATAGATATGATTTCTATGAACATTTTGACATATCATCTGTAATTTTCTGAGTTATAAAACAAAAGATATTGAATTTACAAATTCATATCAAAATCTGCCATTTTAGTTATTTCAATTTGACAACAATTTAGGAAAATCATTTTAACATGCAATTACAACTAAAAGGTAGATATTAATTCTCTGAACATTTAGAGATCTTATTTACAATTTTTGGATCAATATTCAAATTATTATGAATTCCCCAAATATTTATTTAAATCTGCCCTTTTTATATTTAACAAATAAAGGCAAATTAATTTAACCAAATAATTTAACCAATGGCACTAACAGATATACATTTTCTTGCTGAGCATTTTGACATATTATTTGCATTTTTCTGAATTGTAAAACTCTAGATATTAATTTCCAAAAATTTGACTAATTAATAGATGATTTGCATCTCACATTTAATTTCAAATTTTACAATTCAATTGCATGTGGGAGTTGCATATTTGAATAGGTTGTGAAATTCTAAACTTGCTGATACTTTATTTGAATTTTTCTGAGCTACCAATTAATAGATATTGCAATTTCTATTTTCTGTAATTTTCTGGAAAAACAAAAATAAGAACAGATGACGTCAGCAAGCGTCACAGGGGAGGGGTGCGGGATGTTGAGCATCAATTCGTGGTCTCGGGGTGGAATTGGGCGCGGGAAGTGGTTCTAGGAGATAGAGGAGACGGATAGGAGTCCAGGGGGCGGCGGCATGGACCATTTGGTCGCCGGAGTGAGCTCCGGTGACCATGGCGCGGCGGCGGGCGGCGGTGCTCGGTGGGACGACGGCATGGAGCAGAAGAGAGAGGGAGGAGAGGATGGGGAGCACCGTGAGCTCACCCTGGAGGTGATGGTGAGGACGGCGAGGTCGGAGGAGGGACGACGGCGACGCGGAGGTGCTCGACGGCGGTGACCCGAGGCGGAGAAGACGCGGGCGGCGACGGTGACTGCGGGGCTCCCGGCTCGATTCGCTTGGCGGGGAGGGAGAGGAGCACGGTGCGGAGCACATGGAGGCGTCGGCCGGAGCTCGGATGGCCGGAATCGATGGGGACCGTGACGGCAGCGGCGGCGGCAGGGGCTCAGCTAGGGTTAGGGTTCGTGGGGAGGAGCAGGGAAGAGAGAGGAGGAAAGCAGGGCGCCGGGGTGCTTCTTATCCACGCGAGGCAAGAGGGGGGGGGGGCGGCGTCGTCGTGCAGGGAGAGAGCTCCACGGCATGGCGCCAGTGGCTTCACTAGCGCCACAGTGAAGAAGGAGGGAGGAGTAGAGGCTGACAGGGGGGGCCCCCTGTCGGATTTTTGAACTTTTCCCAATTTCTGTTTTTCCTTTTTTAAACCAGTAGGGTTTTAGGTATTTTATTGATCCACTTAACCATCTTGGAAAATTTTGAAATTATTCAGGTGACCTCTCCATATCATGTCACAACTCCACAAAAATTGGTGCTGCCAAATAAAATGTTTAGATTCAAATTTGTTCAAAGTGTTGCAATATGATCATTTTGATAATTTGAAGAATGCATTTGTTTCGAGCACTTAAGTATTTCCAAAAATAGTGAAATTATTCATGGAGGCTCTCACAATAATATTGGAGCTCCCCATGATTTTAGTTTGAATTTTTGGAAAGGTTTAACTTGGGTTCAAAAATAGGAATTGGTTTAACTCAAATTTGAAGTCCCAATTTATTTAATTGTTTGGTGAAATTTGACTCTTGCCAAATCATTATGAAATGCATTCTTGGAACTTCCTGAACAAATATGGAAATTCAAGAATATTTTGTTTTGCCAATTTGAACAATTGCATTTGGTTTGGGAATTTGGGAAGGTGTTTGTTCCCTTTTAAAGATTTTCAATTTGCAATATTTAATTTAGCAATTTAAATATGTATGCCATGATGCAAAGCAAAGCAAAAAGTGAAAATTTGGCCCATATTTTAGGGTATCAAATCTGGGCTGTTACAATTCTATCCCCCTTACAAGAATCTCGCCCCGAGATTCCTAGAGTAAGAAGAGGGATGAGGGAGACATGACCACCCTTAACTTCAACGATCTTCTCGATCCCACGATGATCTTCCTTGTTGCAGAGAAAAAGGTAACAAGCATGACGTGCTGACAAGAAATAGAAGATAGTTCAAGGGGACAGACAAGTTATCTCCAAGGGTTGGAAATATGAACTTTGCACCAGACCATAAGCCATTGGGGAAATCTAGGAACAACTTGACCAAGCAAAGGTCGAGCAGGGGATAGGAGAAATGACCGAGAGACATTTAGTAACACTACATTAATGTTCTCCTCGATGTTCTAGATACCACTATCAGGCTTCGAAAAAGCCTTCAATAGGTCATCAAGTGGAGGTCGGACCTTTTAAGATTGCAAGGAGACCATAAGGGCAACCTCTAGAATAAGTCGCACAATATCCTCATGGAGAGTGGTTTGATTTTACGAAAGGCAAGAGGATATCACAATAGACTTTCCAGTTAAGTAGGGCAACCACCACCTCAAACTTGCCGGATTCACACAAGGCCTATGTCATACTCTTAAGAAACACCAACCATCATTTCTGCTTGAGATTCAGATTTGGTTAAGCGTGTGGATATTTCAGACCTGACATGTCCGAGGGAGGAGTTACAACAGATAACGAGAGGTAAGGAATTCTCAAGATTTGACTACAGCGTGAAGCTCCAGAACACTAGCTAGTTTGCGAGAGGAAAATTGCTTTTCCAAGCGAACACTGTGATCTTTAGAGTTTTGATACGAATCTAACTCATTGACCGAAGGGTGCACCTAGACGATTGGACTTGGCAGCTCTGACAACCCAGCTCGAGGACAGGATTACCAGTCAGGCTAAGAGTGCCACCAAAGTCCTTGGACGTCAAAGCAATATCATTTGCTAAGAATATCCGATTACTACATCAGTATGCATCCTCAACAATCTCGAGCCCGAGTAGCTCGGAGGTAGATGGATAAGGAAGGGTAAGAGTATCACTTCATCAAGTACGTCATGAAACTAAGCACGACCTCTGGATATAAAAGAGTGTGACACTCCAAGGTTGAACAGAACAGAAGCTAGACAAGCCTCTTATTCTGCGGATTACAATACTTTGACCTAGTCCGAGAAATGGACAAGGTACCGGAGTTTGTTTCTCCTAACATCCCGATGTGGAATGTATTGACGGGCCACAAGGGTAACATGCATCGGAACACACCAATACACGATAAACACTTGACTGTCAACTGACAGATAAAGGTCGGACAACAGGTTAAGAGTAAGGAACATGCTTTAGGAGAAATCCCAAGATGTTACAGAAACACAGATAGCACTCTTCCAACAACTAGTGCTGAAAGGGTTTTACTAACAAGTGTTATTGGAGGAAAACACAAACTTTGATAGAGAACTCGCTAAGAGCAATCTTGTCGTGATCCAGATGGTTTCATGACAGAAAGTCCAGATACGGTTAGCGACAGAGAAAAGCATTGCTGAGCAAGTCAATTACGGCTGCAAGCTCGAGCTCGAGGATTAACTTCAGATTTTGCCAACCTGATGTAGGGTTTGACCACTAATATCAGGATTCGACGAAAAGATCTTAGGTTAAAGATCAGCTTCATGCACTGGGACTCACGAATAGCATAATGTTCATATGGGTGACAACCCTCATAAATCATTACACCTGAGCCCTAGCACAATCCGGGACCTTCGGTTCAAGACCATGGGCCATAACTCAGAGAGGAATACCCGATTAGGTGCGAAACATTTTCAAGGCTTCGGAAGTCTTGCACCTTCTTCTTCATTGGGTGAGAACAACGGAGTTTACCTCGGTTTCTAGAAACGGAAACAACCTAACCAGTAAACTAAAGGTAGGAACCAACCCCGATGAACCTAAACTTTGACCCAACTGCAAAATCAAATAGAGGTAAGGTGACTCAGAGTTAGAGCGAGTTGGGTAAGGAGTAAAAAGAATCCTAAGAGGGTTTTCACAACTCATTTTCAGTTCATAATTAATTTTTCACGAACACTAGACTCGACATCGACCAATAGAACGGGTTTCCTACAGGCAGTCCTGCTCTGATACCAATTTGTAGCGCCCCGACCCCAGAACTATACAGTGTTAACTACCCGCTTCCGCTTGATGAATTGATGGTCTGTGACCCTTTGATGTGTAATATTTGTATTCTTCTCATTATATGAGTTGCTATATGATTTTTGTGTCGTAGAGTCATGCAATGTGCCAGTTGTTCCACAAGTCTTGATCTCTTTACTATACATGGAAGCGATGTCTGAGCTTATGGGATGATTGAGGTGTTGTGTGCCGATGATCCATTCCGAGCACACCTGCCAATGAGTTTTGGCCTGGGATTGGTAAACCCAGTAACCCTCAATTGTGTAGCATGACCGGTTACACAACGTTCCACTGTATAGTTCTGGGGTCGGGGCGCTACACCCTACGTCCTACTTCGAGTTGTATTGCACTTGCTTGGAGAGGTTTTAGTACAAAGTGAGCTTGGCGAGCTCGAGGTGGCTACAATGGCTAGGGTTCTGTCTGAGCTCCAAGATGGTGAACTTGTGAACCCGGGATGCCTACCGAACATCGAACCCTTTGCCTGAACGGGCTCCTCCTCCTTTTATAGGTGTCTCGGGCCTCTTCCGCCCAAATGTTTGGGCGGGAAGGGCTACCACATGGCGATGAAGGAGGAGGCGCGGTGCACCAAAAAGGTGGAGTCTACCATAAAGGTGGAGTCCATGGACGCGGTCCACGGCAGGGGAGCGGCGTCACCAAAGCTGAAAAGGGGCACCGGCCAACCAGGACAGTGGCTGGCGCTGCGGAGGTGGAACGGGTCCCACGGTGACGTCGCCCTTGGAGTGTAGCTGCAGACGGTTCTCTTATCACCAAAGCGGCAATACTCGTTGTCCGCTTTGCTTGTGCTGCTTTGTTGACTCCTTTATACGTGAAAACGGCAACTGCGGCGTCGGCGTCACCGCGTGCAGGCGTGCGCATCACTCTGCACATGGGCGCAGAACCCATGTGCGCGCTACCACAGAGGCAGAGCTGATTTCGAGAGGAAGGAAGCCTCGCGAGGCAAAAGGCCTGGCCGAGCCTTCCGGCTTGGTCCTTAGCAGAACTGCTGGTGGCGTCCGAGACGCCTTCTCGAGGAGTGGCCCCTCGTCAAGAGAGAAAACTCTCGGCGAGGAGAAAAGGTCCCTCGCGAGGGAAAAACCCTCGCGAGGCTCGCCAGGCTTGGAGAGCCTGGTCCTTAGCGAAATCTTCTGAAGAATCTTGTGGGCCTGGCAGGCCGGCCCGTGGTACCCTGGTTTCCACTGTGCCGACAGACATGAAGAAGGAAATGCACAAGCGCTTTGTGCCACATCATTATGCGCGCGATTTGTACAAGAAGCTACAAGAACTCAAGCAAGGTCTCAAGACGGTCGATGAGTACTACAAGGAGATGGAGTCCACTCTCTCCCGCGCACACATTGTAGAGTCCGAGGAACAATCAATGGCATGCTTCTTGAACAGCCTCACATACCCCATCAAGAAGATAGTGGAATTCCAACCTTATGAGAACCTTGTTGAGCTCGTTCATCAAGCCATGAAGGCCGAGCGCCAAGTCACCGAAGAGCTCAAGTATGTCAAGGCCAAGTCCTTCGCCACTAGAGCTTCATCATCAACACAACCCTTGACTCAAGTCCAAGATCAAGGCAATGCCAAAAGTTCTACACCGCAACCCACTACCACCTCCAAGAAGACGACGCCCTCACCACAAGCCGCCAAGTCATATATCACTTGCTACAAGTGTGGAGGTCAAGGGCACAAGTCATTTGAGTGTACAAACAAGAAGGTGATGATCGTCAATGACAATGGAGACTATGAGTCTATGAGTGAAGATGAGTACCACGCATTGAACAAGGTGGCCACGATGCAAAGCTTGGATGACGCCGATGACTACATCTATTGTGATGGTGATCCTAACCCCACTCTAGTTGTCACTCGAGTCTTGACTACAATCAACCAAGGTGATGACGCTCAAAGATGCAACTTGTTCCAAACCAAGGCCGGCATCAACGACAAATCAATCAAGGTAATCATTGATGGTGGGAGTTGTCACAACTTGGCAAGCAAGGAGCTATGTGAGAAACTCAACTTGACGTACAAGAAGCACCCCAATCCTTACCATGTGCAATGGCTTAGTGACTCCGGCACCGTGAAGATCCAACACACGGTTCAAGTATCCTTCAAGATTGGCTCTTACGAGGACATGGTGGATTGTGATGTGGTACCCATGTCGGTTTGCCACTTACTTCTGGGCCGCCCTTGGCAATTTGACAAGGCCGCTACTCATGATGGGCGCACCAACTACTATAGCTTCAAATGGAACAATAAGATCCTAGTGCTCCGCCCAATGACTCCAAGCCAAATTATCGCCGACAATGCCAAGACAATTGTAAGAGCGCAAGAAAAACAATCCCCTAGTGAGTTGAGTGGTGAGAGAGCGAGCCACATTCACGTGAGTGAGAGCCACAAGCCAAATATGAGTGAGAAAGGGAAAAGAGTGAGTCCCGGCGTAGTCTTGTTAGCCACCAAAAGTGAGATGAGGGAAGTGAGAGCAAACCCATCCACTTTCCACTTCGTGCTCTTATGCAAAGGATATGGAAAAGACACTAACGACTTAACCCAAGTCCTTCTATCTACAGATTCAAGATCTTCCGGATGAGCTTCCTCAAGGACTTCCTCCCCTACGTGGAATCGAACATCGCATCGATCTCATTCCCGGTGCCCCCCTACCCAATAGAGCGCCATACCGCACCAACCCCGAGGAGACAAAGGAGATCGAGCGCTAAATCCAAGAACTCCTCGCCAAGGGACATGTTCGTGAAAGCTTGAGTCCGTGCGCCGTTCCGGTCATCCTCGTCCCCAAGCAAGACGACACACTCCGAATGTGCATGGATTGCCGTCCCATCAACAATATCATGGTGAGGTATCGACACCCTATCCCACGACTTGACGACATGCTAGATGAGCTTAGTGGTGCCACTATCTTCTCCAAAATTGATTTGAAAAGTGGCTATCACCAAATCCGTATGCATGAAGGAGATGAATGGAAAACCGCATTCAAAACAAAACTTGGTCTTTATGAGTAGCTTGTCATGCCCTTTGGTCTTTCCAATGCTCCTTCAACATTTATGCGTCTTATGAATCACGTCTTGCGCATTTTCATTGGCAAGTTTGTGGTTGTCTACTTTGATGACATCCTTGTTTATAGCAAATCTTTACATGAACATGTCGACCATGTCAAGCAAGTTTTGTAGGCCCTTCGTAATGCTTCACTTTTTGCCAACCTCAAGAAATGCACCTTTTGCACCGACAAACTTGTGTTTTGGGGTTATGTGGTTTCTTCCAAAGGGATTGAAGTTGACACCTCTAAGATTGAGGCAATCACAAATTGGCCACCGCCAACTAATCTTGCTCAACTTCGTAGCGCCCTTGGTTTATTTGGATTTTATCGCCGCTTTGTGAAGGATTTTAGCACAATCGCTTGCCCCTTGAATGAGCTTACCAAAAAGAATGTACCCTTCATTTGGGGCAATGCTCAAGAATCGGCTTTCAATGAACTCAAAAAGAGATTGACCGAAGCTCCTCTACTTGCTTTACCGGATTTCTCCAAAACTTTCGAACTTGAGTGTGACGCTAGTGGCCTTGGCATCGGTGGCGTCCTCATGCAATGCGGCCGTCCCGTTGCCTATTATAGCGAAAAACTTGATGGTGCTCACCTAAACTACCCAATCTACGACAAGGAACTCTATGCCTTAGTCCGTGTTTTGGAAGTGTGGCAACACTACCTTTGGCCAAAAGAGTTTGTTATCCATTCCGATCATGAATCATTGAAATATTTGAAAACCCAACCCAATTTGAACAAAAGGCATGCCAAATGGGTTGAATTCATCGAGTCTTTTCCCTATGTGGTGAAGTAGAAGAAAGGCAAGGACAATATAGTCGTGGATGCTCTTTCCCGCAAGATGATTTTACTCACCCAACTTGAAACCAACGTTTTGGGCCTTGATGACATTAAAGAACTCTATGCTTCCGATTCTTTCTTTGGTCCTATCTTTGCAAAGTGCACAATTGACAAAGGATGCGATGATTTCTACTTGCACAAGGGTTTCTTGTTTAAGGCTAACAAACTATGCATTCTCGAGTCCTCGCTCCGTTTGTTGCTTTTACAGGAATCACATAGTGGGGGCCTCATGGGACACTTTGGACGTGACAAGACACTCGCCATGCTATCTACACACTACTTTTTGCCAAGGATGACGCGTGATGTGGAGCGCTTGGTGCGCCGTTGCCCAACTTGCCTCAAAGCTAAGTCCACGTTGAACTCTCATGGTCTTTATATGCCTTTACCAATACCACACACACCTTGGTCTGACATTAGCATGGATTTCGTCTTAGGATTACCTCGAACAAAAAATGGCAAAGATTCAATATTTGTTGTTGTCGATCGCTTCTCTAAAATGGCACACTTTATTCCTTGCAATAAGACCAACGATGCTTCACACATTGCAACTTTGTTCTTTAGGGAAATTGTTCGTCTACATGGAGTGCCGAAGACCATTGTTTCAGACCGAGATGTCAAGTTCACAAGCAACTTTTGGAAGGCATTGATGGCAAAGCTAGGAGTCAAGCTACTCTTCTCCACCGCTTACCACCCACAAACCGATGGCCAAACCGAGGTGGTGAATCGAAGCTTATCAACTCTCCTTCGTGCATTAATCAAGCCAAACCTCAAAGGTTGGGAGGAATGCATACCGCACGCCGAGTTTGCCTACAACCGTGCATCCCACCGGGCGACCAAGCGAAGCCCGTCCGAGGTTGTCTATGGGTTCAACCCCAACACCGCCCTAGACATCCTACCACTTCCTCTACACGAGCGCACAGACATGGACGTCGACAAAAGAGCCGACTACATGAAGACATTACATGAGTCAACTCGAGCAACTCTAGAGGAGCACACCAAGCGCCAAGCTACCAGGATCAACAAGTTGAAGAAGCCCATGATATTCGAAGAAGGAGAACTGGTGTGGCTACACCTCCGCAAGGACCGTTTCCCGGATGAAAGAAAATCCAAGCTTGCTCCTCGCGGTGTCGGGCCTTTCAAAGTGCTCAAGCGCATCAACGACAACGCCTACAAGATCGACATCCCAACCTCCAAGTACTTGGTGCATGACACATTCAACGTCGCCGACCTATCCCCTTTCCACGGAGATGCAAGCGTTCAAGAGGATGACGAGTCGAAGACGACTCTTTCCGAAGGGGGGGGGGGAGATGATGTAGCCCCACATGTGGACAACACCATGGACACCACGCCGAAAGGCCCAATGACACGATCAAGAGTCAAGGCTCTTCATGAAAAGGTGACCTCGCTCCTCTCGGTGTGTGATCTCGACCTCCCTTTGAATGGTTTGCTACTTCATGCTGGTACCTTGTGCATACTCAGGATCCACCCGGATGATGGCCCACAATGGAGTCGAGAAGAGGTCCAAGATGATGGAGAAGGTGACCAAGAGAAGACCCCAAAGGATGGACAATGAGAAGAAGAAGGAGGCGAAGACGGGCAAACCGGCCTCCAGCCCGGCCTAGGCCGGCCCCCAGTCCGGCACCCCTCCAGTGCTGGCCGGCCTCCCAGCCGGCCTAGGCCGGACCCCAGGCCGGCCGCCCTGCCGAGACCGCCGGCCTCCCAGCCGGCCCAGGCCGGTCTCCAGGCCGGCCACCCCCCCAGAGGCCACCGGCCTCCCAGCCGGCCTAGGCCGGCCCCCAGGCCGGAGCCCCACCTGCGCCAGCCGCAGCCTCCTGCTCCTGCCGGCCTCCAGGCCGGCCACCTGACTGCACCCGCCGGCCTCCAGGCCGGCCCAGGCCGGCCCCCAGGCCGGTTCGCCACCTTCCTGCCCTGTTTTGTACTAAGACTATAAATAGCTTTCTCCTTTCCCCATTTTAGGATTAGACTGAATTTGAGACTTGTGTGAGCTATGCTCCTCCTCCCTCGTAGCTAGGGTTCCTCGTTGAGGATGGATCTTGTTGTTGCTACTCTTTCACTGAGGTGTCTCTAGTAGTGCAAACCAATCTTTCACTGCGGTGATTCTATTGGATCGGTGGACCGGCCGGTAAGAGCAATCGGTTTCAACAAGAGTAAGTTTGGCTTTGATTCTTTGATCCAAAGGCTGCCTTTTTGAGGGTTTGTTGTTGGGTGGAGTTCTCAGCAGGATTTGCTAGTTATCCTTGTGTTTTGCCCATGAATCTCCCTCGCTACCCCTCCGTGTTCTTCGTGTTCATCCCCTTTTCCACTCAAATCTGTGAAGATCGGGCCTAGCCCTACATCAATTACTTTCTTTAAAGAAAATCACCATTATAATTATTTCTCCAAAACTCCTTCTTTTTCCCGACCATGTCTCATCATGGTCCATTTATTTCCCAGCAACTCATACCACTCCATTTGGTATGGTTGTGTGACATCACCTCCACATTTGTTTCTTTTAACTTACAACTTTTCCAAAAAAAACTTTGCACATGGTCTAGTAGGGCCTCCCAACTGTCCATATCCAAGGACTCGGCTATTCAAATAGTTTTACCCTCTGCAGAGGTAGCACGCTTTTCCCTCATCCATCCGGTAACTCATCGTGTCTTCCACGTCCCGCCATACAAGGTGTATGCGAAGTTGAGCCACCGACCATAGCCTGTCCTTTGCTCATGCTAGTATAGGACCCTACCGCTACGAATTCACCATTCCCTCGACACCTAGTACAGGATCCCCCGTCGAGGAACCTAAGTGTGAGGACTCGTAGTTCTGCCCGGCGAGCGAACCCTTCAATCCCCCGTCCATCAGACGCCGGGACCCAGGTCAGGGGGTAGGTCGCCATGACCATCCCCTCATGGAACGAGGTCATCCTCGTTGTTGAGGCATCCCATACTAATATGCGCAAACTATATGACTACGCCCTTTCCCATATGTGGGTAGATGTGGTCGCACAGGTTATTGGCTGGTTGACGTAAGTACTAGGACACAATGTGCATTTTTCATAAACATCACCATTCAACCTTTCTCCACTTCCATACCGAGAATTCGGCATTCTACGTCCATCCATGGTACTTTAAAAAGGAGTTTGGAATCAATCATGTTTTTTCCCATCCTATAGTTTTAAATATCTACTCTATAATTCTACATAGTGTGGCAAAAATAGTTTTCATGCCTTTGTAAAAAGGTTTTCGAAAATCATTGACACTTTTGACTAATTCAGGTGATCAAGTAGATGAATATAAATGCAAGCTCAGTGAAGTAGCTTCCCTTGCTCAACAAAGTTCTCGGGTTCCTGCTGTTCGAATTATTCCCCCTCCTTGTAGGTTCCGGCAACGTTCTCGTCTAATCGATAAATAAACAATATAAACAATCACTATAACTAACCAAGCAAGCATCACATCACTACAATCATAAACATCACAATTAGCTACTGCACACACAAGGTAACATAATTTGAATTCAATTTAATTTAATTAACCATTATTTAATTGTGTCACAATTATGGCAGAAACTAGGGTTTCATGTTTAATTGCATAACTTATGTTCTGTTGATCACAAAAATATGAACTAAAATTCTACAGAAAGCTACTGATGTTTAGAAGACAACCCAATTGGATTTAATTCAATTGGGGTTATTAAACTCCCTATCTAATTGTTTTAATCCAGTAAGTTAATATTTTAGTTTTTTCTACAACTCAAGTTAATTTTACTCAAAATTAAATCATTTTAGGGGTAACTAACACTGATTAAATGTGATCTAACAAAATTATTCCTAACTCATTTGGATTAACCTTTATTGTTATATAAATGTTTTAGTCCAGAAATGCTTTCTGACTTTCAACAGATGCCAATTAAATAATAATGATTAATTAATTCTACAAAAATTAGGGGAGCTAAGTTATCACAGTACTAAGCTAACAAAATTGGTTTGACATTATTTGGATTAACAGAGCACCAGAAACAAACAAGTTTATATTTTATACCTCTTGTGGCATTTTTAATACTACTCTTTACTTACTAATCTAAATGAAATGAAACAACTTTGGTGAGTTAAAGAATTTCATAAGCATTCCAGAACATATTTATTTGATTTATTTGGATTCCTAGATCTCGAGATATTGATTTTTAAAGTTAATGCCAGTACTGATATTCCAGAAAAAACTAAATTAGAAAATGTTCCTATTCTGGATAATGTTCAAATTTATGACAGGTGGGGTCCATGAGTCAGTGACTCCGTGTGCGCTGGAAAATGAATAAAACGCTGACGGGTGGGGTCAGCCCGTTAGGCTAACGCCTAATCGAAGCGGTAAGTTACCGTTGAATCTTAATCCAACGGTCCGGAGCGACCGCATCGGCGACGACCGCAACTGGGCGGCGCCACCGTGCGTTCGACGGAGTGCGGCGGACGGCGGCTCACCTAGGGTGCTCGGGAAGGCTCGGGGAAGGTGCTGGAGAACGGCGGAGGCTCTGGGAAGGTGCTGGGGCGAGTTGTACTTGCTGGGGAGGGCTGCAGTGGTGGCGGCGACTCGTCGGACTTCCACGGGCACGGCCACGATCTCCGGCGAGGTCCTGGGGGCTCTCCTGTGCACGAAACAATGGGGAAAAGGGCTCGGGTGAGTGCGGTGTCAACGAGGAGTACGGTGAAGGGGTCAGTGGGGAGAGGGAAGCAGCAGCACGGCGAGTCCGTGCTCGACGCCTACCCCGGGCACGGCGGTGCCCTGAGAAGAACGAGGGCAGCAGTGGCTCCGCGGCTGCGATTCCGCCCTCCTGGCGGTTCACGAGAGGGAGTGGAGTGAGGGAGTGGGGTTGTGGCAGAGGGTGGAGGTGCGAGGCTTGGGGTGGCCAATTTATAGCCGAGCTCTGGTGTAGGGACGCGATAGCTCGCCGTAGGGGCGGTGGAGGTGTGGCTACGGTGTTGGGACAGTAGAGGGGCAAGGTTGGCTACGTGGAGGCGAGCTGCGCGAGCTCGAGGTGGGGGACGGCCTCGGGAGAGCTCGGGTGGTGCACGGCGTGCACGGTCACGGCAAATTCCCGGCGGGGGCGGGTTCGTGCTGGGCTGGGTTGTGGTTGAGTTGCTGGGGTGGCAGGGGGCAGAAGGGGTGGCGTGGGGTGATGTGGCGTGAGCTCGACAGGGGGGCGCCCTGGCGTGCTCTGTGAGCTCTCGGGCGGCGCTGGGCGTGCACCAACACGACGCACGGACGGCGGGTTCGAGCTCCTGCGGGCTGCGGTGAGGCTGGCGAGGGAGAGCAGTGAGGTAAGGGAGAGAGAGGGGGGGCCAGGCATGGGGCAGCCACGGCGATGCCACGCCATAGCCACTTGCGCGACATGGCGCGGCTGTGCGGGAGCTCTGTCCCCTACCTTGCTCATTCTCCTTCCCGACCAAATCGTCGATGCCTGGGGTGTGCAATGAGGTGAGGGAGGCTAGGATGATCGAATGGAGGCATCTACTAGCTCGATTACACACGAATTCGTCGAATTGATCTCGGATTTGGTTAATTTTGGGGATGAACATAGTTCATGTCTGCATGGTGTTCGACACAATGCTTGAACCAAGTTTAAATTCATTTTTTTGAAATTTGTTTCCACAATTGGTTTTATATATATTAATATGAATTTATGGTGCTATGATGGAATTTATTGGATAAATGCACCATAGCACATTTGGTGATTTGAAAATAATAAAGAAAGAAATAGAATTTTAGTTTAAGATTTTTAGAAATATTTTTGGAGAGGGAAAAGATGTAAGAGCAAAGTGGGAGTGATCATCATGTCACCCCACGGAATTTTCATTTTGAAAATAAATTAATTTTCTCACTTAGAGAAATTTGTGTGACACTTGTCACATGATTTTATGTGTTGATGTTTTTATTTTGTTTCTTTTCCTTTCTTCATATTTTTATTTAGAAAACACACACATCAAGCAATGAAATACATGCAATCACACATAAAATAATACAAAAATTTGTTGGCCCACATTTTTGGAATTAATAATACTTATATTAATTCTGGGATGAAGACATCGGCGACTTGAAGGAGAAGCAGATCCTGACGTTCGGCTTTAGCGTAGTCGACGTAGGTGTAGCAGGCGTGCTCCGCTCCTCCACTATCCCGGCGCGGTGTCCTCCATGTCAACGACGGCGTGGTGGTTCTCCTCCGGCTGATTGGTGGCTTTCGGGAAGGAAGAGAGGAAGAGGAGAGGAAAGGTGAAAAAGGAGGCGGCGGCGGAGAGGGGAAGTGGCTAGGGTTCTCAAGAGGAGAGAGGAGAGCGGCCTACTGCTTTATAGAGGGGCACTGGTGGCGAGGTGGCAGGAGAGGCGACGGCACGGTCGCGGGAGTGACAACGACATGCAGGCGCGTGTCTGTCCGCGGGAGACGATGGCAGCGAACCGGTTTTGGGCCGTGGGCTGCTTCGGGGCGACTTGGGCCAGGAAAAAGAAAGGAGAGGGAGAAGAGAGAAGGCTTCGGCCTGCTAGGAATTTTCAGGAATTTCCCAATTTAAACAATTGGCAAAGGGAGAAAGAAAGGAAGAGAAAAGAAAAGAGGGGAAAGAAAGGAGAGGAGAGATGTGCAAAATAAAATAGGTTTTTGTCAAAATAATATTTTGATTTTCTTTTTCGAAAAATATGCAAGGTGATATGATGCATGATGTCATGATGATGCAAAAGAAAAATAACAAACAAATCTAATTTGGGAAAAACCCCGGGACATTACAAGTCCACGTGCCTAGAGGCCATGTGTAGGTTTTGCAAAGCCGTGATTGCGGTGTTCGGTATGGAGTACCTGAGAGAGCCAACGGTTGAAGATACTGCAAGGATTTTGGCAGTCAACGAAGCAAGAGGGTTTCCTGGTATGCACGGCAGCATAGATTGCAAGCATTGGGAGTGGAAGAATTGTCCATTTGCTTGGCAGGGGCAATATAATTGACATGTTGGCGAGTGCACGATCGTACTAGAAGCTGTGGCTACACACGATATCAATGTGCTTTGTCACTCCTTCTTCGGCATGGCTGGTTCTCACAATGATATCAATGTGCTTCAGCGCTCTCCAGTGTTCTCTAGACTTTTAGAGGGCAACGCTCCAGAGGTGAGCTTTCAGGTCAATGGCCGTACATATACAACAAGGGGTACTATTTAGCTGATGGCATCTATCCGGAGTGGTCTAATTTTGTGAAGACAATCTCCAATCCTTCCGACGACAATGAAACTCCAAACAAGAAGAACATGGAGGCTCGATTTGCAAAGGAACAAGAGAGTTGTAGAAAGGATGTGGAGCGTGCTTTTGGTGTGATCCAATCTCGGTGGGCTGTTGTTCGGCACCCTGCTAGAACATGGAGCGTCAACACTATGTGGGAGGTGATGATTTGTTGTGTGATCATGCACAACATGATCATGGAGGATGAGCATGATGATAGCCTATTTGATAAAGATTGGGAGTTTGGCGGGGAGACTGTTGTGACACAGTTTGGATCGAGAACATTTGCATAGTGGATCGAGTTTCATGGAGATATGCGTAATAAGCGAGGTCACAAACAACTTCAAAAATATTTGGTTCGTCATATGTGGAATCATTTTGGGAATCAAGAGTCCTAGTTGGTACATTCTTAATCAATTTGGTTGTACTAAATTATTTGTTTTATTCAATTTGGTTGCAAAACTATTCGATGAATAATTTAATCGATTTGGTTGTATAACAATATTATTTATTCAATTTGGATGAAATCTATTTATCTACCAAAATATACAGGGGCGGACCAAATGGGTCGGCTCGTTGGGTGCAGTGGCAAAAAATGGCCGGACGGGGACGGACCACTATCCGTTTGCTGACCGAAACGGATGAAAAACGAACCCAAAACTGGTCCGTTTGGGTCGGCGCATTGGAGTTGCCCTTAGAGACGAATCGTTAAGGCCAGCCACCTTCGTTCCATGTTGAAATTGCCACGAAAATGCCACCCCGCGAGGAGTTGAGTCTTGCTGTCCAGCAGTAAAAAATAAATAAATCAAATACACCGCACCCCGCTCCTGTCCTGCACCATCCCTGTCAGAACCTTAGGGTCACCACTTGCCCTTGGCCACCCCGTCGCCACTCGGCCGAGTAGATCTTCTGCCCCTAGTCGATTTCCTCTGCCCTCCGCCGGACGACATCCTCCACTGCTCGCATTCGACCTGCCCCGACTAGCCCGGGCCGCAGTCAACTCCTCCCCGACCTGCCCTGATGAGCATGTCACCCAAGCTTCTCTGACTAGCCTCGTCTTCAACTCATCCCCGACGAGCTGCGTTATGTTTGCATAACTTCATTCGTGATAGTAAGCTATATGGTTACCATTTCGACAGGTTTGAGCTAGGCCCATGGCGTCATGGGTGCACTACGACACATCATTGGTGAAAGTTTGGTAGCTTGAGGAGTTACTATTATTGTAGTTTCAGAATCAATATAACATTTTTTTATTTTGACATGTACTGACTTATACTATCGTCACCATGTTTTTATTATAATCTGCTTTTTCATATTTTTATTTCATTTCTAGCTTATTATTTCATTTCTAGCTTATTTTATACCAAAAACTATTATACGTAAGATTTCATCGTTGGGATGTTACTGACATCTCACAACTCAACACAATAAATAGGCCAAAATTCTAGAAGCTTAAAGGATTTTGTCACCACAGCTTCTCCCCATCAAAATCCATAAGCCGACTTAGGATAGGTGTGGGTGTTTCGGCCTGTACAACTAGAAGTGATGCAATTCGCGGTGATCTCACTCAAAGTAAATGACCTAACTGTTTCCGGATATCCAATTCGGCTCCCATGTCCAGATGCTCCCTATATATGGACCGACAACATGCACCACCAAGATTCGTTCAAGGCAATGTATTCCCAGCAGTATTTCAGTTAGTGTGACCTTTTGGTACAGTACAAGGGCCCATGTCCTACAAAAATAAATTCGGTTGTTACCGTCACAACCTTAACGGTACATACAACAATTGATTTTCTTGGTCTGCCTTACACGTTCATGCTCCACTCCACTGCTCTTGCCTCATGTGCTCACCAAGCCAAAAACATCTAGATCCATCACCTCCTCCGATCTCTCTCCCACCGATGAGCAAAGAGGATCCCGTCATCTCCTCCCTCTTTCGCTCCGGCCGGATCGGCATGTGGGGGCTAATCCGCGGTCATGTTCTTCGCTCGTCCACGCCCATGTTATCGATCCCCATCCCCACTGGTGGGGAAGCTAGATTGTCATTGTGTTGCGCGCCATGACTAGATCGAGGCATCCTAGATTGCGTCGCGGTCGAAGCGCAGCACATAAGAGCAACTCCAGCCGTTGGCCCCCCCAGGCCGAATTGCCGGCATTTTTTTGGGCCTGCTGGGGGGGCGCCGGCGGAAAAAAACGACCTGGGGGCGGGCCGATTCCCAGCCGTGTCGCCCCCCAACCCGGCGTTTTCCGGCGAAAATAATCATAGAACCCCATTTTACTAGTAAATCCATTATTTTTAAAGCAAATTTATCATTTGTATCAAATAATTCGATAGAAAAATTATTACAAATTGTTTAACAAATCATAAAATTTAAAACAAGTTTTTAAAATCAAATTACATAAAACCTAGACCTCGCCTTTGCGCCTCCACAGGTGCTCCACCAGATCTTGCTGCAATTGCTCATGAACTACTGGGTCTCGGATCTCCTGACGCGTTGCAAGGTAGGCAGTCCATGATTTCGGTACAGGAAGACGCTCGCTCTCCTCTGGATCCTCGCCCACGAGAGGACCCTGTCTAAAGTATGGCACCTTCTTCTCCTTCTCATCTACTGGATACTTCCGCTCGCTCTCAATGATCATGTTGTGCAAGATCACACAACAAGTCATCACGTCCCACATCTGATCTTTCGACCAGGACATAGCGGGATACCGGACAACAGCAAATCGAGCTTGGATCCCACCAAATGCCCGCTCGACATCCTTCCTGCAAGCCTCCTGACACTTGGCAAACCAAGCTTGAGCCGTCTTCGGCACAGGGTTTGAGATGGTTTTCACAATTGTTGACCATTTTGGATAGATACCATATGCCAGGTAGTATCCCTTGTTGTAATGGTGCCCGTTGATCTCGAAGTTCACCGGGGGAGCAATACCTTCAACAAGTTTGGAGAAGATAGGCGAGCACTGCAGGACGTTGATGTCGTTGTTTGATCCTGGCATTCCAAAAAAGGAATGCCAAATCCAGGTATCATACGAAGCCACTGCCTCAAGTACGACACTTCAACCGCCTTTGTGCCCTTTGTACATCCCCTGCCAAGCAAATGGACAGTTCTTCCATTTCCAGTGCATGCAGTCGATGCTTCCTAGCATCCCAGGAAATCCTCTTGCTTCATTCTCGGCTAGGATCCGAGCAGTGTCTTCAGCAGTGGGTGATCGCAAATATTTAGGTCCAAATGCGCCAATTACGGCTCTGCAGAACCTGTAGAAGCACTCAAGGATGGTGGATTCGGCCATGCGCAGATAGTCATCCTGCGAATCAGCTGGAGCTCCATATGCAAGCAATCTCAATGCGACCGTGCACTTCTAGAGCAAGGAAAAACCAACCGTACCGGTGCAATCCTTCTTGCAAATGAAGTAGTTGTCAAACTCTCGGACGCCATGCACAATCTTAAGAAAAAGGTGCCGATTCATCCTGAAACGGCACCGAAATGTCTTCTCGCCGTGTACTGGATCGTCGGCGAAGTAGTCGGCATATAGCATGCAATACCCCTCGGCACGCTGGCGTGCCTTGCTCTTGCGCCGACCTGGTGCCGAACCACTGCGCTTCGGCTGTGCATCGGCGTCGGACAGGCCAACGAGACAGGCGAGCATCAGCAAGTGCTCTTCGTCATCGGCGGCGGCAGAGTCGGCTTCCTCGTCCAGCAGAGCGGCGAGCATCTCCTCATCGTCGGAGTCCATCGAGGCAAAGCGTTGAACACCTCGCGGGCAGGGTGGAGGCGGATGTGCGCGAAGCTTGACCGCGACGACGATTCTCGGGTGGAGGTGGATAGGGCAGGGAGGGGGATACGGCAGAGGGTGTCGTCGCGGTGGTTGGCGGTAGTTTTGGTGGCGAGCTCGCGGCGGAAGGGAGGAGTTGGTGCCGGCGACGGGGACAAGGAGAGGAGGAAAGGACGAATCTGTTGGTGGAAAGGTGCGTTCTCTTGCCGACAGGGGGGCCCGCGCGGTTTTCCCCTTTCACCGGCGCCCCCAGGCCGAACCCAGCGCGCTGGGTTCGGCCTAGGACGCCAGATAAAATTTGGCCCAAATCCGGCGAAAAACGAGGCCTTGGGGGGGTCCTGGGGGCGCGACTACGAGGATAATGGACCGCCGGCGTCGAAAAGTTGTCCTGGGGGGGCTTCATGGGGGGACGGCTGGAGTTGCTCTAAGCCGTGGAGAAGACGAAGTGGCTGAGTTCACCAGATTTGGCCCGGCCTGGGATCCCCGTTCACCGGATCAGCACGCTGACGACTCATGTTGGGCTCCTTTTGCACAGAACCAGTCATACCAGATACGGCCACTACTAGGGAAAAGCTTACCCGTGGCGCACCAGTTTTTGTTACCCGTGGCGCAGGGCCCTGCGCCACGGACTACCACGCCACGGGTAACACTGCAGGCGTGGCACAGGTGCCCCGGTGCGCCACGGGTAACAAATTAGCCGTGGCGCACCTCTGCACCCTGCGCCACGGCTAACTTGCGCCACGGCTAAGCCACTGTGTGCGCCACGGGTATGCCTATAGGAAATTAAAAAAAAAGCGCTGCCGCCCGGGCCGTGCGCTCGCGCGAGCTTGCCGGAGAGCTCTCGAGGCCGGCAGGGGCGAGGCGACGACGGAACCACGGCGGAGGAGGAGCGGAGCCTGGGACGGGAGGAGGCCGACGGGGAGGATGAAGGGCGGGCAGAGCTGGCGTTAGTGCGGGGGTGGGGGTCTTCGTCTCAGACCACGTCGGCGGCGGCGCGCCGGGGCTGTGCAGGGCGGGGGCTTCACGTCGGAACTGGGCTGTGGGAGGCTTCGCCTCGGGGCCGTCGCTGTCCTCGACTCGGGGAGCTCCGTGCCGGAGCTGGGCAGGCAGGGAGGCTGCAGATGTCGCGGGGGGGCTTCGCCTCCAGAGCTCCGCGCCCGAGTCATCGCCGTCCAACGCCTCAGGAGCTCCGTGCTGCGCCGGGCTGTCGCCGTCCTTCACCTCGGGGAGCTCCGCGCTGGAGCAGGGCAGTGAGGTTGGGGGCTCCTTTTCCAGGCCGTCGTCGGTGCTCACCGGTGAGAGTTGGATGGAGGAGAAGGGGGAGAGGCTTGGAGAAGTGGGGGCTAAGGTTGAGGAGATGCCCCCTCTCGACCAATCAGAGACAAGAAAGGACAAGCACACGGATTGTGTGCTAGTTTAAGTCGTTGTGAACCGTCGGATCGTTGGGAGCCGTCGGATCGTGGTGTTGCCCCCCCATATTACCCGTGGCGCATCTCATAGTGGTGCGCCACGAGTATTATAACTACCCGTGGCGCACCATCTCTTCCATGCGCCACGGGTAAGTTTTATTTATTTTTTCTGGCCAGAAAACTTAAACTTCAAAAAAATAGGTGTTCCCTTTCGAATTTGGATTGGATGTGGGTTTTCTGTAGTTTTTTTAAGGTATTACACGTCGAAATCTGAGTTCGTACGCAAAAGTTATCGCCGTTTTACTCTTCCATAATGTTTTTTTGCAAAATACGTCAAAATTCATATTTCATATTTTTCCTAACAACTAGGTTACGTAACATAACCACATCTCAAAGGATTTTATTTTTTGAATTTTTTAACATTTTCTTTTAGCCTTTTAAAACTGAAAAGGCGATCACGGGGGGGGGGGGGGGGGGTGCATGGGAGCACAAAGCAGTGAACATACCCGTGGTGCACCACTATTTCGGTGCGCCACGGGTAAGTGGTTACCCATGGCGCACCACTATTTTGGTGCGCCACGGCTATGTGGGGTCAAAATTTGGCCCCGAGACCATTATTTTGGTGGCGCATTGGAATAAGGTGCGCCACGGCTATACTCTTACCCGTGGCGCACCGAAATAGTGGTGCGCCACGGCTAAGGAGGGTGCCCCTCCTGTCAGCCCAACCTGCACTTTGCCGTGGCGCACCACAATTTTGGTCGCCACGGATAATGTCCTACGCGTGGCGCATCAGTGTCTGGTGCGCCACGGCTATATACTCGTGGCACACCAAAATAGTGGTGTGCCACGGCTAAGTAATCTACCTATAAGCCTTTTCCTAGTAGTGGGCAATGTCATAATCATCCCGTGACTCTGTCGTCCACCTCACCATCATGGCTACTAGCAGTGACCCATTGTGGCGACTGCAGTTCTGTACACTTTTTCTCGTATTTCTTTTTTAAAACTGTAGGCCGAGGGCCAGCGTTAAGTTAATAACGCCACATTGGCGGAAGATACAAGGGTGCACAACCAGAATACGACCAACACCTAACACACACAGAGATAAAGCTGGAAGCACAAGGTGACCAGGCACTGGAGGTAAGCCGGGTCAAACAAAAATGTCATACACAAAGCAAGAAGCTCCTAAGGAGAACTACGCCGATGAAGAAGAGTAACACGCTGGCCGTCGGAGCATTGTCGTCCCGCCTTTAATCTCTGTCATCGGAGGGAACCCCTGTCCCTAGACAAACAAAAGACGCCATAGTCGGCGGGCCAGAGCTCACCCTAGAGCTCGGGTTGGCGCACCAACATTGTATCCCGCCAAGACACGTGCACCACCAACACAAACATCGCCTCCACGAAGCTTCACCGCCATAATCGAAACACCTCCGTCGACAGAGAAGCACACTGTGGGCTAAAAAACGACGCCTTCAAGACGGACGCGACACCAAAACAATTCCGCCGCCGCCCGATCTGAAGGGATCGAGGGTTTTCACAAGGAGCAACAAGATGGATAGGGAGGAAGCCGCAACGGCATCTTCAGGAAGAAAGCGACGCCCATGGGCATCGTCGCCGCCGGCCCTAGACATGTCGAGCATGTTTTCATCCCGGCAAGAAGTTCGTATCCGAACCCGAGAGTGGCCAGCCAAACTACTGCCACTCCCACAACAAGCCACTTCCCAGTTTTCACGCCAGCCCCGCGACTGTAAGCACCGGGCAGCACCCGAGCCGTGACCCCTGCCGGAGCACCACGGCTCCCACCGACCAGGGCCGCCGCCCTGGCATCCAAAGAGCCCACCCTCGCCCGTCCTCAAAGAAAATAGGCTGCTCGCACGTGGCTGGCTACCCCAGCCACCACAATAAGCATAACTGCACGACCACCTGCCCATGTCTTCTTCCACGTCATCCTCACCGCCTTGCTCCTCCCCAACACACGCCACAGGATGCACGGGAGGCAGCCCACCGGTCCGTGAGAACGCCCCGAGTGGCCAGGAACCGCCTAAGTAGCCCACGATTTGAATCTGCTCGATCTGGATATGGAGGCAGAGGCACCACCGGGCAACACCAAGCACAGGCCCCGTAACATCCCAAACCCACCCCCGGGTCGGGTCCGTCACCCATCATCAAATTGCTTTGAGCCAAGCATGCTTAACGTCGGAGTTATTTTCAAATGAGCTTCCGGAAAAGAAGTTGCAACTTGTTGATATGAGTATCCTATCAATCCTATTCAGCCCTGAGCTAGGATCTCACAGCCCCCCTGGCCTTGGAGGAGCATTCCCTTGGGTGTATCTGGCAGCCTACCTCGCCATCAGCCGGAGAGCGCCTCAAAAAAGATGTCGTGGGGGCGGGGGGGGGGGGATGCGAGGCCAAAGAGGAGGAGAGAGTAGATTGCAGGGTTGGTGTTGGGGGGATACTTTCCGGGTAGGCCCATGGAGCCGGAAAATGGACCCGCCAAGACCATGAAGGCCCAAGTCAGGTTACACTTCAAGCAACATGGGCTGGGCTAAGGACAAGCTGGCAAGCCCGTCACGAGTTAGCTGAAGAGGAAGGACGCTGCAAGACTGGAGTCCTCATGGAAGACGAATTATCAACTTGGAAGGCAAGGACCTAGAGTAGGACTCCGTATTCATGTGTAACAAATGTCTGGAACTTTGGATTAAGAATTGGTGGAATACCCGGCAATCCGGAACTCTCTTAACCGATATTCAAGAGAAAAGGATTCTAGAAAGATTCATAGAATTAGAAGAACTTTCTCTCTTGGACGATATGATAAAAGAGAAACTAAAGACACATGCACAAAAACCTCTTATAGGGATACACAAGGAAATAATACAATTGGTCAAAATGGATAATGAGTATCATCTCCATATCATTTTGCATTTCTCAACAAATATAATATGTTTGGCTATTATAAATTTTGTAATGGCAATAGGAATGATATTAACTCCTATTTATTTATTATCTATGTTACGCCAGATGTTCTATGGATACAAGCTATTTAATGTTCCAAACGAAAATTTTGTGGATTCACCACAACGGTGCCGTCCATGGATAAAATTATTTCGTGGATTGGATTTCACAGACTTGAAGGTGAGTGAGACAAAACTCATTCCATTCCATGAAAGAGTATGTGCAATCACCAATGCGACCACGCCGACTTGGATTATACATGTCTAGAGAGGGAAGTCAATTTGATCCTATGTTGCTTACCAACGAAATCACAGCGGAAAACGCGGCAGATCGTGCCTTGGAGTTACAAACAGCTCGAGTCGCCTTGGAAAAGCAGTTAGCGGACATCGCAGAAACTAGTCGGAGGATGACAGAGGAACAAGCTCGTGTACAGTCCGAGGCCCAAGCAGTGCGTAACCGCCAGGAGGAGCTTGCCTCGGTTTAGCATAGAAGGACAAGGAGTCGGTTGCATGATGGAACCAACATAGATCCAACAAACCTTTTTCAGACGCCTACGGGCCCAAACATGGTTACAAGAGTTGGAGGATCAACACCTAGGGAAGGAACATGACCTCCACCGCCGCCCGAAGGAAACAGAAGAGCACCCGGAGGAGGAGCCACAGGGCCAAATTGACAACCACCAGAAAGAGGAGTCGGAGCTGGTGGCATGGGACCACCACCGCCACCGCTGCAAAGGTTCCACACGCTAGCAGGACACTATTCAAAACCAATGGACAATGTGTACGCAGCTACTATGGCCTTGGAGCGAATCCTAATCCAGCAAACACCAATAGGACGTGAGGCGCAGTATGCCATTGATATGCTTAAAACAACAATTGCTCATCAAGCACTTTACCCCAACTTCACAGATGCAAGCCGACTTCACTCGACTCCGTACAATTCACAAACGAGGAGCCGAGACGATGAGTCACAACCGCCGGGTTGACAAGCGCAAGGCACCGCGAACAGGCAAGGAACCTACCACGTGTACCGACTCGCTCAGAAGCTCAAAGGATTGTAGACGAGGCGAGAAACAGAAGCGAAGCTCGCATGGCAGGAGACAGGGGAGCACCACCAGCAGGAAAACATATGGCATTGATATAAACAAGCATGGAACGATAAGAAATTATCAATACGTTTGACATGTATCAGCATCCCCAAGCTTAACTCCAACTCGTCCTCGAGTAGCTAAGTGATAAAAAGAATAATTTTTGATGAGACATGCAACCAAAATAATCTTGATCAAGATAGTAATGTAAAGCACATGATATGAATGAAGTGATGCAAATCAATTGTCTATAGTTGAGAAGAAGCAAATAATGAGTAACCAAATTGCATCATCCAAGCAAAAACCTTTCATGAATAGTACTTTGGAGACATGAAAGCATTAAGATTGGCATAATTTGTTAGTTCTCAAGCTCATGTTTCCTTGTCAAAAGTATTTGAAGCCAAAACAAAGGAAGATGCAAGTTTCAGCAAGGCTTCAACTTTCAATATTCTTATCTCATGGATAAAGTCAATACAAAGAATCATGATTAGCCATAAAGATATAATATAATCAACTGTACCCAGGGTCAACACAACATGTTTGCTTTGTGGAGATAGAGAGAGAAAGGAAAACTGACTCAACATAAAAGTAAAAGAAAGTCCCTTCACAGAGGGAAGCAGGGATTAATCATGTGCAAGAGCTTTTTAAGTTTTAAAATAGAAGCAAAACAATTTTGAGAAGTGTATGCTTTCATCAACGAATCTATACCAAAGAAATTGTCGAGTGTCGAAAGGCGGACACTAGAGAGTTCGGCGTGCTCTCCTGTCGTTATTTGGCAGTGGGGCACAAGGGATCTCCTCCGTCGCCTTCGCCGAACTCGATGACATTGTTGATGTTGATGCCTTTGGGGAAGAAACGCAAGAGAGGTGGCACACACAGAATTTTACCCAGGTTCAGGCCATCCAGAGATGAAACCCTACGTCCTGCATGTCTGATCTAGCATTGATTTGGTGGTGGACATTAAGTACAAGTGGATGAATCTACTCTCTTCCACGAATGTCTCTCCTTCCTGGGGACTACCTCTCTCCTCTCTCCTTCTTCTCTTCTGGTATCTGTTGTTCTATGTTGCCAACTGTCTCTGGTTTCTTCATGCCATCGTCCTCCGCCTTGTCGTCGTCGTCGTTCTGTCAAGGGCGGAGCTCCCTTTATAACTGGAGGAGGCCCTCCACTCGCCCAGGCTGCATGCGTGCCACGCCATCTGGTGGCATGTAACCGCGGTGAACAAGTGGCGGGTGACGTGGGGTTACCACACCAAATCCCTCGGAGGTCATCCTCGGGTTGAGAGAAGAGGAGAAGATGGTGGTGTTAGTAGATTCGTCGGCTGACAAGCATGGTTTACCCAGGTTTAGGCCCCCGAAGGTAAAAGCCCTACGTCCTGCTTGTCTGGTATTGATTGATGAGGTTACAGCGGGGCTACAATGGTGAGATCGAGAGATGCAATCTTGCTAGGGTTCTGGTGGCTGGTTTTCTGCGTGCCCCTAGCCGGCGGCCCTCCCATCCCTTAAATAGTGGGGCTGGGTCTCGGGAATCCTCTACCTACTAGGGTTACAACCGACCTTGGTTCTGCCTAGTCTTGGGCTTGTTTCCTTCGGTACGGGCCTTCCTTCCGGCCTTGTCTCTCAGGCCACGATGATGTTTGAACACCAGGTAGCCAAACCGTGGGGCACCCGAAGGGTACACCCACGTCAGCAGCCCCTGAGGACTGATAGACTTCAAAGAGTCTGACAGGGACTCCATCCTTAGTCAGGTGTTCAAGTAAGGTTGTTTTCAACATTAGATATTATGCTTCGTACCCGTTTCGCAGGGCGCTTTAGTCGTGGGATGCTTGACGTGGCAGGCCTGGTGCACTCGACAGTATCGGGACCAGTTAAGTGCTCTTGGGCACAAACTCTACCAGCCTACATCAGACTCGAGTCCCCGGGCTCGAATCCGGAAGCTTGACCATTCGACTGAGGCCATATTTGAGGTCTCATAGAGTCGAACTGAGCTTATAGGGTACCCAACGCGTTGTAACGCCCCGACCCCAGAATTATACAGAGAGGCTATGTAACCCTCAGGCTATGCTACACAATCGAAGGCAATGGAATTACCGCTCCCACGCAACACATCGATCGTGCCATAAACACTGGCATAGCTATCAATGTATAAAACAGAGATCAAGACTTGTGGAACAACTGGCACATCATAGACTCTACGACACGAAATCATATAGCAACTCATATATGAGAAAGATACAAATTACACAAAGAAGGGATCACAGACCCAACAATACATCAAGCGGAAGCGAAGTAGTTGTCTAGTACAACAAGATCCAAATATATGGCCTAAGAGGCCTACAGATAAACAGTCCCAGCCAGCTTGTTCCACGGTCCCAAGCTGCCACCTGGGAACCCCGAACTACTCGTCGATGTCCAGGAAGAAACCACCTGTCTGCTCGGTGTCCTCCTCCTCTGAAACAAATTATAAAAGCAGCAAAGAGAGACTGAGTACGACGTACTCGCAAGTTTAGTAGGGCGATATAGGCCCAATGCTGACGTAGGCTCTAAAGCTGTATGTAGGTATTTTTGCACAAAGCTAGTTTTCCTTTATAAAAGACATAAGTGACTCAATGGCATCGTCTATTCAGAATGTTTGTCGAAAGGGGATAAGAGAGTAAACTTTCATATTCGGTTCTCATCGAACCAATTGTAACCAGAAACATCTCATCACCACCAAAGGCACTCCGTCGAATCACCCTCAAGGAAATAAACCTTTTATCACACGTTGTAATGCAACCTTTAGCTGCCAAGTTTTAATTAGGTTAAGATTCTCTATGGTCTCGTATATCCGTTTCCAAGTCGTCCATAACCGCGGACACGGCTTTGCGAAAAGATTAAACCCTGCAGGGGTGTACTAATTTACCCATTGGTACCGTCCGGCTCACCTGATTGGCCCTCTTCCGGGGAAGGCCGGCGAGTGGGCGCGGTTAAACCTTTACCTCGCATGAGACTATCCAAGAGTCATCTGTGGCCACAGGGCAAGTTCAGTGCCTATTTCAACACCCTGCCCCATCGCCACGTCCTAAACACCACCGTCCTCATCATTCCTTTTTCCACCCACACACTCACACGCAAATGGAAATAGCAAACTAGAGGACCCTTGGATACGCCCGTACAAGTTATTCAGTTAGTAAGGAGCCCATACCCCCACCAATGGAAGCACGCTCGATCTTGAGTCCAGAGACAAGAACTCGTACCTAGGGACAAGAATGAGGCAACCCACCATCCCTGATGGCAACTCATCCAAGCATTTTAAGCATTTTAATTAAAGAACCACAAGTAACCACCATGTCCGACATTCCATCAACATCAACATCATGGAATTAAATCAACGGACAAATTAACATTTAATTAAGCATGGCTAAGCATAGCTAAGCATATATATGCAACAACTATATCATTGTCTCAGGCCGACACATCAAACCTATGGTTCATAGGTAGGGATACAGGTATTGGTTCGGGGAAAACATGCATTCATAGGATACTCTAGTATTGACCAAAATTTTCATTGTAATCGAATGCAATATTATGGTGGATAAAAATAAGTTTATAAAACAATAGGATGCTAGATGCCAAGAAGGTTAGGTTATCTCTTGCCTTGCTACTGGGGCGTGTAGTACGACTCGTCGGGGTAGGTAGGGTTAACCTCCACTCCGGAATCTATCGATACCCAAAATAATAACAAAGGAACAAATAAATAACATGAAGCCAAGGTGCAATGCACAATCATGATTACATGTCAAATTTATGCAAAGATATCATCATATGATTTAACTAACAATATTAAATGGAGTGCCCAATAATTATTACAATTATTTGGAAGCAACCCCATATTTACCTTAGTGATCGCTTTGCTTATAATTTATTACATTACTAAGAAATGTCTCAAATATGCATGAACATGACAAGATTAAAAAGGTTTTGTTCTTCCGATCATTTTGGTACCTCATTTGTGAATTTCAAAGTACCGATGAATAAATATTTGTGATCATGATGTAATATTAGCATGGTTTGATAGCATTTAACATGCCGATCACTTTGATATTTTATTCACAACTTTTCGTTAATTATTTCTCAAGTTATGAATTTTTCCAGATTTGGTATTATTTATGCCATTTTAGGATTTCCTAAATAGAGGAAAAAATATTTACTCAAAAGAACATGGAAATGTTACCAATAGAAAGGTATTGTTTTTCAGAACAATTTGGTATATCATTTGCTAAATTTGGACCAATATTTAAATAGTTATCAATTTATTTAATTTATTTAAAAAAATAACTTCTTTTACTGTTTGGGCCGGCCTCCAGATCGGCCCAGGCCAGGTTTCCAGGCCGGGCTGGTGTCTGAGACGGCCGGCCTCCTAGCCGTCCCAGACCGGTGCCTAGGCCGGGCCGGTGCCTGAGTCTGCCGGCCTCCCGGCCGGCCCAAACCGGAGCCCAGGCCGGGCACCTGCCTGAGGCTGCCGGCCTCCCGGCCGGCCCAGGCCGGTGGCCAGGCCGGGCGCACCGGGGCGGCGCACGGCGGTGACCGTGGCACTGTGGCTCACGGACGCGGCGAAGCAAAGGGGGAGGGAGAGGGAGATGATGTCCCGGAGGACTAGAGGCTCACCAGGAGCGCGTAGGCGTGGTCGGTGAGGGTCGGGGTCGACCACGGCGGCCGGAATTTGTAGAGGACGAGCGCGGCAAGCGGCGGACGGTCGTCAGGAAGACGAGATCGATTAGCTCGGTTCCGCGCCTCCCAGCATGCGTGCGACGGTGGTGGAGGTAGAGGGGGACGTGGGGAAGGAGTTGACGCGCACCAACTCGTCCGGGACGGCTCGAAGCGACGGCAAGCGCGAGCTCGAGCTCGGCGACGAGTCGAGCAAGAGGAGGGGAGAGGTAGGGAAGCAGGTGGAGGGGAACGGGGGGAATCGACCGCGGGGGAGCAGGTGGAGGCGTCTTTGACCACCGGGGGTGGGGGGGGCACGGCACACGCGGGGCAGCGAGCCCACGGCGGCATGGGCGCCCCGGCATGGCGCCAGTGCCTGAAGGCACTGTGGCGACAGGAGGGAGACGGCAAGTTTGCAAACCCTCGCACCCGTCTCAATTTTCTTTATTTGCAATTTGGTCCAGCAGTAGTTTAGTGAATTTAATTGAGGCCCTAAAACATTTTCAAAAATTCTGCAAAAATTCATGTGGGCTCCACTTAACATTTAGAGCCTCCACAAAAATTGCTGTTGCAAAATAAAATGTTTTGGACAACCTTTGTTCACAGTTTTTAATTATAATCATTTTTGACAATTTCAAAAATGTATTTATTTGGAGCACTTAAGCATTTCCAAAAATAATGAAATTATTCATGGAGGCTCATAATATAACAAAGAAGCGCCCCATAATTTTATTTTGAGTTTTTGGAAAGTTTAACTTGGTTTCCAAAAATAGAAATTGAATTGAACCCAATTGAATTCTCAAATTTATTTATTTGCTTGTTAAGAATTTTAGCCTTTTACAATTATTTATAAAATATATCCTTGAGCTTCCTGGACAAATTGGAGGCTCAAGAACAATTGGTTTTGCCAATTTGAGTAATTGCATTGAGGTTGGAGATTTTTTGGATTTGTATTTGTTTCCTTTTAATTGCTTTCCAAACTTGCTTTATTTTAAATTAGTAATTTAAATGGATGCCATGATGCAATGTTTGCAAAGCAAAAAGTGAAAATTTGGCCCATATTTTAGGGTACCAAACTGGGGCTGTTACAATTCTACCCCCCTTACAGGAATCTCGTCCCGAGATTCTAGAGTAGGAAGAGGAATGAGGAAAACATGCAACTCTTAACTTCAACGATCTTCTCGATCCCACGATGATCTTCCTTGTTGCGGACTTAGGATAACCAGCATGACATGTCGATGCGGCAGAAAGAACAGAAGATAGCTTAAGGTGACGTGCAGAATGAACTTTGCCCAAAACTATAAGCCATTGAGGAAAGACTAGGAACAGCTTGACCAAACAAAGGTCGAGCAGATCATCGGTCAACCGATGAATTGTCCAAGGCCATGACAATACTTCAAACCACCCCGATGAATAGACCGTAGAGAATTGAAGCACCGAGAGGAGAAAGGACATTTTCTGGACTCCAAGATTTCAACATACCAGATGTTTCCATAAGGTTGGAAGATCAGCTCTAACGAGACTGATGAATTGACCTAACATCCGTGGGATTGGGCAAAACCTTGGGTTCACCTAGGAGGGAAAGAGATCGCATTGATCGACCGTTAGATAGAGAGGTAAAACCTCATAAACAAGCTAGTGCCACGAGATAGATGGAGTAGGAGGATTGACCGAGGGACATTTAGTAACTCCATTGTAAGATTCTCCTTGAGGTTCTAGATGTCACACTCCGGCTTCGGAATAGCCTTCAATCGATCATCGATCAAAGGTCGTACTTGACAGTAGAGAAAGGCTATAAGGGAAAACTCCTAGGGTAAATTACACATGATCCTCATAGATAGTAGTTGATGTTAAGGATTTAAGAGAGTCTGTCAGCAGATCTTCCGGTGAGGTGCTTGAACCACAACATCGGACTTGTCGGGAATACAAGTAGGCCTAGATCATACTCCTTGATAAACACCAACCATCATTTCTGATTGAGGTTCAGATTTGGTTAGGGGTACAGGTATTTCAGACTTGACATGTCCGAGGAAGGAGTTTGCTAAAGTTAACCGATAGATAGGTAACTAGATTCACAAGCTCTGAGCTACAATGTCAAGCTCCAGAACTCGATCGAGATTGGGAAAACCATGGGGTCATGATTAATAAGAGAGAATTGAACCAGCATGTCCTCCAATCACCGAAGCACAACTGAGTCCTACTTGGGAAACACCGGTAAGATACTGAGATTTGGCAACTTCTTATTCAAGAACAAAACGGACAGTGGCATACATGATGTATTTAGAGAACTGGAGGCAACAACCTACCATCTCAACAACAATCCGCACATGCGTGACCAACTTGTGATTTAACCCGAGGAGACAAGTGAACTTCACTCGGATCCACAGCGACAAAAGTCACTGGTTGCGAGAGAAACTTGCTTTTCAAGGAAAAAAGATGTGGTCTTTAGAGTTTCGACATGAATCTAACTCGTTGACCGAAGGTGTGCACCTGAACGAATGCACTTGGCAACACAAACAACTCAGCTCGAGGATATGATTACCAATCATGCTAAGAGTGCCACCAAGGTCCGTGGAGTTCCAAAGTAATAAAAATTGCTAAGAATATCCGATTACCACAAGGATATACATCCTCAACATTCTCGAGCCCAGGTATCTCGGAGGTAGATGGATAAGGAAGGGTAAGAGCATCACTTTATCAAGTACGTCATGAGACCAAGCACGACCTCTTGATATAAAAGAGTGTGACACTCCAAGGTGGAACGGAACAAAAGCTAGACAAGCTCTTACTCCGCGAATCACAAATCTTTGACCTGGTCCGAGAAATGGACAAGGTACCGGAGTTTGTTTCTCCTGACATCCCGAAGCGGAATGCCTTGACGAACCATTAGAATAACATGCATCAGAACACCCCAATGCACGATAAATCTTGACTGTCAGCAGACAGATAGATGGCGGACAACAGATTTAGCTTAAGGAACGGCTCACACCAATTCTAAGATATTGCAGAAACCCTTGTTTGCACTCTTCCGACAACTAGTGCCGAAAGGGTTTCATGAACGAGTGTTATTGGAGGAATCACAGACATTGATGGGCCACTCGCTAGGAGCAACCTTGTCGTGATCCAGATAGTTCCATAACTGAGAGTTTAGCTAAAGCTATTGACAGATAAGAGCGTTGCTGAGCAAATCAATTACGGCGGCAACCTCGAGTTTTGAAGACTAACTTCAAATTTTGCCAACCTGATGTAGGGTTTGACAATTAACATCAGGGTTCAACAGAAAAGATCTTGGGTTAAAGATCAGCTTCATGCACCGGGACTCACAATAGCATAATGCTCACAAGGGAGACAACCCTCATGAATCATTACACCAGAGCCCTAGCACAATCCGGGACCTTCGGTTCAAGATCTTGGCTAAAGCAAAGGAATGTCTTGACGAACAGCAGTACTTCCTCTCTTCGGGATTTAAATTTAGCAGACGAGTAGAACTAACCGGTAAACTAAAGGTAGAAGCCAACCCCATGAACCTAGGTTAGAATTTCAGCCGAGCAGAAGAACTGTTAAATCAAATAGAGGTAAGAGATCAGAGTAGAGCGAGTTGGATAAGGAGTAAAAAGAATCCTAAGAGGGTTTTCACAATTCATTTTTAGGTTAAAAATAATTTTCTCGAACTAGACTCGACATCGACCAATAGTAAGGGTTTCCTACAGGCATTCCTGCTCTGATACCAACTTCTAACGCCCCAACCCCGAAATTATACAGAGAGGCTATGTAACCCTCAGGCTATGCTACACAATCGAAGGGCATGGAATTACCGTCCCACGCTGTCGCAACAGTGGAACATGGGGTTCCTGTAACATCCCAAATTTATAATAAGAATTAACAAGACCCAAAATTCAGAACCAACAAAAACTTTTTTGAAATACTTCACTATTGATTTTGTTTTCCTATATATTGTTCTGCTTGACCTTGTGTGACTTGTTGTTTAACTTGTTTGACTAGTAAATATTAGTCTAAGAACTCAACCCAAGTAAAAATATATTAAACTTGGTGCTCATGTTATGACAAGAGTAGATTCCATATATCTTTTTCAATCTTATTTTGGCCAAAGTTTATTCCAATGATGTTTGATTTCAGCAACAAATAAAATACCCTTTAGTTGAGAAAGTCAAAGTATTTCCAAAATTATGTGTTACCAAAAATATGGAGATCTATATGTTATCTCCTATCTAAAGCTAACCATGATATTTTGCATGTATATGCAACTCCCATTTTATAAACCCTGATTTCCACTCCATTTGAAAACAACTCTAGTGGGAAATATATTACCCCACATATTTCCTTTCTCAAACCTTTTTGAAAACAATTAAATTATGAGTTGAGATATTTCTTAAACCTCATCCTGTCATAATTGAGTGTGATCATTTTTTTTTATAAGATAGTATTGTGAATTATGGAATTGGTGGTGAGATTAATTCATGTTGTTTGAATTGTGTGGTCATGGTTGTGATGTGAATATTGTTGTGTTTTGTTGCTTGATGTGGGTGTTTGCTAAATAAAATTATGAAGGAAGGAAAAGAAACAAAATGAAAACATCAACACATAAAATCAGGTGACAAGTGACAAACAAATTTCTCCAAGTGAGAAATTAATATTTTCTTTTAAAACCAAAAATCAGTGGGGTGACATAGTGCTCACTCCCACTTTGATCTAATATTTCTTCCCTCGTCAAAATATAAGTTCAAAAATCTAAATTTACATTTCTATTACTTTCTTTAATTTTACCAAATCACAAAATGTGCTATGATGCACTTGTCAAATAATTTCCATCATAGCACCAAAAATCACCAACACCTATACTTATTTCCCACAGCATTTGCACACTTGCACTTCATCTTTTTCTTTAGCATTAAAGTGCCTAATAGTTGCAAATAGTGCAAAATGGTGCCCTATACCCTATATCCAAATGGCAGCCCAAACTTGCTCCATTGCTGTCCCCAACTTGTCCAGCAGCTCACCAACACCCCCCCTGCACGTTCTGGACAAAAACCTAGCACCCCCATGCCCCAAACCCTAGCCCTAAACAGCCATGCCATGGACATGGCCACCACCATGGGCACTTGACCAAACCAGCAGCAAGCCACTGCACCACCACGTCCTGGAGCTGCCCCTTGCTCCCTAGATGCTCCCCAACTCGAGATCCTTGCTCCAGGCCCCTCCCCCTGCCCGCATTCTCCGGTGAACTACCGGCCGACACCCTGTCGAACAGGTTGCATGCGTGCCCGCACCGGAGCCACCCCGGCCGGCACACACCCGACCAGCACGCACCCGACCGCCCCGGCACGCGCAAAACCTCCCTTGACCCGCAGACACCGCGCCCGTGCCTCCCTCGCCCGCCGACGCCCCGCACGCACCCGTGCCACCCGCGGCATGGTCTGGCCGCCCGGACCCCCCTCACCATCCTCTCGCCTCTGTGCCTCTCCCGCCTATAAAAGGCCACCCCTGGCCTCCACCCTCCACCACACCACCACCACCACTCCCCTCTTCCACCCAGGTGCAGCGGAGGAGCAGCCAGAGCTCGACCCCGAGCTGTTCGGCCACCGCACCGTGACGCCGCGGTGGTGCGTCTCCGGCGACGCCACCGCCACCCAGGAGATTCCCCGACCACCCTCCCTCAACCCCAAGCCGCCCCGGAGTCCCTCGCCGCCGGCAGGTGCCTCCCCGGCCGCTCCCTCTCTCTCCCTGCTCTCTGCCCCGTCGGGCTGAGGAAGATGGCCGTGGACCGTCGGATTCCAGATCAACGGCCCTAGTTAGTTCCTGCCCGATTCGATTTTCTGAAAAACTGCCAAGTCTGGAAATCTGTTTAGAGTAGCCCACTTTGCATGCACATTCTGGTAAATCTGCTCCACCGAAATTTACAAGCTTCATATGGTTGGAAAAACCTAGTTTCATAGATTCAGATGCAACTTTTAGATTTCCAAAATAACTAGCCTAGCATCCTCGAATAAATAGGCAAAGTGGCTATGTTGTGTCTGTTCCAGAGAAATTTCTGAAACAGACATTTAGTTCTGTTTTCAGCTGATGATATTAATTGCCCTAAAATTAATTAGGAGTTTGTCTTGGCATGACATGTTAGTATAGTTAGTATACTGCCATGAACAAGAACTGAGAACCCCAAAATAAAATCTGTGAAAAAGATTTAAGATGAAGAAGATAGCTAATCAGTTCAGTTCAACACATGAAATAACAGACATAGCTTACTTCCCATACAAATTGCTATTTAACCAGAGACCTAAAAATAGCAAACTAAAATTTTGTATCAAGTACAACATGCCATCTTCACATAGATGCAGGCCATGATCAGGTTGGATAATTCCCTGATTCAAAATAAAAATGACAAATGTACTAGTTGTTAAACTTAAAAAGGGATGAATTCTCTGTCAGAAATTGAGTAAGACTTTGAAAATTAATAACTCGAGATCTAGGAATCTAAAAATAGCAAATTAACATGTTTTGGCAAGCTTATGAAATTATCTAACTCACTAAAGTGGTTTCACCCCATTTAGAATAATAAATAAATAATGATATTCAAAATGCCACAGAAGGTATAAAACCTAAACTTGTTTGTTTCTGATACTCTATTAATCCAAATGAGGTCAAACTAATTTTGTTAGCTCACATTTAGGCAATACTAGTTATCCCTAAGAGGATTTATCTTTTGAGCAATATTAACTTGAGTTGTAGCAAAAACAAGAAAACTAACCTTCTGGATAAAAACATTTATATAGGGAGTTTAATAAGCTCAATTAAATTAAATCCAATTGGATTGTCTTCTACACATCAGTAACTATCCACAGAATTTTAGTTCACATTTTTGTGATGAACAGAAGCCAAGTTATGTAATTAACCATGCACCACTAGTTTCTGCCATATTTAAGACCTAATTAAATAATAGATAATTCAAATAAATTGAAATCAAATTGTGTTGCTTTGTAAGTGCAGTAGCTATGTGTGATGCTTGAGAGATGTTGTGATGCTTGATTGAGTAGTTTAGAAATGGTATGTATTGCTCGTTTATTTTGATGGTTAGATTATTTGGTGTGATTAATATAATTGCCTTGCTTGTTAAACTTGGTTGTCTTTAAGATGAGTACTAGCTTGAGTATCTAGTAATATCTCTACCTTAGATTGGTAAGGAGAATAATAAGTGGCTTAACTTTTGTCTGAAGTATTTCCTGTTTAAATAAAGATGCTTAATCACATTCTTACTCATAATTCCTAAACATGAGTAGGGTTGGTGATTGCCCAAACTTGTTTGGTAGATAATAGTCTTCTCTCATGATTGTTGTTTGTTAGTGTTGCTTGATGTTTGTTGTTGGAGTGTCCTACTGTGTGTTGATTGTGTTCTTTACTTTTTATGACGCTAGAAGCAAACGCTATCGGAGTGAACTTTGGAAAGGATTTATTGGATAAGCACCGGAGTTTATTTCTTTGATCAAGAGTATCAAGTCCAGAGACAATATGCTGGAAACAGGCAAGCTACTTCACTGAGCTTGCATTTATATACGTCTATTTTGATTTACATAAAGAGCATAAATGACTTAAGTGGTTTTTGCCACCAAAGCTATGATTTTGAAAACCCTTTTCCAAAATACAAGTATATCACTTTGACACCCTATATGGAAGTATTGGGTGGAAAAAATTCCTTTTCAAACTACAGTATGGGAAAAATTATGGTTTATTCCAAACTCCTTTTTAAAGTACCTAGTTGATGATGACATGCCGAATTGTCGGTGTGGAAGCGGAGAAGGGATGAATGGTGATGTTTATGAAAAATGCACATTGTGTCCTAGTACTTACGTCGACCAGCCGATAATCTGTGCGACCACATCTACCCAAATATGGGAACGGGCGTAGTCATATAGTTTGCTCGTGTTAGTACTGGATACCTCATCGACGGAGACGACTCCGTTATGCATGAGGGGATGGTCATGGCGACCTACCCCCTGACGTGGGTCCCGGCAATCTGAGGGATTGAGGGATTGAAGGGCTTCGTGCTCGCCGGGCAAAACTACGAGTCCTTACATCTAGGTTCCTCGACGGGGGATCCTGTACTAGGTGTTGAAGGAATGGTGAATTCGTACGGGCAGGGTCCTATACTAGCATGAGCAAAGGACAGGCTATGGTCGGTGGCTCAACTTCGCATACAAATTGTATGGCGGGACGTGGCAGACACGGTGAGCTACCGGATGGGTGTGGGAAAAGCGTGCTACCTCTACAGAGGGTAAAACTATTCGAATAGCCGAGTCCTCGGATATGGACAGTTGGGAGGCCCTACTAGACCTATGTGCAAGTTTTGGAAAAAGGTTTGAAATTTGAAAGAGAAAATGATGTGAAGGATGTTTTATGCAACTATGCCAATGTGCTGGTATGAGTTGTTGGAAATAATTGGACCATGATGAGACATGGTCGGGAAAAAGGAGGAGTTTTGGGTAAATAAACAAAATGGTGATTTTCCAGGAAAAACGTTTTTAAAAAGGGACTTCTTATTTTAACAAACAGCTAGTTTTCGGAAAAAATGTTTTAAAAGAAAACTCCTTACAAAGACAGTTTTATGGAAAAAAAAAGAGGAATCTAAAGCCTTCTTTTCGTTTTCTTTAACAAAGGCTATATATATTTTGAAAAATATACAAGGTTTATGAAAAGTTATAAAATTTCTCTTATTTTACTTCAACCAAAGTTATAGAGTTTTCAGACAAAGTTTTATTAAACAAAAGTCTATCATTCTCTTTGTTGAAGTATAAGCCTGTACGTGTGCCCTGTGCCTAGTCAACCACACGTACAGCCACCTCCCCCACGTTCTGTAGCTCTGATACCATGAAAGCGAGGTTGGGATTCAACACACTTTGCATTGAGATCTCAGGGGTATAAGTACCCGTACAAGCACACGAAGGTGCGGTCTCAGAATTACATGCGATCATGGGATCGTGCTACAGAACGTGGGGGAGGTGGCTCCACGTTCTGTAGCACGATCCCATGATCGCATGTAATTCTGAGACCGCACCTTCGTGTGCTTGTACGGGTACTTATACCCCTGAGATCTCAATGCAAAGTGTGTTGAATCCCAACCTCGCTTTCACTCTTTTCAATAAGGATTAGAGTTTTCAAAGCAAATAAAGTTTTACTCAAACTATATATAAAAAAAGAAAAAAGGGTAGTGCATGCTCTTTCGGGGGTAGTTTGCGAGTACAATTCCCATCGTACTCATAATGGTTTCGTCCCTGGCTATTGTCTTAGCCAGATTTTAAGGAAGAGCAATTTGAAGAAGGAGGCGGAAATGACGTCAATGCGAACTAGGGCCCTTCCCAGTCAGTTGCCTGTAGGGTTAAGGCGAGCGACTTGGGCTCCACGTTGTTTGTTGATTTCCGCTGCAAGTACCTATTGAAGATTATGACTTCAATCAAGTAAGTATATTCCTTCGGTATTTATGGATGTTCTTGATTACCAGTTTGATTGTGCTCAGCGACACACTGATCATGGGATCGCTGATGTAGGCACAAGGGTATTTCGGACAACTAGTCCGGGGTCCCCACAGACTTGGTATCAGAGCAATCCTGACTGTAGGAGACCTTAGTTAGCATGGACGTTAGTTAGGAAAGCAAATATTTTTGACAAAAGTATATTACTACCAAAATATATTTTTATCTAGAGGAGTCCTAAAATGGCTTCGCTCTTCTCATCTTCTCAAATATTTCAAACTCTTACCCCTCTATTTTAAGAGTTTCCAAGGAATCTTCTGTTATCTCTTACCCCTTCAAAACCAAGAGTATACCTGACGATGAACCCAAGTGAGACCTAATCAGTTAGCACCCACAAGGAGAAGCTTCCATCACAAATACTCAACATTCGACCTCAGGGTGGTTGATTTGCAAATGCCAAGATCGTCAATGTCAACAAAGCAAGAGACCTCCGAAGACCTCAGCTCAACATCAACAATTCTACTCAAGTTGCAACTTCGACAATCTCAAATTCTCCAGCTGAAGACTAAGGCGATAAAATGAAGACTTCACCAACCAGGTTTAACAAAGACCCATAGGAAAGCTTAAGATAGGAACCTTGGTTACCCCGACTACCACGAGTATTAGGCGTCCGTTGGTACTAGACGTACCTTGTGTGCACCTTGCTTGTGTGAACTCTGCTTGTGTGTTGTTTGTGAGATGGAAAAAGGAGCTTTCATAAAAAGAAAAGTTTAGTTTCCTTTTGCCACCTAACAATTTTGACCTCTTCTCCATAGTTGTACCTTGTTGCGGATGTAAAACCGCCAAGGAAAACCTTTCTAAAATATTTTCCCTCTCATCTAAACCATCCCCCGTTAAGATCTGACAGTTCCGCAAGATACAAAAGACCCCCGATCCTTAGCCAAATAGCCGGAAAATTTTGGTCACCTAACCAACGAGTCAGACAATGGACTTCATGCACCATCTGGAGCAAGTGCGTCTAGATCTTGAAGGAAACTGCAATTGCACGCCAACCTCGTAAAGACAGGAGCCCCACGTCACAAAATTAACTTGTGAAATTACAAGAATACTACACCAACTTATCGTATCTAACTTTGGGTTAAGAACTAACTCAAGTCCACGATAGTACCTACTAGTCCTCTAGGACCGCAAACCTTGACATGAAACGAGGACATAAGGAGACTCATTTAGAATTGGTAATTACAGGAACTCAAGGAGTGCATAAGAGTTGCTATGAAGATTCGAGTTCAGAGACCGACGGTAATGATGGGTTTCAAATAGGATCATGTACCTACCCGCTTGACGAGCAGTTAGTGGCAGCTTAATCCCTTGCGCTAACCTTGCTAGGTTTGACCCACCCAAATTTGTCCCGTGAAATAAAACCAAAGAAAAACCTCGACTAACTCCTACCTATCACAGCAAACTTGGGAAAGATGGATGAGAACCCTAGCCTGCCGCTGATTTTCTGAAGATTATATGAAGCCTCAAGCACAAGACTCATTCAAGGGAGATCGCCACCAACAAACCCGAAGGAGACCAACCTTAAAGATCGTCAACATGGAGTTATCCCAGGAAATGGACGCCACTGACGTCATCTGCAGAACCACGATCTTAGTTCAACCCGGCTCAACTAGTCGAAACAAGAAAGACAAAGGTACCTGCTTGGAAAACAACTGGTGTCAAGATTATTCACTAACTTTTTCTAAGGTCCATTAAGCAGCGACTTTTTGAACCCAATTACCAAATTCTAGATTTAACATCTAACCCCAGTTTGTGACGGTACTAACTGGCCTTATCTAACCACAAGTTTTGACAAAAAAAAGGAGGTGATATAGGAAGAATCACATATAGTTGGTAATGAGAAGATCGCCATCATCAAGGCCGAAGTCGATCAACACTGGAGACCATCTGCGCGGAATTGAACCAGGAAGCAAGCACCGTCAACGTTACCTATCTAGCAATCATCCTTTACAACTTGGCTCGATCAATCAAACCGAAGGAGGATTCAAGAAAGCCCGAACAGCGACTGTTGACATGAAGCTCTTTCTCTAACTTTTTAAGGTTAACTGCGAACGCGACCCTTGCACCCTCATCGAACAACAGACCAAACCACCTACCTTTAGGGTCCTCGAACTGACCTTTAGATTCCTCTGGAAACTCGATAATCTAGACTGTACTTCTTAAGATTCTTACCAACGCTTCATGAAGCTCAAGAACCAAGGAAGTCAGCAATGAAGTTCCTCTTTTACTCAGCTAAAGAAGGACAAGCATGAAGACAAATAACCCATGGAATACCCAGAAGAATCAAACGACATAAGCACCTGCTGTGGACAACATCACCCGCCAACCAAGTCCAGACGAACTTAGACGTTTATAACATCCTTTTTCTAATTAGAAACCAGAGAGAGTTGAGTACGCAGACTCGACGCATCCTGAAAACCACGCGTCCCCATCTGCGACCCTCATAAGGAGAAAATAGTATGAAGTGGTATCTGCACCGACCCCAAGCACCAAGGAGCGACAACCGAGACGAAGATCGTCAAGAAGAGCAGTGCCTCCAAGTCAACTTCAGCAGGACCAATTAAAACCCCCTTTTTAAGGGCGGGAGACCTGCAATAGGTATACAAGAACGTGGTAATAATTAGTTCCTTGCGCCTCAGCCTCGTAGAAACTGGAAACAGCTAACCAAGACTATCCATCAGCATCGATCATCAAGTCAACCCTATCATCCAGGATCTGAACCCATCAGAGAAAATTATCGACAAGGAACGACCTCGCAACATCAGTTTGTCAATATCTCACCTGGCGACCTCACTGAAGAAGCAACGACCTCTGGAGTATAGCCAGCCCAAAACCCATGCCCTCGTACTCCCCTGTACCCCCGGGCAAATCTCGGGACGAGATTTATTTTAAGGGGGGAAGGATTTGTAACATCCCAAATTTATAATAAGAATTAACAAGACCCAAAATTCAGAACCAACAAAAACTTTTTTGAAATACTTCACTATTGATTTTGTTTTCCTATATATTGTTCTGCTTGACCTTGTGTGACTTGTTGTTTAAGTTGTTTGACTAGTAAATATTAGTCTAAGAACTCAACCCAAGTAAAAATATATTAAACTTGGTGCTCATGTTATGACAAGAGTAGATTCCATATATCTTTTTCAATCTTATTTTGGCCAAAGTTTATTCCAATGATGTTTGATTTCAGCAACAAATAAAATACCCTTTAGTTGAGAAAGTAAAAGTATTTCCAAAATTATGTGTTACCAAAAATATGGAGATCTATATGTTATCTCCTATCTAAAGCTAACCATGATATTTTGCATGTATATGCAACTCCCATTTTATAAACCCTGATTTCCACTCCATTTGAAAACAACTCTAGTGGGAAATATATTACCCCACATATTTCCTTTCTAAAACCTTTTTGAAAACAATTAAATTATGAGTTGAGATATTTCTTAAACCTCATCCTGTCATAATTGAGTGTGATCATTTTTTTTATAAGATAGTATTGTGAATTATGGAATTGGTGGTGAGATTAATTCATGTTGTTTGAATTGTGTGGTCATGGTTGTGATGTGAATATTGTTGTGTTTTGTTGCTTGATGTGGGTGTTTGCTAAATAAAATTATGAAGGAAGGAAAAGAAACAAAATGAAAACATCAACACATAAAATCAGGTGACAAGTGACAAACAAATTTCTCCAAGTGAGAAATTAATATTTTCTTTTAAAACCAAAAATCAGTGGGGTGACATAGTGCTCACTCCCACTTTGATCTAATATTTCTTCCCTCGTCAAAATATAAGTTCAAAAATCTAAATTTACATTTCTATTACTTTCTTTAATTTTACCAAATCACAAAATGTGCTATGATGCACTTGTCAAATAATTTCCATCATAGCACCAAAAATCACCAATACCTATACTTATTTCCCACATCATTTGCACACTTGCACTTCATCTTTTTCTTTAGCATTAAAGTGCCTAATAGTTGCAAATAGTGCAAAATGGTGCCCTATACCCTATATCCAAATGGCAGCCCAAACTTGCTCATTGTTGTCCCCAACTTGTCCAGCAGCTCACCAACACCCCCCCTTCACGTTCTGGACAAAAACCTAGCACCCCCATGCCCCAAACCCTAGCCCTAAACAGCCATGCCATGGACATGGCCACCACCATGGGCACTTGACCAAACCAGCAGCAAGCCACTGCACCACCACGTCCTGGAGCTGCCCCTTGCTCCCTAGATGCTCCCCAACTCGAGATCCTTGCTCCAGGCCCCTCCCCCTGCCCGCATTCTCCGGTGAACTACCGGCCGACACCCTGTCGAACAGGTTGCATGCGTGCCCGCACCGGAGCCACCCCGGCCGGCACACACCCGACCAGCACGCACCCGACCGCCCCGGCACGCGCAAAACCTCCCTTGACCCCGCAGACACCGCGCCCGTGCCTCCCTCGCCCCGCACGACGCCGCCCCGCACGCACCCGTGCCACCCGCGGCATGGTCTGGCCGCCCGGACCCCCCTCACCATCCTCTCGCCTCCGTGCCTCTCCCGCCTATAAAAGGCCACCCCTGGCCTCCACCCTCCACCACACCACCACCACCACTCCCCTCTTCCACCCAGGTGCAGCGGAGGAGCAGCCAGAGCTCGACCCCGAGCTGTTCGGCCACCGCACCGTGACGCCGCGGTGGTGCGTCTCCGGCGACGCCACCGCCACCCAGGAGATTCCCCGACCACCCTCCCTCAACCCCAAGCCGCCCCGGAGTCCCTCGCCGCCGGCAGGTGCCTCCCCGGCCGCTCCCTCTCTCTCCCTGCTCTCTGCCCCGTCGGGCTGAGGAAGATGGCCGTGGACCGTCGGATTCCAGATCAACGGCCCTGGTTAGTTCCCGCCCGATTCGATTTTCTGAAAAACTGCCAAGTCTGGAAATCTGTTTAGAGTAGCCCACTTTGCATGCACATTCTGGTAAATCTGCTCCACCGAAATTTACAAGCTTCATATGGTTGGAAAAACCTAGTTTCATAGATTCAGATGCAACTTTTATATTTCCAAAATAACTAGCCTAGCATCCTCGAATAAATAGGCAAAGTGGCTATGTTCTGTCTGTTCCAGAGAAATTTCTGAAACAGACATTTAGTTCTGTTTTCAGCTGATGATATTAATTGCCCTAAAATTAATTAGGAGTTTGTCTTGGCATGACATGTTAGTATAGTTAGTATACTGCCATGAACAAGAACTGAGAACCCCAAAATAAAATCTGTGAAAAAGTTTAAGATGAAGAAGATAGCTAATCAGTTCAGTTCAACACATGAAATAACAGACATAGCTTACTTCCCATACAAATTGCTATTTAACCAGAGACCTAAAAATAGCAAACTAAAATTTTGTATCAAGTACAACATGCCATCTTCACATAGATGCAGGCCATGATCAGGTTGGATAATTCCCTGATTCAAAATAAAAATGACAAATGTACTAGTTGTTAAACTTAAAAAGGGATGAATTCTCTGTCAGAAATTGAGTAAGACTTTGAAAATTAATAACTCGAGATCTAGGAATCTAAAAATAGCAAATTAACATGTTTTGGCAAGCTTATGAAATTATCTAACTCACTAAAGTGGTTTCACCCCATTTAGAATAATAAATAAATAATGATATTCAAAATGCCACAGAAGGTATAAAACCTAAACTTGTTTGTTTCTGATACTCTATTAATCCAAATGAGGTCAAACTAATTTTGTTAGCTCACATTTAAGCAATACTAGTTATCCCTAAGAGGATTTATCTTTTGAGCAATATTAACTTGAGTTGTAGCAAAAACAAGAAAACTAACCTTCTGGATAAAAACATTTATATAGGGAGTTTAATAAGCTCAATTAAATTAAATCCAATTGGATTGTCTTCTACACATCAGTAACTATCCACAGAATTTTAGTTCACATTTTTGTGATGAACAGAAGCCAAGTTATGTAATTAACCATGCACCACTAGTTTCTGCCATATTTAAGACCTAATTAAATAATAGATAATTCAAATAAATTGAAATCAAATTGTGTTGCTTTGTAAGTGCAGTAGCTATGTGTGATGCTTGAGAGATGTTGTGATGCTTGATTGAGTAGTTTAGAAATGGTATGTATTGCTCGTTTATTTTGATGGTTAGATTATTTGGTGTGATTAATATAATTGCCTTGCTTGTTAAACTTGGTTGTCTTTAAGATGAGTACTAGCTTGAGTATCTAGTAATATCTCTACCTTAGCTTGGTAAGGAGAATAATAAGTGGCTTAACTTTTGTCTGAAGTATTTCCGGTTTAAATAAAGATGCTTAATCACATTCTTACTCATAATTCTTAAACATGAGTAGGGTTGGTGATTGCCCAAACTTGTTTGGTAGATAATAATCTTCTCTCATGATTGTTGTTTGTTAGTGTTGCTTGATGTTTGTTGTTGGAGTGTCCTACTGTGTGTTGATTGTGTTCTTTCCTTTTTATGACGCTAGAAGCAAACGCTATCGGAGTGAACTTTGGAAAGGATTTATTGGATAAGCACCGGAGTTTATTTCTTTGATCAAGAGTATCAAGTCCAGAGACAATATGCTGGAAACAGGCAAGCTACTTCACTGAGCTTGCATTTATATACGTCTATTTTGATTTACATAAAGAGCATAAATGACTTAAGTATATCACTTTGACACCCTATATGGAAGTATTGGGTGGAAAAAATTCCTTTTCAAACTACAGTATGGGAAAAATTATGGTTTATTCCAAACTCCTTTTTAAAGTACCTAGTTGATGATGACATGCCGAATTGTCGGTGTGGAAGCGGAGAAGGGATGAATGGTGATGTTTATGAAAAATGCACATTGTGTCCTAGTACTTACGTCGACCAGCCGATAATCTGTGCGACCACATCTACCCAAATATGGGAACGGGTGTAGTCATATAGTTTGCTCGTGTTAGTACTGGATACCTCATCGACGGAGACGACTCCGTTATGCATGAGGGGATGGTCATGGCGACCTACCCCTGACCTGGGTCCCGGCAATCTGAGGGATTGAAGGGCTTCGTGCTCGCCGGGCAAAACTACGAGTCCTTACATCTAGGTTCCTCGACGGGGGATCCTGTACTAGGTGTTGAAGGAATGGTGAATTCGTACGGGCAGGGTCCTATACTAGCATGAGCAAAGGACAGGCTATGGTCAGTGGCTCAACTTCGCATACAAATTGTATGGCGGGACGTGGCAGACACGGTGAGCTACCGGATGGGTGTGGGAAAAGCGTGCTACCTCTACAGAGGGTAAAACTATTCGAATAGCCGAGTCCTCGGATATGGACAGTTGGGAGGCCCTACTAGACCTATGTGCAAGTTTTGGAAAAAGGTTTGAAATTTGAAAGAGAAAATGATGTGAAGGATGTTTTATGCAACTATGCCAATGTGCTGGTATGAGTTGTTGGAAATAATTGGACCATGATGAGACATGGTCGGGAAAAAGGAGGAGTTTTGGGTAAATAAACAAAATGGTGATTTTCCAGGAAAAACGTTTTTAAAAAGGGACTTCTTATTTTAACAAACAGCTAGTTTTCGGAAAAAAATGTTTTAAAAGAAAACTCCTTACAAAGACAGTTTTATGGAAAAAAAAAGAGGAATCTAAAGCCTTCTTTTCGTTTTCTTTAACAAAGGCTATAGATATTTTGAAAAATATACAAGGTTTATGAAAAGTTATAAAATTTCTCTTATTTTACTTCAACCAAAGTTATAGAGTTTTCAGACAAAGTTTTATTAAACAAAAGTCTATCATTCTCTTTTCAATAAGGATTAGAGTTTTCAAAGCAAATAAAGTTTTACTCAAACTATATATAAAAAAAGAAAAAAAGGGTAGTGCATGCTCTTTCGGGGGTAGTTTGCGAGTACAATTCCCATCGTACTCATAATGGTTTCGTCCCTGGCTATTGTCTTAGCCAGATTTTAAGGAAGAGCAATTTGAAGAAGGAGGCGGAAATGACGTCAATGCGAACTAGGGCGCTTCCCAGTCAGTTGCCTGTAGGGTTAAGGCGAGCGACTTGGGCTCCACGTTGTTTGTTGATTTCCGCTGCAAGTACCTATTGAAGATTATGACTTCAATCAAGTAAGTATATTCCTTCGGTATTTATGGATGTTCTTGATTACCAGTTTGATTGTGCTCAGCGACACACTGATCATGTGATCGCTGATGTAGGCACAAGGGTATTTCGGACAACTAGTCCGGGGTCCCCACAGTTCCCCTGATGCGGTCAAAGTGGGTCCATCGCATATGGGCCCACCAAGGAGACACTCAAGGCCAAGACTCAAGACTGACAGGTGGGCCCCCCCACCTGCCCTGCGGCGTCCCGGCGCGCGCTGCATCGACAACCAAGGCCAAGGACTCGGGGACCATCCGGGGCCCCCTCGACCCGGAAGCAGGCACGGAGGTCCCGGGGACCCCGACGCCCGGCAGGAAGCCAGGTTCGCCCTCGGGAACCAACCTCCACCGCGCCAAGAGGATAAGCTTGCCAGCTCCGGCTGGAAGCTCCTAGAAGACTTGGGCGCCAAGAAGACGGAGGCGCCAAAGGGGGCAGAGGCGGAGAAGCTGTCAGGCTCTGTCCGCCCTCTCTGGAAAAGGTGGGCGATCCCACCTACCCCCTCTAAAAGGAATACTTGGACGAGAGGAGGCCACGTCGCCTCCTAAAGAGAACCCGGAGGGGTTTTTCCCGCCAAAACCCCTCCGGCCCCAAGGGTGCACCTGTGGTATCCCCTTAGCCTATAAAAGAAGGACCGAGGCACCCAAGGGAGAAGGAGCAATCATCATGGAGAAGGAGGCTAGGCTAGGTAGCGCACAAGTCCCCATTTAGCTAAGGCAAGAGGTGATCTCCTCAGGGTCAGGATCTGCTCGTCTTGAACCTCTAGCCAACACCTCCCGGGTTCTCACCCGCGACCACCCTTGTAAAGCTACACCATGATACACCTCTCAATCCAGACATGCAGGAGTAGGGTTGTTAGCCTCCGGGCGTCCCGAACCTAGGTAAACTCCTTGTGTCTCTGTGATGCTTGCTAGTACGTAGATCTCGAGCGTTGAGCAAAGCCCCCGGGCAGAAGAGGATCTTCGGCCTCCTCTGCTGTAACAGCCCCAGATTAGCACCCTAAAATATGGGCCAAATTTTCACTTTTTGTGTTGCATTGCATCATGGCATACATCTTTAAAATTGCTAATATGGAAATAAAGCAACACCTAGAAATGAAAACAAAGGAAGCAAAACCCTTCCTCACATTTTCCAAACTAAATGCCTTGCCCAAAATGGCCAAGCCAAATGCAAAGCTCAAGTTGGCACAATACTTTATTCTTGAACTTCCAAATTGTTTAGGAAGTTCCCAATTTGCTTCTTATCCCCAATTCTCAATTTCCAAGTTTTGTCAAATGAGAATAATTATGAGGACTTAAATTGGCTCAATTCAATTTCTAATTTTGGAACCAAGTTGAACTTTCCAAAAATTTAAAATAAAAATATGGGGTGATTCATTATTCTAATATGAGCCTCCATAAATATTTTCATAATTTATTGAAATGTTTAAATCCCCAAATAAATCTATTTTGGAATTTATCAAAAATGGCTTTAACTAAACCCTATGAACAAATATGGTGCTAAACTTTTTATTTTAAAGCCAAACTTTTTGTAGAGGTTAACTGGAGCCTATGTGAATTTTTGCACATTTTATAAAATTGTATAAAGGCCCCAATTAAATTGTTAACTGTTGCTGCAGGACCTCTTTGTAAATTAATTTAAATCAGCCAGGGGCGATTCTGTAAAAGTGCCAGTCCCTCCCTTTCCCCTACCTCACTGTGGCCACAGTGGCCGGCGTCCATGCCGACCTGCCGGCCTTGGCCGCACCATGTCGTGGCTCCTGGGGGTCAAGGAGTGCCAGACCGACGCCCACCTGCTCCCTCTCCCTCCTTCTCCCCGTTCTTCCGGATCGAACCCTAACCCTAAATCGCGCACGAGCTCCTACTGCCGCCGCCGCTGTGCCGCACCAAATCGCCGCCGTCCTACGCCGCTCCGAGCTCGCCTGAGGTGTCCCTCCGGACCGCCTCGTCCTCCTCTTCCTCCCGGTGCAAGCAGTCCGTGCTGGGACGCCCTGCCGCGACGCCAAGGTCGTCGTCCCCTTCGACATGTCCGTGCGGGGGAAGCACGCGTCCGCCTCGTCTTCCTCGACTACAGCACGTCGCCGGCGTCCCCGAGCCTGAACGACCACCTCAGCACAATCCCGGTGAGCGCCCGGTTCCGTTCCCGCCGTTCCCCAGCTCTAATTCGGGCCGTAGACGACGCAATCATCCGCTCCTTTCCGCCTACCATGGACGAGCTTGCGCTCGAGCTCGCCCTGTTTCTGCACCCACGCCCTGGCCGCTCCAGTTAGCGTACATGATGCACGCGTCCCCTACCCACACCAGCATGCCTCCGCAGCCCCAGCTTCCCTCTGCTCTCGCCCGTGAGGATCAGCAGCGGCAGCGACAGCTTCAGATCATCTCGTCGCCTTGCTCTGAAACTGAAACTCTGCACCTATCGTTCCAATTCAGTAACAGCGTGCTTGATCGACCGGCCGTGCCCCCGGCCTGGGCCGACCCAAAGGCCGGCTGGCTCGGGTGGTGCCCCGGCCTGCACGCCAGCCTGAGCCGACCCGTGGGCCGGCCGCTTTGGTTGCCTGCCCGGCCTCGAGCCCGGCCTGGGCCGGTTTACAGGCCGGCCTGCCAGGGTTTCTGTTTTTCTTTTTTTTGGAGCTAAAACAAAATAAAAGAATTGCTAACTAATTCATTTCTTCTCCAAATTCAACAAATGAAATACCATGTTGATCAGAAAAACAACCTCTACCACTTGAAATCTTTGTAACCTCCTTTTGGTTTTATATTATTTTGGTTATTTAAGAATTCCTAAAATGGGTTATTTAATACCCAAAATTGGGAAATTCATAACTTTTTAAATAATTGTCCAGAAATTATGAATTAAATATCAAAGTGATCAACTTCTCAAATGCTACTCAACCATGCACATATCACCTCATGATCACAAACTTTTATTTGATGTTATTCATAATTGGTTTAAATGAAGTTAAATGCTTTTGTTTAATTAATTTGCTATTTCTTCATCGGTACTTCAAAAATTACAAATAAATTACCGAAACGATCGGAAGAACGAAACCTATCCATTCATGTCATGTTCATGCATATTTGAGCCACTTCCATAATAAATTGATAATTTATGAAGAATGTGGTCACTAAGATAATTATGGGGTTGGTTCCAAATAATTGCACTAATTATTTGGCCCCTCATTTAAATTTGCTTTTAATTTATATAATAATATGGTTGCATCAATTGGACATGTCATCATGTGATTGAGCATTGCATTTTGAGTTCGTGTGATTTATGTGTGCTTTGTATTTCTTTTGGGTATCGATAGATTCCGGAGTCGAGGGTCTCTCTACTTACCCCGACGAGCAGTGCTTCACTACCGGGCAGCAAGGCAAGAGATAACCTAACCTTCTTGGCATCTAGCATCCTATGTTTATAAACTTATTTTATCCACCATATTATTTGCATGCGATTCAAATGTTTCTTCCGGTCAAATTAATAGAATATCCTATGAATGCATGTTCTTCCCCGAGCCAATCACATGTATCCCTACCTATGAAACCTACGGTTGAAGTGATGGCCGAGTTAAAGATAGAATTGTTGTATTCATATGCTTAGCTATGCTTAGCCAGGCTTAGTTAAATATTTTAGTTATGTCCGTTGTTTATTTCCATAATTGTTGTTGAAGATGGAATGATGCGGACTTGGTGGATATGTGGGGTGCTTAATTAAATTGCTAATAAGGCTTGGATGAGTTGCCCTCGGGGAGGGTGGTTTGCCTCATTCTTGCCGCCTAGGTTGAGAGTGCTTTTAGCTAGAACCAAGAACCGAGCGTGCTTCCGTTGGTGGGTGTATGGGCACCTCGCTGACTGAATAATTTGTGAGGGGCTTGTCAAGGGTCCTCTAGTTTGCTATTTCCATTTGCGCGTGTGTGGTGTGAGTGGAAAAAGGAACGAGGATGATGGTGTGTAGGACGTGACGGTGGGGCAGGGCGCTGGGAGCACTGAACCTGTCCTTCCGCCACTGATGGTCCTTGAGTAAGCCTCATGCATTGTAAAGGTCTAACCGCGCCCGCTCGCCGGTCTTCCCCGGAAGAGGACCAACTAGGTGAGCCGGACGGTACCAATGGGTAAAATAGTACACCCCTGCAGGGTTAATCTTTTCGAAAAGCCGTGTCCACGGTTATGGACAAACTCTTGGGAAAGGCGGATTAGCTCATAGATAACTTTAACCTAATTGATATGGCAGCTAGAGGTTGCATAATAAACTTGTGTTAAAGGTTCATTTCCTCGAGGGTGAGTCGAGGGAGTGCCTTTGTGTGAGATGAGTGGTGATGGTTGTGAGTAGGTTCGCCGAGAACCGAAAGGTGTTAATGATACTCTCTTACCCCTTTATAAAAATACTCTGAGTAGACGAATGCCATGTGTCATTTATATTTTTCTGTTTATGAAACTTAGCTTTATGCAAAAGAACTACATATAAAGCTTTAGAGCCTCCGTCAGTCATTGGGCCTATATCGCCCTACTAAACTTGCGAGTACATCGTACTCAGTCTCTCTTTGCTGCCTCTATGATTTTGTATTTTAGAGGAGGACGACACCGAGCAACTAGGTGGGTTCTTCGTGGACGTCGACTACTAGTCTGGGGTTCCCAGGTGGCAGCTTGGGACCGTGGAACAAGCTGGCTTGGGTGATGTTTATTGTAGGCCTCTTAGGCCATATATTTGCTTCTTGTTGTTAGACAACACTACCCGCTTCCGCTTGATGAATTGTTGGTCTATGACCTTTTGATTGTGTAATATTTGTATTTTTCTCAGTATATGAGTTGCTATATGTTTTGTGTCGTAGAGTCATGCTTTGTGCTAGTTCTGTTCCACAAGTCTCGATCTTTGTATTATACCTTGATGGTTGTGCCAACTACATAGCCTCACCGTATAATTCCGGGGTCGGGGCGTTACATCTGCGCCCCCCACCAAACCTCAAAAGGGGTATCCTTTACTCCCGGTGTCCGTGATCCAAGACACGACATCTGGCGCGCCAGGTAGGGGGTGCAAGTGCTGAGTTCTTCTTCGCCGACTTCGAGTTCTTCGTCGGCATCTTTCTCAAGTTCTTCATCAGCTTTGTGTTCTTCGTCGAGATCTTCCTCGAGCTCTTCATCAGCGTTAAGATCTTCAAGGAGGTCTACTTCGAGTCCTCCGGATCTTCTAGCAAGATCTTGGATCATCGCCTCGTCTCGTTCGACATAGAGCTCTCCGGTTGAAGCAAGATCTGCCACGAGCTCCTCTTTTGTTCCGTCGAGATTGGGTGAACGAGCACGTCTTCGGCCAGCCGAGGCCATGTCTGGCACTCAGGAGGTCTGTGGTGGGCCGTCGCAGCAGTCGCGAAGAAGCCGGGGGCTGGAAGAGGCGCTGGGCACGGCCCGAGTGCTTCTCTCCTACCCGCCAGAGCAGTGCAAGAGCGACCCCCCGAGCGAGGGCCTGGATCGCAAGTTTGGAAAACCTGCTGGACTATGCCCACTACTACCACGCTCCTACGATTCCTGCCCCGACCAACACCCAAGCAGCTGCCGCTCCGGCGCCAGCACCCCAAGAGGAGGAACGACAAGCGGATCCCCATGGCAAGAGGCCCATGAATCCTACCCAAGAGGCTGTCAACCAGAGCTCCAATCCCAGGCGTCGTTCTCGCGAGGAAATGGAGGCCCAGGCGGATCCGTATTTTGGTGCGACCGTCCTTGACTTCTATCGCCTAGAGCAAGGGCTTGAGGAGCCGTTGCGCTGATACATCTGGATGTTCCGAGGCGTCGTCGTCCGCATTCCCCCGGTTGACCTGCAAGAGATCTCCATGATCGCCGTCTTCCACGCCAACGTTCGCAGCCCGATGATGCGGGAGAGGCTAAGAATCCGCATGGTGGCCACCCTGGAAGACATGTGGACCATGGCGGATCAGTGTGCACGAGTCGAGGAGGCTGCTTCCTTCCCCCCCGTGGGGCACGCTGAAGCAGAGAGCCCGGTCCGTGCGAGGTACCCGCGACATCTGGAAGGGCACCCGGGAGTGTTGCCGCAAAGGACTTCGTGTAATCAGAAAGATAAGTTATCCTTGATCTGAACCCTTGTCATACTTTGGCTGTCTATCTTGCGGGAATAAAACTATGTTCGAAACTGGGAACGCATCTTGTCCGTCGATTGAGCAAGCCGAGGGGCTGGCTCTCCCGGGAGTATGGAGCGGTCAGGGACCTGGTACTGCCCAGGAGGAGTACGAGCCGAGTGGGTGAGCGACCTTTCGGGAATCGGTAGGTCCTGGGGAGATGTGCCTGATCAGTCAGGATCTCACGGGTAAGCTTACATCCCAAGAGGATCTCTCAAAGACGTGGAGAAAAAGAAACATGATAACGCCAAAACACCCGCAAGAAGAACTGCATAAAAGTTTCTTGCATGATACAGCATGAGTTATGATCACACACAAGGACTGACATTATGGTTTTTTGAGCACGAGGTGCTCGAATGATATGCAGGGGGCCTAGTGGGACGGCGAAGGATACATCTGTGCGGCCAATGCGACTGCAAGGTCTTCCACGGCTTGAAGCGAGGCCGCGGAGGGCTCGACGGCAGCGAAGTTGGGCATGGCGGTGTTCGGATGCGCCTCCCGGGATGACGCCATCGCGCGTGCTGTGGTATCAAGACTGACCCCGTTCCGATCGGCGCGCAACTGGGTTGCGACCCGGTTCTTGGCAGACCTCACGGAGGCCGTCGTCTTCTGAAGAAACTCGGGGACTTCGGGGAGGCTCCGGCAGTCCGGGGCCAACCCGGAGAGTTCGGCGTGCCTGTCTAGTTGGAGCACTCGCGTTGCCACATCTGAGCTGGCGGCGATAATACTCTTGAACCCGTCTTCGGCCTGTTGGTGGATCCCCGCCAGCTCCGAGGACACCCGAGAGCTTTTCTCCTCCAGATCGAGGAACTTGTTTGTCAGCGACGACAGTTCCTCCTCCTTCAGCTTCAAGGACTTCTCCAGCTCGGAAGTCCTCTGGCTCTCCAGCTTGGCCTGGTCCCACAGCTTGCGGGTGGCATCTTTCTCCGCGAGGAGGTCTTTCTCGGTGTCTTCGGCCGCCCTCCGGGCCTCTTCCTTTTTTGCCACGCCTCCCTGGCATCCCTGGCTTTCTCATCCAGTGTCGTTTGATGTTCCTTCTTTGCCTCCGCGAGGCGCTGCTCGACCTCTGTCTTCAGTTTTTCCCTCTTGAGCTCCAGGGTTCTGGCCTCCGCCGTTAGTTCGGCCTCTCTGGCTGCCACCTGCTGCTCCCTTTGCGCGAGTTCGTCCCGCTTGCCTTTGTTCTTCTTCTCCATGCGTTTCCACATGATTGAGAATAAGCTCCACTGGCGGGACAACTCGGTCGCTGCTTTGTTGACCACCTCCTCGGCGTGGGAGCTGGCACGCGCCAGCGCGTCTTCCCTGGCTTCGATCTCCTGGACTAGTTGGTTTATTCCCCGGATCGCGGCCTCCTTCGTGTTCGCCCCCGAAATCGTCACCTTAGGGGCTGCTCCCTGCTGATCCCCGGGAGTGTTTCTCCTCCCGCTTCGTGTGGAGAAGTTCGATTTGATCTCCGCCAGCGCGGCTATCTCGGCACTTGCTCTGGAGCATGTCGATAGGGTGGCATAGGTGTCCAGCTCTTCCCCTATCATAAGCGAGCAGGGCAAGAGGTCCGGGGTACCCAGACAGTTCTCGTTTCTTGCAACGGTCGGACCTTGCACAGGCACCGCCGCGCGCTCTCCCTCCGGGCGCACGTCCGTCGCCTCAGTTGCGGCTTTGGACGTCTCTTCGTCCGGAGTCGTCACGGCATGGTCCCCCGTCGGGAACCCGCCGACCATCGAAGTATCTGTTTCAGCTATGGACGGCGATGAGTCGTTGGGGGCAGGGCAAGGTCGGACTTGTCCGATTGGACGAGCCTTACCTGCCGCCTCCAAGGTCTCTGCTTCTCCAGCCTTCGCGGGGGTCGGATGTGTCCCGGAGTTTTCCTGAGCGTCTCCCCCAGGCGCCTTCTCCGGGCTGGAGGCAGTCTGAGTCCCTCCAGGGACACCGGCGCTGGTGGCCGTGTCGCGTTCCGCCACCTCCCGCCGCCTCTTGCTGGCTTTCGGGGAAGTTTGGCCCCTGCAACGACTCTTGGTTAAACTTCCCGGAGGTGCGGTTCGCAAGTTCAGTAGCAGCATGAACAAGGGCGAGCAAGAAGAAATCTTACGGACATGCCTACGGACCCGGCGGAGGAGCCGTGCGGGCTCGCAGGCATCATGCTGATGGCAAGGGAAGGCTCCGGGGCCGGCGATGGTTGCCGGAGCTGCCTCTTGCGCCGCGGCGCGATGACGAAGGCTTCGTCATCAACCTCCATGCCCACAGGACCGCTCTCTTCTTCGACCACGAGCGGTGCCCGGGGGCTCGTCTACAGGCTTGGGACCATGGCGGGTCCCCCAGCTGGGTGCGGGGAAAGGTCCTTTTCCCCCGTATCCTTGTCTTTGTCACTGACGGCCTCGTCGTCGTCATTGTCATCGTCGTCGTCGCCGCCATCATCATCATCACTGTCCTCGGTGGAGAGGGCGGATTCCACCTCGGAGTCCTCTGTGCTCTCTGCCTCAGACTCAGAGGCCTCCTCTTCCTCGCCGGAGCTAGAGGGGACCTTAACCTTGCGGGCTCTGGCCCTGGGATTCTGGGGCCCGTCGTCGTCTCGGCCCAGGATTCCGCGGGCGCTGCACTTCGGCATCTCCGCAAGAATCTCTGCCTTCTTCGGGTCCTCATTCAGAGGAAGATCTTCCTTATGACGCCGAGGAGGGCTTCGTCCCCCTTGTCGGAGTTCCGCAGTCGAGAAGGGTCCTCGAGACCCTGAAAGTTCTAGGCCGGGTGAGGCCTCTTCTGCAAGGGGGCCAGGCGGTTGCGCATGGCGTGCGCAACAATGGCGGCCCCGGAGATCCTCTGCTCCCGCAGAAGATTGAAGCGGGACACCGCCGCTAAGAGAAACACATCCTGGCGGCTCAGGCCCCTCCAGAGTTCTAGGCTCTCCGGGTGCTTCTTCGGTTCTTGGAAGCACTCATGGGCCTCCGGTACGGTAACGAGGAACCATCTGTTCCTCCATTCCTCCCACTTGGACTTCACCACCATCTCGGGGTAGAACTGCTTGATGTTCTGGCGGAAGCAGAACGTGGCCCCGCCAGCTAGCCATCCCTCTTTCCCCACGCAGGGATAGAAGAAGTGTCGGAATAATGCCACGGAGGGCATCACCCCGATGAACGCCTCGCAGGCGTGGGCGAAGACGGTCAGATCCAAGATGGCCCCCGGGGTCAGATGAAGGAGCTTCAAGTTGTACGCCTGCAGGATCTCGAGGAGGAAGTCCGAAAATGGAGGAACTACCCCCATCTTGATGAAGATTTCGAAGACGGGGACCTCAGTGGGTTCTCGATCCTTGTTTGGCGCCAGAACCTCTGTCGCCTCGCGGGCCGGTCTGCCCCCCCTCGCCTGAGACGCCACCGCCCCGAATCGAGCCTTCATCAGCAACAAAGGATCTGTGGTGAAGATGCTTGGGAACAGGGCCGTCTGGCGGCGCATGTCCGCTGTTTCGGAGGCACGCTCCGACCTCTTCATCGACTTCTCAGACCTCGGGGGCGGCGGCCTCCTGAGTGAGGCACCGGCGGTTTTCTTCTTGGCGCTCTGCTTGGTCCTGGCCATCGGAGCGGAGGCGTTCTGCTTTTGGTGTCGAGGCGGCCAAGAAGGTTTGCAGTGTGCTACGAAGGATGAAGACGAAGTGCTCTCCGGCGGTGCTTCGAGATCTCTGTGTTTGGAAAGGAGTAACGGCTACAGTTCCTTGGAACCGTGGCTTATAAGGCTCTCCACGCGTCGCGTCGCGGTCCCACCGCCCCGGCCGATGCGGATATCGAAGAGGCTTTTCCGTTCGGTCGTCTCCTGCCTGAAGATTCAAGGCGAGCGTTGGCGATCCGCGCAGATCGCAACGTTCAGAAGACCCGTGGGATGCGCACCTCCGTGGTGCGCGGCTCAGGCGGATGTGACAAGACGATCAAGACCTGACGCCGGGGACCCACTTTGACTCTTTTTGGCCATAGCCCCAGCGGCAGAAGGGCGTGGCCGCTGGGACAATGCCCGGGGGCTACTATCGGAACAGTGGAACATGGGGTTCCCCTGATGCGGTCAAAGTGGGTCCATCGCATATGGGCCCACCAAGGAGACACTCAAGTCCAAGACTCAAGACTGACAGGTGGCCCCCCCACCTGCCCTGCGGCGTCCCAGCGCATGCTGCATCGACAACCAAGGCCAAGGACTCAGGGTCCTTCCGGGGCCCCCTCGACTCGGAAGCAGGCACGGAGGTACCGGGGACCCCGACGCCCAGCAGGAAGCCAGGTTCGCCCCCGGGAGACAACCTCCACTGCGCCAAGAGGATAAGCTTGCCAGCTCCGGCTGGAAGCTCCTAGAAGACTTGGGCGCCAAGAAGACGGAGGCGTCAAAGGGGGGCAGAGACGGAAAAGCTGTCAGCCTTTGTCCGCCCTCTCTGGGAAAGGTGGGCGATCCCACCTACCCCCTCTGAAAGGAATATTTGGACGAGAGGAGGCCACGTCGCCTCCTAAAGATAACCCGGAGGGGTTTTTCCCGCCAAAACCCCTCCGGCCCCAAGGGTGCACCTATGGTATCCCCTTAGCCTATAAAAGGAGGACCGAGGCACCCAAGGGAGAAGGAGCAATCATCGTGGAGAAGGAGGCTAGGCTAGGTAGCGCACAAGTCCCCGTTTAGCTAAGGCGAGAGGTGATCTCCTCAGGGTCAGGATCTGCTCGTCTTCAACCTCTAGCAAACACCTCCCGGGTTCTCACCCGCGACCACCCTTGTAAAGCTACACCATGATACACCTCTCAATCCAGACATGTAGGAGTAGGGTTGTTAGCCTCCGGGCGGCCCGAACCTAGGTAAACTCCTTGTGTCTCTGTGGTGCTTGCTAGTACGTAGATCTCGAGCGTTGAGCGAAGCCCCCGGGCAGAAGAGGATCTTCGGCCTCCTCTGCGCCCCCCACCGAACCTAAAAAGGGGGTATCCTTTACTCCCGGTGTCCGTGATCCAAGACACAACACACGCAACACATCGATCGTGCCATAAACACTGGCATAGCTATCCATGTATAAAACAGAGATCAAGACTTGTGGAACAACTGGCACATCACAGACTCTACGACACAAAATCATATAGCAACTCATATATGAGAAAGATACAAATTACACACAAAAGGGACCACAGACCCAACAATACATCAAGAGGAAGCGAAGTAGTTGTCTAGTACAACAAGATCCAAATATATGGCCTAAGAGGCCTACAGATAAACAGTCCCAGCCAGCTTGTTCCACGGTCCCAAGCTGACACCTGGGAACCCCAAACTACTCGTCGATGTCCAGGAAGAAACCACCTGTCTGCTCGGTGTCCTCCTCCTCTGAAACAAATTATAAAAGCAGCAAAGAGAGACTGAGTACGACGTACTCGCAAGTTTAGTAGGGCGATATAGGCCCAATGCTGACGGAGGCTCTAAAGCTGTATGTAGGTATTTTTGCACAAAGCTAGTTTTCCTTTATAAAAGACATAAGTGACTCAATGGCATCGTCTATTCAGAATGTTTGTCGAAAGGGGATAAGAGAGTAAACTTTCATCTTCGGTTCTCATCGAACCAATTGTAACCAGAAACATCTCATCACCACCAAAGGCACTCCGTCGAATCACCCTCAAGGAAATGAACCTTTTATCACACGTTGTAATGCAACCTTTAGCTGCCAAGTTTTAATTAGGTTAAGATTCTCTATGGTCTCGTATATCCGTTCCCAAGTCGTCCTTAACCGCGGACACGGCTTTGCGAAAAGATTAAACCCTCCAGGGGTGTACTAATTTACCCATTGGTACCGTCCGGCTCACCTGATTGGCCCTCTTCCGGGGAAGGCCGGCGAGTGGGCGCGGTTAAACCTTTACCTCGCATGAGACTATCCAAGAGTCATCTGTGGCCACAGGGCAAGTTCAGTGCCTATTTCAACACCCTGCCCCATCGCCACGTCCTAAACACCACCGTCCTCATCATTCCTTTTTCCACCCACACACTCACACACAAATGAAATAGCAAACTAGAGGACCCTTGGACACGCCCGCACACGTTATTCAGTTAGTAAGGAGCCCATACCCCCACCAATGGCAGCACGCTCGATCTTGAGTCTAGAGACAAGAACTCGCACCTAGGGGGCAAGAATGAGGCAACCCACCATCCCCTATGGCAACTCATCCAAGCCTTTTAAGCATTTTAATTAAAGAACCACAAGTAACCACCGTGTCCGACATTCCATCAACATCAACATCATGGAATTAAATCAACGGGCAAATAAACATTTAACTAAGCATGGCTAAGCATAGCTTAGCATATATACGCAACAACTATATCATTTTCTCAGGCCGACACATCAAACCTATGGTTCATAGGTAGGGATACAGGTATTGGTTCGGGGAAAACATGTATTCGTAGGATACTCTAGTATTGACCAAAATTGTCATTGGAATCGAATGCTATATTATGGTGGATAAAAATAAGTTTATAAAACAATAGGATGCTAGATGCCAAGAAGGTGAGGTTATCTCTTGCCATGCTGCTGGGCGTGTAGTACGGCACGTCGGGGTAAGTAGGGTTAACCTCCACTCCGGAATCTATCGATACCCAAAATAATAACAAAGGAACCAATAAATAACACGAAGCCAAGGTGCAATGCACAATCATGATGACATGTCAAATTTATGCAAAGATATCATCATATGATTTAACTAACAATATTAAATGGAGTGCCCAATAATTATTACAATTATTTGGACGCAACCCCATATTTACCTTAGTGATCGCTTTGCTTATAATTTATTACATTACTAAGAAATGGCTCAAATATGCATGAACATGACATGATTAAAAAGGTTTTGTTCTTCCGATCATTTTGGTACCTCATTTGTGAATTTCCAAGTACCGATGAATAAATAGTGAATTAAATGATTATTTGAATTTAATTCGTTTAATCATTTAGAGAATAACATCAAATAAATATTAGTGATCATGCTGTAATATTAGCATGGTTTGATAGCATTTAACATGCCGATCGCTTTGATATTTTATTCACAACTTTTCGTTAATAATTTCTCAAGTTATGAATTTTTCCAGATTTGGTATTATTTATGCCATTTTAGGATTTCCTAAATAAAGGCAAAAATATTTACTAAAAAGAACATGGAAATGTTACCAATAGAAAGGTATTGTTTTTCTGAACAATTTGGTATATCATTTGCTAAATTTGGACCAATATTTAAATAGTTATCAATTTATTTAAAAAAATAACTGCTTTTACTGTTTGGGCCGGCCTCCAGATCGGCCCAGGCTGGTTTCTAGGCCGGGCTGGTGTCTGAGACGGCCGGCCTCCTGGCCGGCCTAGACCGGTGCCTGAGGCTGCCGGCCTCCCGGCCGGCCAAACCGGAGCCCAGGCCGGGCACCTACCAGAGGCTGCCGGCCTCCCGGCCGGCCCAGGCCGGGCGCACCGGGGCGGCGCACGGCGATGACCTCGGCACTGTGGCGCACGGCGTTGGCGAAGCAAAGGGGGAGGGAGAGGGAGATGATGTCCCGGAGGACTAGAGGCTCACCAGGAGCGCGTAGGCGTGGTCGGTGAGGGTCGGGGTCGACCATGGCGGCCGGAATTCGTCGAGGACGAGCGCGGTGAGCGGTGGACGGTCGTCGGGAAGACGAGCTCGATTAGCTCGGTTCCGCTCCTCCCAGCATGCGTGCAACAGTGGTGGAGGTAGAGGGGGACGCGGGGAAGGAGTTGACGCGCACCAACTCGTCCGGGATGGCTCGGAGCGACGGCGAGCGCAAGCTCGAGCTCGGAGTCGAGTCGAGCAAGAGGAGGGGAGAGGTAGGGAAGCAGGTGGAGGGGAACGGGGGGAATATACCGTGGGGGAGCAGGTGGAGGCGTCTTTGACCACGGGGGTGGGGGGCACGGCACGCGCGGGGCATCGAGGCCACGGCGGCATGGGCGCCCCGGCATGGCGCCAGTGCCTGAAGGCACTATGGCAACAGGAGGGAGACGGCAAGTTTGCAAAACACCCCCCCCCCCCGTCTCAATTTTCTTTATTTGCAATTTGGTCCAGCAACAGTTTAGTGAATTTAATTGAGGCCCTAAAATATTTACAAAAATTCTGCAAAAATTCATGTGGGCTCCACTTCACATTTAGAGCCTCCACAAAAATTGGTGTTGCAAAATAAAATGTTTTGGACAACCTTTGTTCACAGGTTTTAATTATAATCATTTTTGACAATTTCCAAAATGTATTTATTTGGAGCACTTAAGCATTTCCAAAAATAATGTAATTATTCATGGAGGCTCATAATATAATAAAGAAGCACCACATAATTTTATTTTGTGTTTTTAGAAAGTTTAACTTGGTTTCCAAAAATAGAAGTTGAATTGAACCCAATTGAATTCTCAAATTTATTTATTTGCTTGTTAAGAATTTTAGCCTTTAACAATTATTTATAAAATATATCCTTGAGCTTCCTGGACAAATTGGAGGCTCAAGAACAATTGGTTTTGCCAATTTGAGTAATTGCATTGAGGTTGGATATTTTTGGGATTTCGATTTGTTTTCTTTTAATTGTTTTCCAAATTTGCTTTATTTTAAATTAGCAATTTAAATGGATTCCATGATGCAATGTTTGCAAAGCAAAAAGTGAAAATTTGGCCCATATTTTAGGGTACCAAACTGGGGCTGTTACACGCGTCCGTCGGGATTTTCATCACACCTGTTGGCGCGGCACATTTGTCAGGTACCTCAGCTGTTCCTGTCAGTCCCGGCCCTACACGACAAATCGGTGGGACTTACCTTTGCACGCTAAATGCAGCATCCGAGGATCAGCTGTGTTTGATTCATCTCGGGAATTTTCTTTGTTTTTGCTCGGGTTAGACCAGAGTCGATAACCTTTCGAGTGCCCTTTAGTCTCTCAGTTATCGGGTGCGCGACAGCATTCCCGATGGGAGTAGCCCCGAGATTATGCTGAATACTTGTAATTGGGGATAATCTCAACCCGCTGACCTCGTAGATTACTCTGAGAATTTTTTGCTCCCGATGGGAGTGAAATGGAGTTTTGCGACATCTTAGTCGACTACCTCAGGGACCCGATGCTGTATTAGGTCGAGTGTATTGCAAAGGATTTGAATTAAAGCTGACCTTGGATTACGTCATTGACGACATCATCGGCGTGCTCGCCGCAACTGATGCGCTCTGTTGCTTGGCCTGCCACGAAATGACCGGACAGGACATCCCGTGAGTTTGACCACGCGTCGTGGTTTTTACGCGGCGCAATGATGGTGGACTCCTCGTTTCCCGTGCGTAGGGGGCGATACAGCCCACGACAGTTGCCCTCCGCGCTTGCCGCGTGTAGGGTTTGATCTTTGCCGTTCCGCACGGTGCGAAAATCAAGGGCCAACATCACTCTGCTTCGGAGGATAAATAGGGATGTACGGGAGACGGGGTGAAAATTCCCCATTCTCACCGCCCAGTTCATCCTTTCTCTTGCGCCCTACAGCTGTCCTCCCAGTCAAAACAAAGAACAAGAGAGCCTAGTTCCTCCTCGCGCCACCATGACGAAGAGGACCAGCGGCAAGAGGGCTACCGGAGCCGCCGCCGCTGCCGCTGCTTTCCGCCGCCGCCGATGCCACCGCGGCGGGCAATTTGAAGAAGGTGCATGGCAACTGGCAACGGTCCTCCGTGACCGAGCGCCAGCTTGAGGTGCTACGCCGCGACGTCTACATGCCGTCGCCGGAGAAGATGAAGGCACGGGCTCCCGGCGACGAGGTTTCCCCTCGTCCCCGAGACGACGAGCGCGTCGGCTTCGTCGACTTCTTGAACAGGGGATTCGCCTTCCCTGTTCGTGAATTCTTCCGTGGCTTGATGTACGCATACGGCGTATAGCTGCATGACTTCATCCCCAACGTCGTGCTCCACATCTCCTGCTTCATCGTCCTGTACGAGTGTTTCCTTGGGATACACCCGCACTGGGGGCTGTGGCAGCGGATCTTCAACGTGAAGCGCAACGCCGGCGCTCACGGCGTGTATCCCGTGGGCGGCTTCGGGATCCAGACGCGTGGGGACATCGACTACTTCGACCTGAAGCTGCTCGAGTCCGCGCAAAACTGGCGGAAGAAGTGGTTCTATGTCTCCGACACCTACAAGCTAGGGCAGTTGTACGGAGTGCCGCCGTTCCGAGGCGGCGTCGTCGTGGAGAAGAAGAACTCGTGGTCGCACCGACCCGATGTCCGGGAGGCCAAGGAAGCGACTCCGTTATTGTCTCGGGTGGCCACGCTGTTGAAGACCGCGGGCAAAGAGGTGAACGGGGTGCACCTGATCGCCACGTACATCAGATGGCGCGTCCACCCCATCCAAACTCGGGAGCATCCGTTGTACGAGTACGCTGGCGCCACAGATGCGACACGCGTATCCGCAGAGGAGCTCTCACCGGGCGAGGTTGAAGCTCGAGTGTGTGCGCTGACCATGCTGAAGGTTGGCGAGACGCATGTCCTTGACTCGCCCATCGTCCCCTTCAGCGCAGATAACCCTGTGCCTGAGGTAACTTCGTATTTTTACCGCCTGTTTTCGGATTCTTGGTTCCTTTTCTCAATCTTTGTACTGTTGCCCTTTGAAGGGGTTTTCCACCTTTGTTAGCCTGCCACCGCTGCCAGAGAGTCGGGGAACATCTGCTGTCCCAGACCTTCGGGTGGATCCTAATGACCGGGACATCTCTGTCTCCTCCGCTGTGTCACCCAATGACACAGAAGGTGCGGACAGTGATGAAATTCCGCTGGAGACCCGCCGGAAGCGAGTCCACCACGCCGGCTCGAAGCTGCCCAAGAAATCGCAGCCGAGTGCCAGTGCCGACAACTCTGGCTTTTCGTCGCCTCCTGCCCGCACTGGTGATGAAGCTGCACCGGCACGAGGCTCCGCGGATCCTCCGTCGAAAAAGGCTCGCGTTTCGTCGGACTTCTTCGACCCCGTCGTCCTCTTGACTGAGCTGAGCTTGTAAGTCAACACCTTGCTTCTTCTGTTTCTTTTTCGGAGGCCTTGATGTTTTGTACTTTTTGGAGTGATTCGGCTGTCCTTTCCAGCGACTCTTCCGATGAGAAACACGCTCAGCCGGACATGGGCAAACAAGAGGAGGAGTGCGAGAGCTAGACCCTGGTTCCAAGGGTACCATGGCTCCTCCACCGCCGCCCGATCGTGGCGCTGCGGCGGACACTTCTACAGCGACTGCTCCTGGTGATGACCTTGTCACCATCGTCAGCGCTCCTCCTTTGGCGTCTGCCGAGCACGTAAGTCGTTTTACTCTTTGTTTTCTGTTGTCGGGTGCGCGTAAGCGCTAGTAGCCCCTGAGTCTATATGCGACTATTTGTAGTCGGGTATAGACTCTAGCCACTTTCTTTGATTTTGAGTTGTGCTCTTTGTATGATTGGGTGCGCGCCAGCGCTCCCGATGGGAGTAGCCCCCGAGTCCATATGCGACTTGGCACAGTTGGGCATGGACTCGGAAACAGGCATTTAACTTTTTCTTTGTGCCATCACAGCTGGTTGTGAGCGAGCTGCTGGGCATAGGCCGCCGCTATGCCGCCATGGAAGCAGATGTTGCCCGGCTCAGCCAGCAGTCTGCTGATCTGCAAGGTAAATTTCTCCTGTTTGCTCAGCTTAGTTCTTCCGTTGTGCTTCTTCCTTATTGTGTATTATCTGCAGAATCTCTTGCGCGAGTCCAGCGCGAGAGAGATGACGCCGCGCTGCGGTCATCCGAGCTGAAGGTGAAGCTTGACTCCGCCGATGCCGATGCTCGTGCGCGAGCGGATGACGCCGCGCGATCTGCCAGGGAGGAAGTCGAAAGGAGGGAGAAGGTAACCGCCCAGCGACTTGGGGCTGTCGCAAAATCCTTGTCAGGTTCGCCCAATATTCCATCCTTATACTCTTTATCTTGCTGTTGTTCTTTCTTCGTTTGCGAATTTATCCTTCTTCATTTTCTTCTAGGGTACTTGGGTGCTCCTGTGGGCAGTAGCAGCCAAGCTCTTCCCGAGGACCTGGAAGGTGCTCTAGTTGCCCTGGAGGGTATCGGTGGCCAGACAGGCAGCCTTCTGTCTAAGGCAAAGGATGCTCTGACCTGCCTCCATGACAGTGTGTTTCCGAAGGCGCAGCCTCCGTCTTCCTTTGGCGAGCCGGCGGAGTTGTTTGGCCCAGATGCGTTGACCATCGTGGACTTCCGCCGCGAGCACACGGTACGTGGTTCGCAGACCACTCTCCTTATGCTGCTGGGGCACGGCTTCGAGGGTGACTTTGACAGGGCTATGTCGGGTCGCCCTCACGGACCCGATGGCAAGCCGCTATCCCTTGGTGAATTTTCCATGAGGTCCCGTGAGCTGGCGCAGAAGCTGGCGAACACCCTGGAGAAGGAGGCCGCCAAGCGCGCCGAGAACGCCAAGAAGTCGACCAGCTCACAGCCGTAGATAGTTACTGTAGTGGTTTGGGCGGAGCTTGTATAAAAATTTATTTGCTTATCTCTGTTGGTTTGTAATGACTATTGGCCTGGGTGGCTCAAGTGATATTCCTTTTGCGCAATTTCCTGATAGACTTTGCTTCTTCCGTCCAGCCCCCGAGTTCCTTTGCGGGGCTAGGGCGAAAGTGCTGGCTCCATTGTTTTTCCTTATGTTTCTTGCTTTGCTTCGTGGGCAGGCTAACCTTGCCACTACTTCTCCATCCCCTGGGACTGCTTCCGACCAAGTTCTTGGCTCCAAAACTGCTACAACGACACCGGGCACCCACAATGCTGACGAGTACCGGTATTCGGTGCTGCAAACTCGATGTGCTAGGCTGGAGCAGGACTTATGAGCTACTCGAGGTGTCCTCGCTATTTTGCGGTCAAAGCAACCTCGTCCCAACGAACGGGAAGCTTTCTTGCTTGACGAACTGGAGAGGGTGAACTCTGAACTGCTCTGTAAGTTATTCAGAAAACCCCCGAGCCGTCAAGTTGTCAATTTCTTCGTGTGTTCAGTTGCTATCTTCTTTTGAAAAGTGCCCATCTGGATGCGCGAGCCGAAGCTGACCGAGTAAACAGCCGACTCCGGTGTGTTGCTGAGTAGTAGGGTGGGACGCGACCTCCTTCTGGTCCGACAGCGCTTGGGGTCGCGTTCTGGTTCTGCTACAGGACCGCGTGCAGCAAGTGGCTTCCCTCATTGGGTCCTGTAAGTCTGCCTTGTCGCTGGTGCACAAAGCTCTGTTTCCTCTGGACGCGCAGCAGCGAGGACTTGCTGCTCTTCTGGCGAGGTTCCGCAATGGTGAGGCTGTGCAAGGGTTTGTTCGCGCTCAGCTGGTCAATGGCGCCATCTATGCCTTGGCGTTTGTGCGCAGACGACACCCGTACATGTGTCTGACAGGTATAGATGAGGTTCCTCCGCAACCTGACGGCGCACCAACGCAAATGGAGCACCATTACCGAGCTGTAGAAGGTGTGGCTATTGCCTTGGTCAACAAACTTGAGCATGATACCGAGTTGCAGCTTGAGCATGTGACCTTGCGGGTTCCTAAAGCAGAGCCGAAGGATTAGCTCCCCCCTCGAGCGAGTTCCTTGTAGGATTTGAACAGTTTGCTTGTAAATACAGTGCACATGAAGACTTTAGCTCTTTGAGTTGTGCTGTTGCTATTTGTCGGTACGGCCCCTGGTTACCAGGTTCCCGCCCGCGTTTTATTTTGTTTTGTCCTAAGCAATGCAGCCCCCGAGTATCGGGTGCCACGGAGGCGATCTTCCTTGTTTTTGTTTAACTCAACAGCGCAGCCCCCGAGCGTCGGGTGCTGTTCCGGAGTTTGTTTTTGATTGGCCGTACGACGCAGCCCCCGAGTATCGGGTGCCACGGAGGCGATCTTCCTTGTTTTTGTTTAACTCAACAGCACAGCCCCCGAGCGTCGGGTGTTGTTCCGGAGTTCATTTTTTATTGGCTGTATGACGCAGCCCCCAAGTATCAGGTGTTGCGGAGGGGATTTTCTTTGTTTTTGTTTAACTCAACAGTGCAGCCCCCGAGCGTCGGGTGCTGTTCCGGAGTTTTTTTTTTGGTTGGCAGTACGACGCAGCCCCCGAGTGTCAGGTGCTGCGGAGGCGATTTTCTTTGGCGTGCAGTATATCGATTCCGAAGATAGAGGGACATTGCACTTTTATTATGGGAGACATAGTCTCAAAGATTACATCTGTGGATGAAGAGCCTTATTGTCAGTTGTGCTACGCATAGAAGCGTCGCAGATGTGCAGCGTTCCACGGGTTGTGCGAGAGCTCTCCGTTCCTTGGATTCTTTAGGCGGTATGCTCCTCCACCGATGACCTCAACGATGTTGAAGGGTCCCTCCCATGGGGAGGCGAGATTATGGACCTTCTTTTGTTTGAGCCGGAGCACCAGGTCACCTTCCACAAATGACCTGGTTCGCTGTCGACGACTATGGTAATTGCGAAAGCTTTGCTGGTATGTTGCGGTGCGGGCGAGTGCGATGTCTCGCGCCTCATCCAGCAAGTCGATGTCGTCTTGGAGCGCTTCGTTGGCGCCATCTTCATCGTATGCTACAACACAAGGTGCGTCGAAGCGCAGGTTGTGAGGTAGGACTGCTTCTTCTCCATACACCATGAAGAATGGGGTGTACTGGGTTGATCTGTTTGGCATGGTGCGCAGGCTCCATAGCACAGAGGGTAGCTCCTCCACCCAAGCACCCGCCACACGCTTGAGTGGCACGAAGAGGCGCTTCTTGACTCCGCCGCAGACGAGGCCGTTCGCTTTTTCTACTTGTCCATTGGACTGCGGATGAGCGACCGAGGCGTAGTTGAGCTTGATCCCTTGTTCCTTGCAGAAATCTTGGAACTCTTTGGCGGTGAAGTTTGTTCCGTTATCGGTGATAATGCTATGCGGCACACTGAAAGGGAAGATGATGGACCTGATGAAGTTGACGGCGGTTGTTGCCGCTGCATTTGTGATTGGCACAGCCTCTATCCACTTTGTCAACTTGTCGACTGCCACCAGGAGGTGAGTGTGTCCGCCACGCGCAGATTTCCTTAGTGGTCCGACCATATCGAGCCCCCACTGGGCGAACGGCCATGCCAAAGGGATTGTTTTCAGCTCCGAAGCAGGTGCGTGAGGCTTAGTGGCGAACTTCTGATAGCCGAAGCATCGCCTGACGATGTCCTCAGCATCATGGAGCGCTGTGGGCCAGTAGAACCTAGCCCGCAAGGCCTTGGCGACTAAGGCCCTGCTGCTGGCATGGTGCCCACATGTGTCGGCATGGATCTCAAGGAGGATAGCCTTGCCATCCTCGGATGCGATGCACCTCTGGAGGATGCCTGATATGCTTCGCTTGTAAAGCTCTCCATTGATTATTGTGAATGCTTTGGCACGACGAGTGATGCACCGTGCTTCGACTGTATCTTCTGGGAGTTCTTGTCATAGCATGTACGCCAGGAATGGTTTCATCCATATGGGCTCGACGAGGAACACTTCGACTGGGCGATTTGCCGAGTCGGGTGCCTCGGAGCTCGAGGCGTCAACCTCAGGCGTCCCAGTTGCTGGTGTAGACGGGGCCGCAGGTCGTGCCACCTTGATTAACCTTTTGTTTATCTTTTCCAAGAAGACTCCGGGGGGCACCTTAGCTTTCAAGGACCCGATGTTTGCTAAGGTGTCCACCTCTTCGTTGTTGTTGCGCCCGACATGACGGAGCTCGCAACCGTCAAAGTTTCCCTCCATGATGTTATACAGGTTCCTGTAGGCGATCATGTTGTCTATTGCGGCGTCACACTCCTTCATGGTCTGCTATACGACCAAGTTGGAGTCGCCGTAGATCATTAGGCGGTCGGCGCCGCACTCCTTGGCCATCTTCATCCCATGTATTAGGGCCTCGTATTCAGCTTCGTTGTTGGATGGTTTCTCGAAGTCCATCTGCAGGACATAGCGCAGCTTGTCACCTTTTGGTGATATGAAGATAACACCTGCGCCTGCTCCTTCATTCCTTTTTGAGCCATCGAAGTACATGGTCCAAGAGTTCGACGTATCAGGTACCGAAGGCAGCTGCATCTCCATCCACTCGGTGGTGAAGTCGGGTAAGACTTGTTCCTTGATTGATGTTGGGTGTTTGTATGTTAGGTCCAGAGGACCTAATTCGATGCTCCATTTGGCTACCCTGCCGGTTGCCTTGAAGTTGTTCAGGATGTCCGCAAGTGGTGCCGCACTCACTACCGTGATCGGGCTTGGAAATAATGTGCCACCTTGTGCGAAGTCATGAATACGCCATATGCAAGCTTCTGGTAGTGGGGGTATCTTTGCTTGGTGAGAGACAAGACCTCGCTGAGGCAATATATGGGCCTCTGCACTCCATGGACTCTTCCTTCTTCTGCGCGTTCGACCACTAGCACCGTACTGACCACTCGGTTCGTGGCAGCTATATAGAGGTACAATGGCTTCTTCTCCTGAGGAGCTACCAGGATTGGTGGAGTCGATAGCATGTGCTTGAGGCTGATGAATACCTCTTGAGCTTCTGGCGTCCACTCGAACCGATCTGCCTTCTTCATCAGTTGATAAAACGGGAGCGCCTTTTCGCCCAACTTGCTGATGAATCTGCTGAGTGCAGCTATTCGCCCAGAGAGCTGCTGGACCTCCCGAAGCTTTGAAGGCTCCGGCATCTTTAGGAGTGCTTGTATCTTCTCCGGATTTGCTTCGATACCGCGTGCGGATGCGAGGTACCCGAGCAGCTGCCCGACTGGAACGCCGAACACGCACTTCGTTGGGTTGAGCATGATATGATACTTTTTGAGCGCGACAAATGTCTCGCGTAGGTCGTCAAGGAGTGTTACTTCTTTCTTGGTCTTGATGACTATGTCGTCAACATAGACTTGGACGTTTCGTCCGATTTGCTGCTTGAGGCAGTTCTGCATCATGCGCTGGTAGGTGGCGCCCGCGTTCTTGAGCCCGAAGGGCATTGTTGTGTAGCAGTAGACGCCGAAAGGCGTGATGAATGCTGTTTTATCTTCGTCTTCCTCCTTCATCCGGATCTAGTTATAACCTGAGTAGGCGTCCAGGAAGCAGAGGCGCTCGCAGCCTACCGTCGAGTCGACAATTTGGTCGATGCGCGGCAAGGGGAAGTGATCCTTTGGACAACACTTGTTTAACGAAGTGAAGTCGACACACATGCAGAGTATGTCTGTGTTTTTCTTTGGTACCAGTACAGGGTTAGCCACCCAGTCTTATTTCTTGATCTCTCGGATGAAATTGGCTGCCAGGAGCCTATCGATTTCCTGCCCGATGGCAAGACGCTTCAACTCGGCGAAGCGGCGCATAGTTTGCTTGACGGGTCTTGCGTTAGGCAAGATCTGTAACTCGTGCTCGGCGAATTCCCTGGGTATGCCTAGCATGTTGGCTGGGCACCAGGCGAACATATCCCAGTTCTCACGCCGGAACTCGACGAGTGCACTTTCCTATGCAGGAGGCAAGCTTGTCGAGATGAGGGCTGTCTTCTTAGGGTAAGTCGGATGTATCTGGTGCGCCCTTGTGTCTTTGGTCGCATTGAAGGACGACTCGGACGGCGATTTTTTGCCCTCAGGGAAGTTGGTGCGATCGTTGGTGAGCGCCAGCTCCTGGAGCTGCTCCTGGGCTCCAAACGACTCAGAGATCTTGTCGAACTTGCGGTCGCACTCGTCGGACCGCTCAAAGTCGCCGTTGACGGTGATGGTCCCATAAGGTCCTGGCATCTTGAGCTTGAGGTAGGCATAATGTGGTACTGCCATGAATTTGGCATAAGCTGGTCGCCCGAGGATGACATGGTACTGCGACTTCCAGTCCACCACCTCGAACTCTATTTTCTCCTTCCTGAAGTTCTTTGGCTCGCCGAAGATGACGTCGAGCGTTATCGTGCCCAGGGGGTACACCGGTCGCCCCGGCACGATTCCATGGAAGGTGTTGACCGATGACGCGAGATTGGTTGTTAGTATCTTCATCCCATGCAGCGTGTCGGCGAACATGATGTTGATGCCGCTGCCGCCATCCATGAAGACGCGACTCATCGCGAAGCCGCTGATTTGGGCGTCGAGAACGAGGGCTGCGTGGCCTGGCCGTGGTACTTGCGGTGGGTGGTCCTAGCGAGAGTAAACTATGCTCACGTGAGACCACCTGAGGTACTCCGGCAGAGTTGGTGGTGATTTGACGGCGAGGTGCACTTGCCTTGTTATTAGCTTCTGGTCCCGGTTGGAAGGGCGTCCCTTCTGTATCATGAACATGTGCCCGACAGATTTCGGGGTAGGGATCTTCGCCTGCTTGGGGTTCCTCGACGCGTGGTTGGAGCTGGATAGCTCCCGCCATATGTCCTGGTGAGAGCAGAGCCGGGGCAGGTGGCGCTCCAATGGCTGGCGCACCTAGTACAATTTGCGCCTACTGCTGGAGGAGGCGTGTGTATTCCGCATGCAGTTCTTGAAAGCCCTCGCAATCCTTCAAGAGGTGGTGGGACGTGAGGTTGCCATGCTCGTCCATGAACATGTGGAACCTTCAAGCTCCTTGCAGGGTAGGGGGAGGGCGCGGCACTCGCCCGTTGCGCAGCTGGCGTGGTCGCCACTCCTGCTTGATGTTTTTGTTGTCCCTATAACCGGTTGTTCGGCTGCCGTTTTCATAGCGACTGCTGTCACGGTTTCTTTGCTCGCGGCTATCGGGAAAACCTGCTGCCACGAGTTCTGCACCTTCGTTGTCATCATATGCTCATGACTTCCGCTTGCGGCGGCGCTCGCTGCTGCGATGACTCCAGTGTCCTTGGTCGCCGTTCTCCACGGGTGTATCGTTGCGCTCGTTGCGTATAGAGTCTTCTCCGTCTGCCCACTCATTAGCGATTTGCATGAGGTGAGCGATGGTCTTCGGCTTTATTCTTCCGAGCGCCTCCTTCAGCTCGAGTCGATAGACACCTCGGGTGAACGCGTATATCGCGTTGTCTTCTGAGATCCTCTCCGCCGAGTTACGGAGGAGGGTCCACCGCTGAATATACTGGCGCAGCATCTCGCCCGATCGCTGCTTGCAAGCTCGAAGTTTTTCGAACGAGGCGGGTCGTTTGCATGTGCCAGTGAAGTTCGGATGAAGTCCTCGCCGAAATCTTCCCAGTAAGTATATGCTCCCCGCGGCAGGCCTTTAAGCCAGGCTCGGGCAGACCTTGTGAGCATCAGCTGAATGTATTGCATGGCCGTAGACGTGGAACCTCTCTGGCAAGTTACTGCCGTGAGGTAGTCCTCCAGCCAGGCGGAGGGTTCTTGTAGGCCATCATACTTTGGGGTCTCAGATGTTAATCTGAAACCCTTTGGCATCCTTGCTTCTCGGATACGGCGACTGAAGCACAGTTCTCCGGAAGGTTCGAAGTCTTCTTCGGAGTCTGGGTCGTCGCTGCTCGTGTCGCATGCAGCCCGCCTCGTGCGGTTCTTGTTGACCTTGTTCTGCGTGATGACATTGCGTGCGTCCTCACCTTCTGCGAGGTGATATCGATCTTCTCGTCCGCGAGTTGTGCGATGCCTTCGATCGCGGGTGGCGCGGTTTTCGCGGTCATGAGCGACACACTCGTTGTTTACGCACACGATGCGATCCTCCTGATCACGTGCAGTGCGGTCGCCAAGGTGGCGAGTCCGCGGTTCATGCCGTGGGCTTTGTTGGCGCCGTGGAGGCGCGTTGTTGGCAGTCGCTGCAACTGCGGTTGGTTGTGGTGGTTCTTCTGGTATCAGCTCCGCACCCGCCATACTGACGAACTTGATTTGCTGGCAGTGCAAGGCCGCCCGAGGGTCGTCCTCCGGTGGTTGTGTCACTTGCAGGTACGTGGCCACCGACATGAGGGCGCCGGTAGCTGTTTTGGGGATTGGTATTCCCCCGTCGCCCAGAGACATGAAGGAGTCCTCCAAGTTTCGGGTGACAATAGTCCTTGCCCTCTCCGGCATACGCAGGTAACGAGGCCAATCGCGGGAAGGTTGAGATCGCCCCGATGACTGGACGGATAAATCCGCCCTTCACGCGCTTGACATGCTAGCTTGCCTTCTTCTTTCCGCGAGGAGGCTCTCCTGCTCCTTTAGCTTGATGCCTTCCTGCCATAGCAGGTACTGGTAGCATTGCAGGTCTTCAGCCGTGGCGTCTTCCGCCGGAGCGCCATCCGCTACAGCCTTTATCGCTTTTTCACCCATAGCTTGGGTGATGTGCAGTTGAGTTCGTCCGTTCTGCAGGGTTACTGTGAACGGGTGTGTGCGTGGCTCGGGTGGGGCGCTTGGTGATGCTGCCGTTATGATGGCCGTTCCCGCGGCTGGCCCTGCGGGTGGTGCCGCGGGTGCTGTCATGTACACTTGCATGGGGAGGATGCGCGGAACCTCCTCCGGGTCCGAGTCGTCTCCAAAGACAGACTCGAAGTCTGCTTGATTTCCACCAGCGAAGTCCGAAGGCTCGATGGTGGGGTCGATGAAGTATAGGGCACGACTGCCCACTCAGTCGTGCGCACAAAAGTGGTGGTTGGCGATGACGATCGTGTTGTCGCAGTCAAGAACGACATGATCTCCTTGGGCGAATTGTCTGAGGATTCGTCGTTGGAGGGCACGGCGGAAGCCGATGCAGCCGATGACGGGGCGGACTCCACCGCGGCAGTCGATGAAGTAGTGGGTGCTGTTACCGCAGGGTGCGGTACGTCAGTGAGGCGGAGAGTGCCCCACTTGTTAACGAAGAAGCGTAGTTCGCCGAAGCGTACATCCACGCCTGCGTGTAGATCCGCGAAGGCTGGCCGCGTGACCGGCGAGTGCGGGCTGAATCCCAGGGAGCCGAAAAAGATCGGCGATTGCAGATCCGGCGAGTCGCCGATTATCAATGATGAAGCCGCCGAATCCGTAGATCCAACACCAGTCTTTCCCACAGACAGCGCCAATTGACGTGGGGTTACCGCGCCAAATCCCTCGGAGGTCATCCTCGGGTTGAGAGAAGAGGAGAAGATGGTGGTGTTCGTAGATTCGTCGGCTGACAAGCGTGGTTTACCCAGGTTCAGGCCCCGAAGGTAAAATCCCTACGTCCTGCTTGTCTGGTATTGATTGATGAGGTTACAGCGGGGCTACAATGGTGAGATCGAGAGATGCGATCTCGCTAGGGTTCTGGTGGCTGGTTTTCTGTGTGTCCCTAGCCGGTGGCCCTCCTAGCCCTTAAATAGAGGGGCTGGGTCTCGGGAATCCTCTACCGACTAGGGTTACAACCGACCTTGGTGCTGCCTAGTCTTGGGCTTGTTTCCTTCGGTACGGGCCTTCCTTCCGGCCTTGTCTCTCAGGCCACGATGATGTTTGAACACCAGGTAGCCAAACCGTGGGGCACCCGAAGGGTACACCCACGTCAGTGGGCCTCATCGTCAGTGCCCCGACACTTGCGCTCCCACGCGTCGCCTAGGTCCTGCGGGAAGGCTAAGCGATATGTCTTGTCTCGTGGGATCCTTGTCGGGGATTGGTTTCCTTCGCCCCGCGAGCGTCCTCCCGGGGTGCCTCAGCGGGTCCCGGGAGGGGCTTCTCTTGTGCTTTGGTCCGGATCCTCGGCAACGGCCTGACCGGGAGTATCTGTCCTCCTGGGGCCTGCACATCCCGTCATCCTGACACCCCCGGTTGGGAGGGCGTCGACAGAAATCCGTTAGTCCCTCATATCAGGCAAGGCTTTTAGACATTTTGAGAGCGGCTCCCATAGAGGAATGAGAAAATTCCTCTTTTTCCTTTGTTTATCACTAGCCAGTGTTGACTGATTTCTCAGGTACAATGTGTGAAGGAGATATTATTTTTGGTTATATTTATATTTTGTGGGCTGGGAATCCTTGTCAGCTCTCCGCAAATTTAAATGAGCACAGATTCCATACTCATCAGGTGAAAGAGGGGGAAATGACATTGCTTGACATAGGATATAAAAAACTTCCCGACTACTTCCTCATGAACAAAAAACAGAGGCACAAAAAGGAGCATTTCAAAAGTTTAAAGGTAGCACATGACAAATTTACTTGGAATGGCAAGAAATACCATGCGTAGGTAGGTATGGTGGACACTGCTGGAAAGATATTGGCTCAAGGGTTTAACCGGTACAAGAATAACTATGCAAACATGCAATGTTAACCGGTACAAGAATAACTATGCAATATACATTAAGCATAATCACAAGACTCCACACTGTCTTCCTTGTTAACTAAATATTCTTTTGATAAAAATACCAGCCTTAGAAACTTCCAAGTATGACAAACCACATAACTTCAAGCTTTAACGGTAGTTCTTCACTAATGAGCTTCTACTTCAATAACCAGCAAGTTTAAACATTAATCTAATTAATACCACAAAACGATTGAGAAGCATCAAATTATCCACATAGTGATCCACAAGACTATGCAGGTTTTTCTATTTCATACCACTACCACATGCACGGCATTTTATCATTCCAACACATCAAACAAGCAACCATAACAACTCTCTAACAAATATAAGTGAATCACAAGAGAGTTTAAAAACAACAACTAGCAGCGCTAAACAAGATAAAAGCTAAAAGGGAGAGCTTACTAGGAAACAACAACAACTAAGAATACTCAAGAAGATATACACGAAGCACAAGAGTATTCTAACAAAAAAGTGGAGCGTGTCTCTCTCCCAAACAAGCATGATGTGATCCAAAATTGTAATTACCATCAAACAGAACAAAAAAAATGAAAGAAAAACACAAAGACACTCCAAGAATAGCACATAATATGTGAAGCAATAAACACATGGTTCCAACAGAGACAACCTGATGGTTGTCGATGAAGAAGAGGGATGCCTTGGGCATCCCCAAGCTTAGACGCTTGAGTCTTATTTGAATATCCAGGGGGATGCCATGGGGCCATCCCATGCTTGAGCTTTTCTACATCCTTCATCTTCTTGCATCATCCTCTCTCGTGAAATTTAAAAACTCCCTTCCAACAAAACTTCTCATAAATGATTAGAGGGGTTAGTACTCTTAAAATAAAATCCACTTTGGTGCTGTAGGGACACATTACTAAAACTTAATTTAACATTAGCTACAGTATACCTTGTGGCATCTTTCCACAAAAATAAACTACAAAGAAAGCTCGTATTAGAGACAATGCAAATAAAGACAGAAATATGTCAAAACATAACAGTTGTAAAGATCGAATTTTAAGAGGCACTTTACGTGGCTCAAATCATAAAACTAATGAAAGATAGATAAAAGTATTAGGCATGCTGTCAAAAATTTGCAAAAAAATATGATTGTCTGGAATGTTTCAAGATTTCTGCAATAGGCGCACAGAATCTGTTTCTGGGCAGCAAATCAACACCTCGCACTTTCAATGCATTAGAGGTTACTTCTTGGCACCAAAACCAAAAGAAAGAGATACAATGGATTTGCTACAGAGGCAAAAACTACATGACTCATGAAAAGCAAAGAAACTGGAAGCAAAATATAATGGGTTGTCTCCCAAAAGCGCTTTTTCTTTTAATTTAAATGATGTTCTCATAAGAATAAGAGTTGAGACACAAAATAGATCATTAAGAAGCAAATATCAAACACATTTAAGTATAACACACTTCCTATGCATAGCAATCTTATAAGAAAATAAATCAATGAAGCATAGAGTTACTAGCATAGGAAGGCAAAGAAAGTGCAACATTAAACTTTCAACATAAAGAGAGGAAACTTAATATTATTGAAATATTTAAGCCATTGTTTTCCTCTCTCATTATAACTTTCAGTAGCGTCATGAATAAAATCCACAATATAACTATCACATAAAGTATTCTTATTATGATCGACCTGCATAAAAGTACTATTACTCTCCACATAAGCAAAATCTTTCTTATTAGTAACGGTAAGAGTAGGACTATCATATAGAACTTGGACACGATAGACTAATTGTATATTAGAAAGATGGTGTTCAGTAAGAGAATAATAATTATGACAAGTTCATAAGGATGATTATAATTATTCTTTATGGCTTAGTCATCATCACATAATCATCAAAAACTAGTGGCCATAATATCATCATATAAACAAGAGGATAGTCATCTTTCAAAGCATATATTTTTGCAAACAAGTCATCATCATGTTTACTAGCAAAAGTTTTTTCAACTATCTCATCATTAATAGTAAAGGATTTACAAATCCCTCATCCCCAAGCTTAGAGTTTTCCACATCATGATTAGAAGAAACATGGATATTACAACAATATAACAATCATTAATACCGTCATTTTAAAAGTTGGTCCCAAAAGGATTTCAAGATCGTAAGTAGTACTCCCTCCGATCCATAAAAAGGTCGCTCATTTGTACTAAGTTAGTACAAACTTTTGTACTAAGTGAGCGACACTTTTTATGGATCGGAGGGAGTATATCATTTTCCCAATCATGATCATTACTATAAGTAATAGGCATAACATAATCTTCTTCAATAGTGCCTACATACTAACATCAAGATAATAATGAATACAATCAAGTGGATCATCTTCAATAATTTTTGATTCATATCATTAGGAACAACCATGATTGGAGAAAACAGGCTTAGGGGATGATATTGTTTCCTCTTTCTTTCTACTCCTCCCTCTTCTTCTTCTTCTTCTTCTTCATCGCCACCTTAGAAGGGAGTGGTTGGAAAGGAAGCTTCTCCACATAATCTGATTCTCACTAGAATAACAGGAGAAACTTGGAAGAATTTCTCCCTTTTATTAGTGGAAACATAAAGAAACATTTTTCTTTTCATACTTTGGTAAAGTGCCATTCTTTCTAATTTTTTCAATGTATGCATTTTCATGGCATTCCACAACACAATAAAGATAGCTTCCCTGCAGAATGCTATTTGTCCCCAAGTACTCATATCTAACAAGAAGTTTTTTCTGATAACTCTTCACACCCCAAAAATAAATTAAGTTCATCATAAAGATTAGAGGTGATCATGTTATCACAAAACTGGCTAAAAGTTCTATCATGAAAGTGCAAGCATTGGAAATTGAAATGACCTTCTTAATTGCAAAGTTCACAAATAAAGGATAGAGGTCATTACTTCTCTAGCAAATTATATAGATCTTTAAGCCATTTGCTAGTTCTTTCATGCTTGGGTTGCTTACAATATTTATCTTCTTCAACCCGAGTCCTTTCACAAGGTCTATGCACTCACAAAAATTAACATGCTACATAAAAAATTATTTGTAGAGATTGGATCATGTCTATTGCAATGATCATTAATAATTTCATTTTCTTTGCAAATGTCTTTAAAAGGTCCATGATGCTTGGTCCATTTCCCTTTAGGAACATTAATAGAGAAGCAAAAGATTTACAAAAAAACAACAACTATTTGAGAATCAAGCCCAAAGTTAGCACTAAGCTATTTAAAAGTATCAGTTTCAACAAAGGACTTAATGCAACCGTTACTCATAATTTATACCTGACTCTTACCATTGTATATCTCCCAATCTTCAGGTGTTGCGTGAATACTTTCAATAAGATCCCATTTAGCATAACTTTCTTACTTGTAAAAGACCCCATAGAAGAAGCATCAAGAATTTCTTTGTCATGACGAGATAACCTTGCATAAAAATTATTAAACAATAATACCCTTGGAAAGCTCATGGTTAGGGCATTTAAGCATTAATGATTTCAATCTTCCCCAAGCTTGAGCAATGCTCTCTCCGTCATGTGGCCAAAAATTATAGATACAATTTCTATCTTGATGAATTTCATGAAGAGGATAAAATTTAGAGTAAAAAGGGACACAAGCTCCTTCCAATCAAACAAGTGAGAATTGTCTAGTAGCCTATACCACCCCAATGCTTTGTCAAGGAAAATAATTTCCTCATGATTACCTCTCTTGAAACACCTGCAATCTCAAACAACTCACATAATTCCTAATATAAATTAGATGATAACAAGGATGGACAATTCCATCTCCTGCATAGTGATTACTCATAACATGATCAATTATTCCAGTTGGTGTTTGAAAGGAATGCATTCAGTAGGTGGAGTACCCTTATCCACCATGGGAGTGGTGGAGAAGTCACTCTCAAACAGCAAATTAAAAGGACAACTTTCCACTACCCTTATCCGCTTACCTTTCCTCCCGGCAACGGCGCCATAAATTAGCTTGATGTCTACTACACGCTTCTATTTGTAGACTTGTTGGGCCTCCAAGCGCAGAAATTTGTAGGGTAGCAACACTTTTCCTTAAGTGAGTAACCCAAGGTTTATCGAATCCACGGAGAGGAAGAGGTTGAATGTATCCTCTCTCAAGCAACCCTGCAATTAAGATACAAAAGTCTCTTGTGTCCC